>LR994601.1:9376945-9871945 GCA_905187575.2 Celastrina argiolus | reverse complement strand
TCTAAACAAATCTATAATATTCGTCTGCTGTTGAAATATAATATAATATATAATAATATCTATGGACGCTTCACACCACGTCAATCTGGCCCTGTGCTAAGTATCCGAAGAACTTGTGTTACAGGTACCAGACAACGGAAATATATTTAATACTTTTATACTATACACATATTTAAGGTTTTTATTATATTATACACAAATTTAATACACATCCATGACCCAGGAACATTTTGAAAAACTTTTTTTGTTCCCTCGGCGGGATTAGAACCCGCGACCTTTCGTTCGAGCACCAACGCGCTCAACCACTGCGCTACGGAGGTCGTCATCAATATACAATCCCAATAGGTTGTACGACGTACCTTGACCATATCTGTACCTATGCATATCTGGATTTCAAATTGAAATATTTTTAGATCCCTTTTTTGCGAATTCGGGTTATAGTTTTTTTTAACTTTTATTTTTTTGCAAAGTCGGGCTATAGTTTTTAAACTTTTTTTTATTTGCGAAGTCGGTTAATAGTTTTTATACTTTTTTTTTACATTCGTTTTATATATTTATCCTCCTACACTTGTATACAATATAGATACATCCATGCCTTTATTGCCAAAAGTTTAAATGATACTCAACCCTTGGATATTGACTTGTTGCTAACATAATCATTAAATCTTGCCAAAATTAACCCTTAGCATTTCGAGGTTGACTGACGCATTCCAGTGCTGATTTATTGACAGTCGTGAGGTGTTTAGTTTGCGATCGCTGACCTTGGACAGCTGATGGGTGACGAGTGACGAGGGTCATAGTGACGTAATAAAACTGCGAATATTATGTATTTGTCGGAGAAGAAGAAGATCTCAGACGTCTTGTTTAACCACTTGGACGTGTTTAGTGACAGTTGGCTATGACAGCTCGTTTGACAAGTGTCACTTATGTCAGCGATGACGGAGGGCATTGTCGACGGGTCACCTGAAAGGGAGTGATGATATTCTATTGGGTGTGACGATTGAAAGACCGAAGATATGGTGAGAATCTGATGTTCACACACGTTAGCCAATATGTCAGCTGACCTCGTCACGTCTTGAGATGAATCCGTTTGCATCCACGATCAGAGTTAATGTTTTAGAGTGAAACTATTTGTGATACGATGAATAATAAAGGTACTGTTTGTGCGGCTTATTATTTCCTGACGATACCAAACAATCAAGACGCTCACATATAACCTCCCTCCGAAATCAGAGTGGGATATACCCGCAAAATCAAGATAGATGGTTACAGGGTACCTACAAATTGTTGGATTGGATATGGCCTTGCGGACATTCAAATCACGTTGAGACGGAACAGATTATATTACGGAGCCTCCACTACCAAAGGCAGCATGGTATATGCATAGCAGAAAGACGATTGATGGGATTACAGCGCTGCTGACGATGGTAACGTGCTGACAATGGGAACGTGACGAGTTACAATAGAACCACGATATTATGACAAGATTGACGTGGCTAGTCAACGACAGGTCTTGGTTATAAGCTTGGTGGCTTTGGTAACAGGTGGTAGCAATCTTTTTATTCCTCGTTATAATTTGGAAGCCTTCAACGTAAATACAATTTCAAAGTTTCCATGAAATTGCTTGCCCAAAAATCTAAATAAACTTTAAAGTTTTGTGTTCGTTTGTATTGCTGTTTTGTTTTATTTGTAGATGGACAATACACTGTAATAGTGCTGGACTGGACGATGCATAGCATTGCATAGCTTGCATGCTTGCCCGATGCATAGAATGAGCTTTGCTGGGTAACCAACCAACGCAGATGAGCATTGTGTATCTTATGGACTATTCTACTTGCTTCGCAAAGATGTGAACTGGTAGTATGAGTATCATTACTTATTTCATTGTAAAGTTCAGAATTAGTCTGGTTTTATAATCACAGTATTAATAACAGAAAAGAGATTCAAAGTAAAAGATCTTACAGTATTTTGATACTTAAATTATGTGAGTTTTAAAACTTGTTATTATACTAGCTATATTCTTATTAATAGAGTCAAATCAACACAGTTAATAAAGAAGAAATCAAAGTTTGATTTTAATGATAATAATTATTATTACACAACAAGTAAAGGTCTTATGCAGGTGAGCACAAGTTGTAAACAAACAGGCTTATACAATAACATTGACATGTTCTTTGTAAATATTGTTTACATGATAGTAAGTAGGTAGACAAGTTTGTAGGAGCAAGAAAGAATTAAAAATTTATTTAAAGTTACAACTTATTAAAGCTTAAAACTTAATTAGGATTAACATGCAGAGCTTTTACAAGTTATCTTCTGTCCGGACACGACCAAGCAGAAAAGCGTGTCACAATTGAATGTCCCCTTTGGGAGCCTTTACAATAGTTGAAACAAAATACAACATCACATGTGTGTTAAATAAACGGGGCTTTGGTCATAATTAATCTTGGGATGCAATTGATGTGTCAGCCCTTAGTTTTTATGTGAAGTCCTTTTTAAAGTTAAGTGCTGAGGGATTGACAAATCTCTGGTTACAACAAATCTTAAGAATAGTCAATGAATCAATGAATTGATCATGGGGTCTTGAGGGTTAGCATAAGTAGGTAGTTTGAAACTACATACTTAAATGTAATTTTCATTGGTGAGCTTAAAACAAAAAAAAAAAAAGTAGCTTTAAATAATGTGTTGTACATTGTTGTTTATTCCTAAGCTGGCTATAAAAATATCTTTTAAAGTAAATTTGGAATACATATTACCTACAGATTTATCAGACTATTTTTAGAACAATTTAGATTACTTTTTGGAACAATATACAATATGGAATTGTTTAAAATTTGTCGAACATGATAATATTGTTTGTGATATAAGTTTTATGGAATTAACACATTTTAATTTCATGTTTCAGAAGTTACTGTATGTAAGCTGGTACTAATGGTGAACAAGGCATCACACACTCAACGGTCCAAGAGTCTCAGAGGCCGTGGCAGTCCACTGATGCAGTGGAAGATCAGAAAGTTCATTGAGTGACTTCAGTTAGCTTCGACCAACTTGGTGATTTTGTAAAAGGTTGTAAACGCACTAGCGTGTCTTCAGGTATTATGAATGACGAATGAATTGCCTCCGTGGTCTAGTGGTTCAGAGCTTAGCTCTTGACCCGGATTCGTGGGTTCGATTCCCACGTTGAAACAACAAAAAAGGTTGTTTTTAAGATTGGTTAGGACAATGCAGACTGATTACCTGATTGTCTGACAGGAAAGATGATCCATGCGACGGATGGGCATGTAAAGGGTCGGTCGGTCGGTCGGTCCTGTGCCTATTCTCTTGCCGGACGTGTCGACTTACCGTTCCGCTGGGTTATGAAAGTAAAAGGAAGAGAGAGTGCTTCTGTGTATTGCGCACACACTTGGACACTATAAAATAACTCTTGCGTAGCTGGCCTGGTTTCAATGAAATTGGCTACCAACAACTTACCGTTCCGCTGGATTATGAAAGTAAAAGGAAGAGAGAATGCTTGTGTGTATTGCGCACACACTTGGGCACTATAAAACAACTCGTGCGTAGCTGGCCTGGTTTGAATGAAATTTGCTACCGACACCGAAATCGGTGAAGGGCGCTATTATTATTATTATTATTATGAATGACTCTGGGGTCCAGTGGTTTAGAAACTAGTACTCGACTTTGTGGGTTCGATTCCCGCGACAGTAATACTAAAAATGTTTATTTTGTCAAGTTTAATGAGGACAGTGCAATCTGATCACTTGTTATTTTGTGACTCTGAAGTAATAGCTTATTTTCATTCAATCAGTTAGATCATTGAAAGGAAATGAAATTAATTCTACTGCATAGTGAAATCTAACATTTTAAAGTCATTGTTGTTTCTGATATTTAAACCGCGATAGTTTTGTTCTTGAGATACAGCCTGATCAAAGACGGACAGACACAGCGAAGTCTTAGTAAATAAATCCCTAAAAGAACTTAATTTTAGATAGTCTGAACATTTTTTTGTGCTGTTTCATTTTGTGTACAGTGGATCGAGCTTCGAGCAACGCTAGCGACGCGACACGACGCGACGAAGCGCGGCGAGCGATGCAGCGCAGCGCGGTGGCGCGGCGGCTAGACGACTGTCGTCTGTACTTCGTTGAAGTATCACATTCGAAACCAAAATTATTTGGTGAGCATGATTGTTTATCTATTGACTGTAGTGTAATACTGGCGGAGTCGGGGTCTTCACAGACCATACGCTGTGCATGTGAAGCACACGGGTAACTGCTGGTAACACAAATGTGTTAAGCGGTTGAAGTATGTCGGCAAGGGAGCCGGGTCATAGAATTCAAATTCTGATGACAACATTTGACCTACCAGGCATCATTACGTAGCAGCAACCATTGAAAGTCGGTATCTCTTGGGGAAACTCAAGTAGGGCGCGGAGTGCAGCGGGCGTGTGATGCTGGAAGGTTGGGGGTCTACACAGACCACATGATGTGTAATCAATGAGTGATGCACACGTGTTAGCCGTGGGGAGAACACGTCGTGTTACGCGGCTAACGTATTTCGACTAAAGAGCCCTGGTCATATAGGCATTACCTGAGACTTTGCGTAGTTTATTGTTGTGCATTAAAGAAGTTAAAGTATCTGTTGAGATTACTATTAGAGATTAAACTAGCAAATTGGCCTAAAATTGTAGAGTCAGGTTAGGCCGAGCAAAAGGCTTGTGATATTGCAGCTGGTTTTTTTTCTTTTACAGGAGCAGCACACGAGGACGTGTGACTGGTCAGAATGGCCGTGTCGGAGAAGAAGAAGATCTCAGACGTCTTGTTTAACCACTTGGACGTGTTTAGTGACAGTTGGCTATGACAGCTCGTTTGACAAGTGTCACTTATGTCAGCGATGACGGAGGGCATTGTCGACGGGTCACCTGAAAGGGAGTGATGATATTCTATTGGGTGTGACGATTGAAAGACCGAAGATATGGTGAGAATCTGATGTTCACACACGTTAGCCAATATGTCAGCTGACCTCGTCACGTCTTGAGATGAATCCGTTTGCATCCACGATCAGAGTTAATGTTTTAGAGTGAAACTATTTGTGATACGATGAATAATAAAGGTACTGTTTGTGCGGCTTATTATTTCCTGACGATACCAAACAATCAAGACGCTCACATATAACCTCCCTCCGAAATATTATATAAATAAATAAAAATATGTTTGCATCTCTCTCTTTAATTCTAAAACGTCTTCAATGCACAGACATGACACCTCTACAGATTTATTATCTATAGAATAGCTGTTCCCGCGACTTCGTTCGCGTGGTTTTTGAGTGACTTAATCCGTTTATCCAGCGCACGCAACGAAATTCCCTAAATGTGAATAATTTTCCCCGTTATTGCAACATTTCTCACTGACGCTTCGCTCCTATTGGTCGCAGTGTTATGTTAAGCCTTCCACCGTAAATGGACTATCCAGCAAAAAAAGAATTTTTCAAATCGGACCAGTAGTTCCTGAGAGTAGCGCGTTTAAACAAACAAACAAATATTATAGTATATATAGTATATAGTATAGATAGTATAGATATAGAAAAAGAAAGATAAAGCGGGTAGTTTGATATCTGAAATCACAATGGAACAAGATGGCTGCCGATGCTCTGTATCTATTAAAACTTAAGTCGGATCGGATTCAACGTAATCGGGAATCCAATTTGATTCAATTCTTGCAATGTTCAACCGGGTGTATTCTTTAAATCTATTTCACTGTAAGCTGTTACAACTTATATTATTTGAGCCTGTTCCCGCGACTTCGTTCCCGTGGTTTTTGAGTGACTTAAACCGTTTATGCAGCGCACGCAAAAAAAGTCCTCAAATGTTAATAATTTTCCCCCGTTTTTGCAACATTTCTCAATGGCGCTTCGCATTTATTGGTCGCAGCGTAATGTATTATAGCCTAAAGCCTTCCTCTATAAATGGACTATCCAACAAAAAAAGAATTTTTCAAATCGGACCAGTAGTTCCTGAGAGTAGCGCGTTTAAACAAACAAACAAACAAACAAACTTCTGCTTTATAATATTAAGTATAGATTTATGAAATAAATTAAATTAAAACTACGAGGCCAAACTATGTACATTTTTTAGGGGACCTAATAGCAGCAATTCTGCGTCGAGTAAAACAAGAATCACGCAAATCGGATCAATGACCTCGAGTAATATGCGTACACCAAAAAATTTGGCCGAATTGAGAACCTCCTCCTTTTTTGGAAGTCGGTTACAAAGCGGGACTTCGTAAGAGCAAAAATCTCGCGTAAATATTATATTTGGCTGCGGTTAAAAGAAGCCTATGTACAACATCCATCACTTAAACTTGACGTGCAGTTTCGCTCGACGCATAATAGTGCGTAGACGTATTTGCAGTGTGAATGATCGCGTTATCAGTGAGTTACTCAGTGCATACCTATATCGCGTCGTATTGAAGCTTACTCGATCGGCCGGCCGTGGCCGCTCGATGTTTCTACAAATAATTTTGCGCCTTAATTACAATGGAGGAAGACCCTATTTTGATTGACAGTGAACAGGTGGAAATAAATAATATACAAAACGAATCTGAACTAAACCTTTTTGATGAACTAACACAACTGAATACTTATGATATTATAGCTGAAAAAAATCCAGAAAAAATACAGAAAAGAAGAAGAAACGAAATCGAGGATGAACAAAACACATGGACGGAAGTAAGAGGTCGAAAGAAAAGACAACGAGAGTTAAAAGAGAGTGTTGAACTTATCATAACATCTAAAGAAATGTTTCCCAAACAATTTGCACTTGCAAAATTATTCAAGAATCAAAACATCTGTAATATAACGAAAGTTAAGTACATAAACCCATTTAAAATTAGTGTGGAATTTGATAACGATGAGAGTCCTGAGAGTGTAATAAATTCTGATTATTTTGTACAGCTGGGTTGGAGGTCTCAACGACCTTTCGAAGTTGGTTTATCATACGGAATAATTAAAGATATCGAATTAGACCTTTCTGAAGAGGAATTATTGTCTTCTATTTCTTGCTCAACCGAAGTTATTAACGTGAAACGTCTACAACGTAAGAATAAAGAGGACGTAGGCTGGTCTGACTGCGAAAAAGTGCGAGTGGCTTTCAAAGGATCATCATTGCCAAGTTTTATTTACATCTTCGATATGAGAGTAAGGGTAGAACCGTACATTTTTCCAGTTACTCAATGCACTAAGTGTTGGAGATTCGGCCACACGCGCAAAATGTGTCCAGCAACAAGTTTTTATTGTCCAAAATGCTGCGGTAAACACGAAAGATGTGAGGCTACGTCGTTTAAATGTATTAATTGTAGGGATAATCACGTCGCTTTTGATAAAAAATGTCCTGTTTACACTAAAGAACGAAAAGTACGCGAGATTATGGCTGACTTTAATTGCTCCTACAGAAAAGCATTGGACTTATATATTCCACCCTTTTCACCTCCTCGAAATGAAGAGGCGAATCACCATATAGAAGTTAATACAATAGTGATGAATAACCAAAATACTTCTTTAACTCCATCTTACGCAGATATTGTAAGCAAAAATAGTAGCAGCATACCTAATAAAGACAATGAAGCACACGGGACCAGTAGTGTACAGCAAAAATCTTCAAAAAAGAAAGAAAGAAAAAAGATACGAAAATCGTCATCAGAAGAAGATATTATAATGAAAGAGTGTACGCAATCACAACAAGATTTACCGGTTTTAGGAGAAAACAATACACAAAGAAAGAATGAAGATTCGGAGGATGATAGACATAGTATTGAAGATAGGCATGACATAAAAGATTTATCATTCAAACGTTTGGCGATAAAAATTAAAAACATATTTATGATGGAGCAAGAATCTTTTAAAACTAAAATACTTAATTCGATTAAAATATTTATGGAATGGGTAATAACCCGAGTGTTTGAAAACCCATCGAATCTGTCTTTTTTGCTTAAAATATTTAATGGATAGGAAGTTACATAAAATTAATATTTTGCAGTGGAATGCTCAGAGCATAAAACCTAAATTAGCTGATTTTGAACTCATTTTGCATTTAGATAAAATTCATATTGCAGCGGTTTGTGAAACTTGGTTAAAACCAGAAGTTAATATTTCTATTAAAGATTATAATGTTTACAGAAAAGATAGATTGGATGGTTGGGGAGGTGTAGCTATATTTACCCATAAGTCGTTAAAGTGCCGTTTGTGTCAAGTGCAAAGTAATACTGTTGGTATAGAATTTGTAAATGTAAAAATTTTCAATTGTAACTATATTAAAAACGTTATCTGTGTTTACTGTCCGCCGAATATTCAGACCTGTCAAAACGACTGGGATTGTGTGTTTTCACAAGTGTCTTCGCAAGCTGTAATACTCGGAGATTTCAATGGCCATCATACTAACTGGTCAACCAGAACTGATTCTCGAGGTACGCAAATTTTTGATTCTTTAATAGATAATAATTTAATTACGTTGAATAATGGTAGTCCCACAAGATTAAAACTAGTAAACGGAATATTACAACGATCGTCGCCTGACTTGTCCTTGGTCACTTCAGATATATTTTACAAGTTTGATTGGCTAGTAACCAATGAAACTATAGGAAGCGACCATCTTATGATAAAATTATGTAACCCAAATAATTTTTGTAGTTCATTTACTAAGAAACGTAACTTCAAGCGTGCTGATTGGTCATCTTATGCGACTTGTGTTGAGAAACTTCTCTTAGAAAATAATTTATTGGAACACACACATGATTTACAATACAGTTACGATTGTTTTGTTAATATTTTAAACAAAGCCGCTAATTGTAGTATTCCATTCTATAAAATACCTACATGTCCTATTGATAAATTCCAACCTAAACCTTATTGGAACCCCAATTTGTCCAAAGCAGTAGCGGAGCGTAGAAGAGCGTTATCGCTTTTTAGACAAAACCCTACACCTAATAATTTGAGTATACTTCAGGAAAAAATTAAAATTGCCCAAAAGTTACTCCGAAATGCAAAAACTGAATCGTGGCGTAAATTCTGTTCATCTATTGATGAATCTACTACAGTAAATAATATGTGGCTTCGTTTAAGATGGCTAAAAGGATACAGAACTCAAAAAAAATACATATCAAAAGACGTAGCAGAAAACCTACTTCATAATTTATGCCCAGATTACTGCGCTCCGCCACGCCCTCTATTTTTATCTCATAACTCGCAGCTTGAATGTCAAATATCTAATAACGAACTCCAAAAATCTATAAAATCCAAAGATACAGCTCCCGGGTGTGATGACATCTCATTTTCCATGATAAAAAAATTGCCAGATATTGGTTTTAAAGTTCTGTTAAACTTATATAATAAAATTCTAGTCACTGGATACGTTCCTTGTCAATGGCGACAAGTGCGCCTTACGCCAATACCGAAACCCGGACGAGATCCTACCTCAATATCATCAATTAGGCCTATATCATTAATATCATGTATTTGCAAAATTTTTCACACAATAATAAATAATAGGGTTGAGTGGTTCATTGAGCATAATAATATGTTTATGGAGGAGACCAAAGGTTTTAGAAAGGGACGATCTACTTTAGACAATTTAGCGTGTGTAACATCAGCTATACAATTAGGATTTTCAAAAAACTTTTTTACTATTGGATGTTTTATTGATTTAGAAAATGCCTACAATAATATTGATTTTAAATATTTTAAAATATATGGATCAACTTGGTGTGGGATCGAAAATTTGCGTATATTTGTGGAATTTTCTTATTGAAAGAGTTTTATGTATTGAAGGTCTAGAATATGAAATTTTCAGAAAAACGGCTCGTGGCTTGGCTCAGGGGGACCCTTTGTCTCCCCTTTTATTTAATATAGGTACAATTTCTATTTGTAAAGCTATTTTAAACATAAATTTCTCGCAATATGCAGATGACTTCATTTTATATTATAGTTCAAATAACTTGAATGATGCCAGAACAAAATTACAGTTTGCACTAGACACCTTAAATAAATTATGCTTAGATTTAAATTTAGACATATCAGGACCTAAAAGTAAAGTTTGTATTTTTTCTAAAAGACAACAAAATCGCTTTGTAAATTTTAATTTATATGTAAACAATTGTCCACTTGATGTGGTTGATTGTGTAAAATATTTGGGTGTGTGGTTGGACAGATCGCTTAGATGGGGAAGACATATTAATGAGTTGTCAGCTAAAATTTTAAAATTACTTAATCTTTTTAAAATATTGGCGGGGCCGGGATGGGGTGTACATCCTAAACACCTACGCAAATTATATATTTCATTTATTCGAAGTCGTATTGACTATGCTAGTTTTTTATATGATAATAGTCCTAAATCATTTTTGTACAAACTAGATAAAATACAAAATCAGGCTATGCGTATTATTGGCGGATTCATTAGGACCACCCCCATCCACGTGATGGAAAGTGAATTATACCTGTCTCCTTTGTATCTGCGTAGGCAATATTTAGCTGGTAAGTTTTGGATTAAAAATAGGTCAATTGAGAACAAAATACTAAACAAAAATATTCTTGAACTCGCCAATTCGATTCATATCCGTTACTGGAACAATAAAAAAAAACCTTTGTTAACGTTAATTTATGATCATTATAAAAATAAAACTTTTGATTCTCAAAATAAATTAGGAATGTTTACACTAGATACATGGGTTAGTAATATTAATATCGCTAAAAATGTGAACGTTGGCATAGATAATATTTCCAAAACTAAAAATAGTTATTATCCTTTACAGTTAAAATATATATGTTATGAATTTATTGATAAAAAATATAGACTATACCGAAAAATTTTTACAGATGGTTCAAAGAATAATGACTGTGTTGGTGCTGCATTTTATGATTCATATAATGACACATGTATGAAGTTCAAAATTATATCCAAAATGTCGATCATGGAAGTGGAACTTGTGGCTATCGCAAAAGCACTGTCTTATGCGATTTCCCTACATACAAATAAGATAGTAATAATAACTGATTCTAAAAGTGCTTTATTGCATTTGGCTCGTTGTACCTCGACATTTCGAGGCACAACGATAGCCTACTCGATATTGGACTTGATTTTGAAATTCGAACATGAAAACAAAACATTATTTTTACAATGGGTACCATCCCACATCGGTATAGAAGGAAACGAAAAAGTGGATAAATACGCCAAAGACGCAGCTTTAAATGGATCCTGTATAGATTACTTACCGTCGTTTAGTTATTATACATACTCACATAAATTATACTGTGAAAACTTATTTAAAGAATATTTTAACATGCGATCAAAGGAGAAAGGTATATGGTATCGCACTGTCCAGCCACATCCCCCAAAGCCACCATGGATAAATGAATCTAAATTAAATAGAATTGACACAGTTAATGTTATGAGACTTCGTTCCGGACACATTCCATATAATAAGTTTACATTTCTTATGAAAAAATCCAATTCACCAAACTGTGAAACATGTGGCACCATAGAAGATGCATATCATGTATTGATGGAATGTGCTCGGAACAGGTCCATTAGGGATCAAACGAATCGGGAATTGTACCAAGTAGGTGGTTGTAATAGTATTCTGGCTCACCCGCTCTCCGAGGGAATTAGAGTACTATTACAACTTATGGAAAACCGATTATAAAATGTTTTCTTGTAACTTACCACTGATGACTTACCAGGGCGACATAATCGCTAAGCGACAAAGCCCTTTTAAATATAAGAATAAAAAAAAAAAAAAAAAAAAAAAACTTGACGTGACGACCTCCGTAGCGCAGCGGTTCAGCGCGTTGGTGCTCGACCGAGAAGTTGGGGGTTCGAATCCCGCCGAGGGAACAAAAAGTTTTCAATGTTCCTGGGTCATGGATGTGTATTGAATTTGTGTATTAATATAAAAAAAATCTTAAACATGTGTATAGTATAAAAGTATTAAATATATTTCCGTTGTCCGGTACCTGTAACACAAGTTCTTCGGATACTTAGCGCGGGGCCTAAGTATCCGAGATTGACGTGGTGTGAAGCGTCCATAGGTATATTATTTGAGGACTTTCATTGCGTGCGCTGCGAAAACGGTTTAAGTCACTCGAAAACCACGCGAACGAATATATAATTTTTAATATTTCTACTTGACGTATTATAAATTTAATCAATGAATTTTCATTTCAAAGTTAAAACATTTATACTAAGCATAAACCCCTGCATAAGTAACGACATTACCGAGTGAGTGAGTGAGTGAGTGAGTAAGTGCGGCGGTTCACGGCCTGGTTTACTTTCAAACGAGTTAATACATTTCATATTTTGTACCGTAACTTAAATTAAACTCGAATTATATTTATAATGGAGTACCTACATTGAAAAGTGTTTAATGTGTATATGTCGCAGGCATCTAATTGAAATCGCCATTTCATTGAGTGACTAGCGTTTTTATCGAATGACGACATTATATTGAAAGACTAAAGGACAACTCGTCTTGTTGTTTATTGTAATGTCCAACGTCTTGACTGAACGTCATTTAGTCATTTAGCGTAGTCGACGAATCTAGTCTAGTTAGATGAATTTTTTTTCTAATAATTTGCGCTCATACTACCGATATTTTATCGATAAATGTAACTTTGCAATTTCTAGTATAAATAATATAACATAAATACATCCATTTAGTGTAGTTTTGTATGTTTTATCAGCTAAATTAGTAAAATGATGACGTACAGCATATTTAAAACTTACCTTTATTATGTCGTTCATACTCAGTCAGTTTCGCCTCAAATTTTTCTTCAAGAGCCGCCGGCTACTCTTGAAGAAAAATTTAACGTAGACGAACAAGACGTAACAATAGATAAAACCATACTGTCACACTATTTTATAACGAGTATCGCACTTTAATGTAGATTTAATGAAAAAAATATCAATAAAAATAAAAATATACAGTGCTATCAGTGCGAGCTGTTTGACACCATATTTGTTTTGGTGACTACTAGCGCCGCAGTGAGAAAAAGTTTCAATCACCTGACTGATTTTAATCCGTTAACTAATTGGACGTTGAGTGACGAATGTTCAATCAATGTTCGGTCTAGTCTTTCAATTAAATGTCGTCATTCGATAAAAACGCTAGTCACTTAATGAAATAACGATTTCAATTAGATGACTGCGACATATATAATCTTATATATAAAAATGAATAGCTGTTCGTTAGTCTCGCTAAAACTCGAGAACGGTTGATCCGATTCGGCTATGTTTGGTCTTGAAATATTCGTGGAAGTCCAGGGACGGTTTAAACAGTTTCTATGCTCAACGAAGTGGACACGGGTCAGCTAGTCATATCTTATTTCTGATCTTATTTATAATAGTGAATTTACTGTTCGTTAGTCTTGCTAAAACTTGAGAACGGCTGATCCGATTCGGCTGCTTTTAGTCTCGTTATATTCGTGAAAGTTCAGGGAAGGTTAAAACGGTTTGTATGCTTAACGAAAAGGGCACGGGTCAGCTAGTATTACTATAAAATTACAATTTGAATTGTCTAGCAGAGAGCGAACTGAGAAATATGAATTGGCTAAAAACACTCGATCATGTCAGCTTTAAAAGAACAAGAACAAATTCAGCGTATCACGGACTTCTTAAAACTGTGCTTGCCAACCCGCATGCCCAATGTGGCGAGTATAAGCCACTACCACTCATGAAATACTTTAGTGAGAGGAGGGGGAGGGGGGGATCTTGTTAACCCGTCTGGCGAGGGTATAGGCAACTGTCCCCCATGAAATACTTTAGTAAGATACAATTTAAATATATTATATCTAGCAATATCCCGCAAAACAATTATAACCACAACCTGCAAGCAGATGAGTGAGTGTACGCATAGGCATGCGTTTGATGCACCTCCCTCCTCCCACACTGCTTATGCGTACACTCGCAAGCAAAAAACATGAAAACACCACCACCACACAAGCAATAATGTTAACACGATCGTGCAAAGTCCCACCACCATGCAGGTTGCAAAACTCAAGTTTGAGTTTCATGTTTTTTGCTTACGAGTGTACGCATAAGCAGTGTGGGAGGAGGGAGGTGCATCAAACGCATGCCTATGCGTACACTCACTCATCTGCTTGCAGGTTGTGGTTATAATTGTTTCGCGGGATATTGCTAGATATAATATATTTAAATTGTATGCTATGGATTTCCGCAAAGTAACGCCTGATTCCATTAACTACTTTAGTAAGAGTTAACCGCCTCCGTGGTCGTGGGTTCGATTCCCGCGTTGGAACAACAAAAATATTGTTTTCAAGTTCGGTTAGGACAATGCAGGCCGATCACCTGATTGTCTGACAAGAAAGATGATCCATGCGTCGGATGGGCATGTAAAAAGTCGGACCTGCGCCTGTTCTCTCGCCAGTCGTGTCGGTTTACCGTCCCACTGGGTTATGAGAGTAAAAGGAAGAGAGAGTGCTTCTGTGTATTGCGCACACACCTGGGCACTATAAAATAACTCCTGCGTAGCTGGTCTGGTTTCAATGAAATCGGCTACCGACACCGAAATCGGTGAGGGGAGCTGTTTAATAAGAGGAGGGGGATTTTTGCCCAGTAGTAGAAATCGTATCTGAAACGATGATGAATCAAGTGATCAGCCTGTGTTGCTGGAGCGTTAGTCCCAGGACAGGCATATTCGGTAGACAACACAGACCATTAACAGGCTTAGTTCTTTATGAGCTAACTTCACTGTGCACGTTGAACTCCGCTCGGGTTAATTGGCCAACTCGCGCCAACTTCGCGCTGGAGCTCTAATGAGCGGAAATAATGAGGTATTCTAATTAGTGTCAACAAGTTTTATTATAACAGCTGTTTGTCATAATACAACCTTATTAAGGGTAATGGTATGTAATCGTTACATATTATAGAAAATTCTCCTGTTTGTTATGCACTGTACTCGTCCGAAAGGGCTTGACCGATTTTTATGAAATTTTATATATAATAATAATAGCTCCCCTCACCTGTCGGTAGCCGATTTCATTGAAATCAAGATGCCATCGCAAGTTATCGCTTACAAAGTTCGATAAAAAATGACATACCAAATCGCGATCATTTAGCGTAGCTTATGTCAAATCCCATATATTTTGTTATCGAAATTTGTAAGCGATAATTTGCGATGGCATCTTGAATCAGCCCCCAGGCCAGCTAAAAGGAGTTATTTTATAGCCCAAGTGTGTGCGCAATGCACAACACTCTCTCTTCCTTTTACTCTCATAACCCAGTGGGACGGGTAACCGACACGACTGGCGAGAGATCAGGCGCAGGACCGACTTTTTACATGCCCATCCGATGGATCATCTTTCTTGTCATACAATCAGGTGATCGGCCTGCATTGTCCTAACCAAAATTGAAAACAACATTTTATGTTGTTCCAACGCGGGAATCGAAGCCACGACCTCCGGGTCGAGAGCGAAGCTCTGGACCATTAGACTACGGAGGCGTTTCCCACCACTGCAACTCCTGTGAGCCAGGATCAACAGCGGTAACCAACCACGACAAACCCTTTTATATGATCTCAGGGGTGTCCGAGGGACGAGCTAAATCTGTTTGGGACCCACAACGAAATTAATCAGAAAAAAAATTAAGAGGAAGTATTCCAGTTTCCCTCCCCAAGCAAAGTACAAAATTGTAATGACTCAAAAGTCCAAAAAAAATAAGCAACACGGCAGCACCACAAACCAAGTGTATGGGATTTGACGTAAGCTTCGCTAAGTGACATACGAATTCGCTTGTTCTTTAGCAAACCTTATGTCAAATACCATACATTTTTGTTTTCTAACTTCGTAAGTGATAATAGCGATGAAATCTTGAATAAGTGACATGGGTCGGTGCGCTAACTCGATCTAGTAGAAAAGTAATTTTAATTTTATCAAAAATGGAAATGATTCTCCATTATTGAGAAACGATAATAAATATCGCGGTTCCTTTCAATATAAATCACACCAAAAACATTTTCATGTAAAAATGTTGCCAAAACGAGTCTACGTAGCCTGTGAAAAGGTTATCAGATATCGCATAAAGCTAAGCTCTAAAGATTACACGCTTAACCTACAAGCTCTACACTACACATTAATCAAAATCTATGAAAATGAGGTTAGGTCTCATGTAGAGCCAAGATACTTGATCTAAGCGCCTTTACTTTAGCTAACTTCACATACCCTACATTTCAGTCAAAACATGATGCTTTCAACTATTAAGCATTATCTAAAGCAAAGTTATGAGAGTTCAAAAAAACGACGAATCGTTTCGAGAAAAGGTAGGTAGTGCCTTCGTCTTGGCGGGGGTACTCCCGTGCTTCCAGATAAAACGAGGCGTGATTTACCCCAATCTGTTTCTATGTTGGCAGCGAATTAAAAATAGAAGCTGTGGTATACATCAGGCATTTGTAAACGCAAGCTAATAATTGGAAACCAAAAAGTTCTAGTCAGATATTCTAGATCACGATGATCACCATCCGTATATTCATGATCGTAGACGCCTCCGTGGTCAAGTGGTTTAGAGCCTAGCTCTCGACTCGGAGGTCGTGGGTTCCATTCCCGCGTTGGAACAACAAAAAATGTTGTTTTCAACTTTGGTTAAGACAATGCAGGCTGATCACCTGATTGTTTAAAAAAATACTATGCTTTTTTTTTTGTTATTTTTGCGACAAATTAATAATGGTAAAAAGTAAAAAATATTAATACAATAATTAGAAAAGGTTTTAATCATTATTATATATCCTAAAGTTATAGTGACTGTTATTTTACACCTTGTATGATATACGAAGTTTTGTCGGGGATTAATTTTTTTTTAGTTACGGATCTCTAAAAATGAATAACATTGAGCCAAATATTATTATGAAGCACTTTTAATTTACAGCACATTGCCAAAATATTAACTACACATGCTTATATCGATTTATTGTGGGTACAGTTGGCGAAAGATAACTTAATTATTAAAAACTTTCGAGCAATGGAAGCAAATGAAAAATAAACTAAATTAAAAACTAAAAACAACCCCCGACTTAGTGCGTGTTTCACCAAGCAATGTTAAAGTTAATCCTTCGTTAAATATCATGTTGTTCCTCTCGTAATTCCTGTCAATGAATGAAGGCATGGTAATTTAACAAGCCGTTAACACTAACATGCGTTGGTGAAATCGGGACTTAGCGTGTAACATTCCTATAACATCTAACAAACGACCTGATGACCTTGAAGACCTGAACCGATTTCCACCAAACATAGCTCACTACTGATATACCTTTCAAACAGAAAAAACCGCATTGACGCCGTGACGTCACTGCACAGCGTTGGCTATGGGCCGCAAAATTTATAAAAATTCGTAATGTTTTAAGCACTTAATCTTGAATAATTTTTTTTAATGATTCTGTATGTAAAAGAGCGGTAATACTTTAGGGTGTGCATGTGCCCCCTATGTAGAGTGTACTGTGAATGTACCAGCGCTGAAAGACTTACTTTTGACTTTCATGTTTCTATAAGAAATGGAATTTATGATGTTGGGGACATCATAAATTTGCTGATAAAATAAAAAAGTACCTCTTTCATCGCTAGTACTTTCACAGTTTCTATGTAGGCTTCTAATTTAACCCGCAACAAAGTTATAGGGGGTTGAAAATGGCCTGAACTACTTCGAGAAAAGGATGGTACGGCTGTGCTCAACTTGGCGGGGGCACAACCGTGCCCCCAGATATACGGCACCCATACACACCCTATAGTATCACCACTCATTAATATTACAGCCTGGGGCCGTATTATGATCTTTTACAATACCAGCCAGCCAGTATTATTGAATTGCCTGGAACCACCAGGCAATTCAATAATACGGTCTTAAACTGCCTTGTTATTTTTCATGCGACACAGCGCACATGTTAAACTGAATGCGTCCACCCTAGTTTGGTAGTTTGAAAAAAATGACATTCGGAAGCAAGTCAAGTCCGCTGGCTAGCTGTCATCATGCAGTTATTATGTGATCGTAATACCAATATTCCAGGCAGCCATGTTGTATGGCGTAAACTGCCTGGAATTAATAGCTTGTAATAGGCCCCCTGTATACCTTAACAATTTTCATTTACCATTCATCGGACTGCGTTCCAATCTGAGCGGTTAGACCGCAATCGCATGAGTCCCATTAAGCAAACTTTTCACACGATTTCATGCCATAGTGTTCGTGTTTTTTCAGCCGAGTGTATCAGTGGCCGCGGTATCTCAATCGCGCCTGGCTCGCGGCCAGCGCCGTACATCACGCGTTATTACAGATCGCCATTAAATATTACTTTCACTCGCGTCGGCCATCTTGTTCAACTGTCACTCGAGATAAAATGGCGCCGTACGCGCGCTTTTTAATGCAAAAACTTCGCTGGTAGCACTCTACTCTTTATTTTGTGGGTTTTAGGCCTCAAATAAGTCTCAAACTACGTGTCAATGCACATCGTGGTTTATACGACCTCAAACTGCGATTAGCTTGTCAAGATAGTATTTGATTAATAGTCTGATTTAAAGGGCGTATCAGCTGAACCGGCCTTAGAAGCGCAGTCTCAATTGAGAGCGTCATCTCACCTTTGAAAACTGAATTAAAAAAAAACCTGTTATTACATAAATGTAACATATTTTGTAGTATTTTAAATTTTAAATTAAATTTTAAATTAAATTTATACAAAATACTGTGTTAAAGTTAAAAGTTAACAGTTAAAAACGAAGAAAAGTGAATTAAAATCGTATAGTACAAGTTGTGTAAAGATCTTGTCGTTATCTTATCTGTAAACACCGAAATTGTACCGCTTCATAAACAGCTGTCACCGCCGTGGAAATCAACGGCTTTAGATTCGAATTGAAAATCTACAATAATATCTTTATTTGGCGATTCAAGCTTACACATTACCACCATGCACACCCGTAAGGCTGCAGCCCAAGTAGCGCTGGAGACTGCCGAACACAAACTGATGCTCACTGAACAGACACTGAAAGTGGCCCTCAAAGATCTTCAGGGACAAAAAGAACTAAACCAACAGCTACTGAGTGAACAAGAAGAAAACGAAGTTGAAGTAAAGAAGATCATTCATCTTAACACATCACTAAAACGTCAGCTAGTTGCTCATCACCAAAATGCAGAAAAAATAGTTGAGGAACGAAACAGATTACAAGATCAAGTGGACACTTTCTCCCATTGCAGTTCCCTGTATGAACAAGCGTTATTAAAAATTCGGGACCTTGAGGTAGAACTGAACAAAGCTTTTACTAAAATAAAATTTCTAGAATCTCAAATAGAATGTTCCCAGGTAGTCGTAAACCAAGGCCTTCATAAGGAACTACTCAGTTGTTCTTGTCATACTGAGTCACTTTCATCAAAAACTAATAATTGTAATGTCATAATCCCACAACAGAATAATAGTAGATACCTGAGTCACAATAAGATAAAAAAATATATTAAGTTACATAAGTTAATAAAGAGATATAAAACATTGGATATTAGACAGAAATACTTTGTTAAAAGTATTGGTTGGGTTTCTCTAGATAAATTAAAATCTGAATGCTGTGCTTTGTTGGACAAGTTGAGCAATTTTGTAATTAAACTTGAAGATAGCAAAAAAATCTATGAATTTGATACTCAAAAGTTGCTTATGAATGTTTTAGATCAATGTTAAGGTTAAACTGTGCTGGAATAATACTATGTGCCTTTCCATACCTTAAAAATGTTTCAGATGAGCTAAATATACATATCTATAATTTAAACAGACATATACAATTTCTGACTAGTCATTACAATGATAAATTTTATTTTTTTGACATGAACTGTTTTACCAACAGTCCTTTATGTAGATTGACAAGAGGTAGTGTACATATTATATCAAAAATGTTTTTATATGAACTTGCTGTGTAGCAAGTTCATATAAAAACATTTTTGATATAATATGTACACTACCTCTTGTCAATCTACATAAAGGACTGTTGGTAAAACAGTTCATGTCAAAAAAATAAAATTTATCATTGTAATAACTAACTAACTGTGTAGTTAGCAGCAACTATACACACAGTCATATGTTATATGGCTAATATTACAAATAATAATATTATAACTAATATAACTTTAGATAGTACTTTAAACTAGTAAGAATGACAACAGAGAATTCTGATGTGTTACAATTGAATAATGAATATTTAATTTTAACACATCAAAATGTAAACCGCTTCTCTAGCAAAATCTTAGAAATTGAATTATTTTGTGATAAATATAAACCACATGTTCTATGTTTTACGGAGACATGGTTAAAAGCGCATAAAATGGGATTTACTGTAAATGGTTACAGAGTCGCTAGCTTGTTTAATAGAGTAACAGCAGAAGGGGGTGGCGTACTGATATTATTTAGAGAAAATATGCAATTTAAGGAACGGATGGATATTTGTCAACTTTCTGTAGAACGAGTTTGTGAGATTGCATGTGTGGAAACTAAAACACATATAATTATATGTATTTACAGGCCTCCTATTTCTAATTTTATGCTTTTCTTATCAACAATAGAGGAAATATTAAAGAAGCTTAATTGTAATAAAAAAGTTATTGTCTGTGGAGATTTTAATATAAATATTCTGAGTCAATCAGTAGAAAAAAATAGGTTTATATCTTTGCTTAGTGATTTTGACCTCAGTTGTTTATTTAATGAGCCGACTAGAGTGACACCATTGTCAGCCACATGTATAGATAATGTGATTACAAATTTCGAAGTAGAAGAAAAGTATTTAGTTGCCGGTGTCCGTTCTGATCATAAATGCCAAATAGTTAAATTAAATTATTATTATTCAATAGTAAAACAAAACCGAATGATAAAGTATAGACCTCTCACTATTAATAAACTAAATAACTTTAGTAACAATTTAAATGCTTCATTATATTATTTATCATATAGTTCTGAAAGCCCAAATGAAATGTATAACAAACTATTTCATATTATTTGCAAAGAGTTTAATAAGGAATGCAAACAAAAAAAAATCAAAGTAGACAGTAAAATCAAATTTAGTATGTGGGCAACACAAGGAATACGCCGCAGTAGAGATAACCTATTTGAGTTATATGACAGAAAGTCCTATACATCTGATAGCAGCTTTAGGGAATATGTAAGGAAGTATTCAAAAACCTTTAAAAAAGTGTGTGCACTTGCTAAAGCAAACTTTATAAGTGAAAAAATATCTAAATCTGATAATAAAATTAAAACTACTTGGCGGATTATAAAGGAAGAGACCGGTAAAAATAAGCTAAAGAATAGAACAATGTCAATTAATATAGACAATACATTAGTGTCAGATAAGGATAGGGTTGCGAACTTTTTCAATAAATATTTTAATGAGATACCTATAGAAACAACCAAATGTCTTTCGTCGTCATCTGATGCAGCTGAAATACTTTTAAAAAATAATCTTAAAATAAACTAACCTAATTTTTATTTTCAGTTTGTATCTCCTATAGATATTATTAAAGCATTCAAAAGTATTATAGTAAAAAATACTGAAGACATATGGGGACTATCTACAAAAGCATTAAATTCTGTTATAAATATCATTGCCCCTATTCTTGCAGATATATTTAATAGATGTGTTAAAGATGGAATATTTCCTGACCTCATGAAAATTAGTAAGGTTGTGCCAATCTTCAAAGCGGGTTGTACAAAAAATGCATCAAATTATAGACCGATCTCAATACTACCAAGCCTCAGTAAGGTATTTGAAAAAATTATGCTGACTCAAATGCTAGCACATTTCAACATAAATATTGCATAATAAACAATGAATTGTTTATCATAAAATTGTATCTGATAGTTTGTAAGTCTTGTTAATGCTGTTTGACTAAATATTTAATAGAAAGTTTATGTTATGTTACTGACCTGTAATGAATTGTTTATTATAAAAATTCTATCTGATAGTTTGTAAGTCTTGTTTAAAAATTTATTTATTTTTGTAATTTCTATAATTTATAATACGTATATTATTGTATACTACTGAATGTTTTGACATGTAACAAGTGCGATCGATTCGCCTACGTTACCAATAAACTAAATAAAAGTATTAGATATAATAAACAGTAGCATCAGTTATTAGCAGCAGTGTCTTGCGTTGAGTGCTACAGAACGGACGCGCTCCGCATTACACTATAGAAGCAAAATTTAATTGTTTGCGAGTCGCGTGGCTGTGTGCCGCTGCATGTCACCATGGCGCTCGTGGCCAACGAGTTGCTGGCGTTCATCCAGCACGCCATAGACACCATGGACGAGCTCAGCATAATGCAGATCTGCAAATCTTCTTTCACCAGCGAGGAGATTTGCAGTGGTAAGCAGTTGCTGTACGATACGCTCGGCCAGAGCGCGAATATGCCATCGCGACGGAGAGATGGAACAGAGAGAAGCGTGCAGGATATTATCTCCCTGCTGAAGCAGACGGATCCAGACGACGTGCCGGCCTTTGTGGCGAAAGATCTCCACAAGCTGCCGGTGGTGACGATGGACCACGTCGACGTCTCCAGCCTGTTGAAGAACTTCAACAGTATGAAGGCAGAGCTGGACGAGATGCGGGGTAGATTGGATGCATCGGAATCTACCATCAGTGACTTACGTAGTGAATTATTACAATTAAAATGTAATAATTCATTAAGTGGGTCACCCGATCATTCAACTGCCTACGTCAACACACGTCGTGGTGGCGCGCGCGCCGACACATCGTTTTGCGTGTCAGCAGAATCTGATGCGTCGGCAACCGCCGCCGCCTCCGCCCGCCTTCCCCTCCGGGTCGCGCAGTCGCCGAGTAAACAAGCAACTCAGCAAAAAAGTTTTGCGAGTATCGCCGCTCAACCCGCACCTCCCCCGCGGGCGAAGACAAAGGGGAAGAAAGAGAGCCGCAAGGCTACAGAAAGCCGCAAGGCTCAGCCACCGCAACCTGGCAAGGACGAGAGCAGGAGGTGCGATGAGGAGGGCTTCATACTGGTGGAGAGAAGGAAGAAGCCCGCCGTCCGCAACCATCGCGGCACCGCACCCTGTGGACCCGAGCAGCGCCTGCGGTGTGAAGTGCGCTCCACGCCGCTGTACGTGTCTCGCCTGCACTGGTCCATGGAGGTTAAGGACGTCGTGGACTACATCCGGAAGAAGACGTCCCTCCCCTTGAGGGTTGAGCGTCTGGAGTCTCGCCACAAGGTCAACTTCAGTTCCTTTGTGGTGAGAGTACCGACGCATCTTCTATCGACCTTTGAGGCGGAGGAGTTCTGGCCGACGGGTGTGGTCTACCGGAAGTTCCGGGGGAGACTCCGGAATGAAGCGCGCTACACGTCGCCGTCAACACGTGTAGTGTAGTTTTTAAGTATTTTAAATATTATGTATGTTAGTCTTTAAGGTATTTATAATATGGGCCTATGCAGCCTGCAATAAATGGTATTTAATTAATTTAATTTAATTAATTACCAATGTGTCGGATGGGTAGGTAAAAAGTCAATCCAGAGTTTGATCTCCAGCCAGTCGTGTCGGTTATCCGTCCCACTGGGCTACGAGAGTGTAGGAAGAGAAAATGCTTCTGTGCATTGCGCACACACTTGGGCACTATAAAAAAATTACTGCGTAGCTGGCCTGCTTTTATCGAAATCGCCACCGACAGTACCATGGCCTACCATCCCATACAATCTATGTTTAATGCAATAGATGTCACTACTATTAACGTTTGTAAAATGTAAATATGCCGAATTAATTACAAATATTGACATTTAAATTTTAAGCATGACGTTTTTATTCATTAAGCTAAATTCAACTTCTTAACTAAGAAGATACAAAAGGAAATTAGTAATTAGTATTTTCCAATAGCGGCGCTAGATGTCAGTTTCCAGAATGTGCCTGGACTTTGTCAGTCTTATTGCCAGTATTAGGGTGATACCATTTTCTAGTACTAGTACGTGTCTCTGTTATATATCTACTTTGTGCCTGTACGAATATTGTTATATTCATAATACACATCTTGTATGTTGTAAAAAGTTTCATAGGTAGGTTCAGTTACCTCGGCTGGTTGTAAATATTTGAATTCGTAAACTACGAAGTTCGCATACACGAAGTTATCAACTTCTTGTGCCGTTTGCTGCGGATTATGGAGATCCAGTTTGAGTCCCGCGTGGAGTTATGTGGGTAGTTGAAAGATTATAATATCTATGTGTCGCAGTCATCTGATTGAATGAGCTATTTGATTAAATGTCTAGCGCGTTTTTTGAATGACAACATTTAATTGATTGACTAGGCCGAACGTTGATTGAACAAGCGTCACTCAATGTCTAACTAGTTAGCGGACTGTAACAAAGCGGACGTAAAATCAGTCATGTGATTGAAATACAGTTAATTTTTTCTCACAGTGGCGCTAGTTGTCACCAAAACAAATATGACGGCAAATAGCTCGCACAGATAGTACCTATATAGTAATTGATATTTTCATTTTCATTTGGTGTGACATGTCATGTCCTCATTTAATTAAAAAAGTACCTCTTTCACCGCTGGCACTTTCACAGTAAACTCTATATACGGGACACCCTAAAGTATTATCACGCATTAATATTACAGACTATATTCCCTCTGTCACCTTTTGCGACACCCACGGAAAAGATTGTTGATGGGGTGCTATTCTTACCCTAGCAGCCTACATCCCCGGATATAACAGAAATAGAATACAGAAAAGTTTTGTTCGTAGTAAGTTGTCTTTCGGGTATAGTTTTTTATTGATAAACTTTATTCGATTCCTTCACTCTCGTAGCCCATTGGGTCGGATAACCGACACGACTGGCGGGAGATCAGGCGCAGGACCGACTTTTTAGTTTTTACATGCCCTTTCTTGTCAGACAATCAGGTGATCAGCCTGCAATGAAAACCAAACTTGAAAACAACATTTTTTGAACGCATGACCTCCGAGTCGAGAGCTAGGCTCCAAACCACTAGACCACGCAGGCGTTAACTAGGAATGATAATAACAATGTTAGGTAAAATAATATTTAATTCGGGTTTTCCGGTTTTTTCAGGTTTTTCACGGTGAGAGGCAGACAAGTAACTGTGGTGGTACTACTAGCGCTACATTCCTGCATCGCGCTATCGAAGTTTTCTAATCCGGCGCTATATACAGTGTGTAAAAAGAGAAGTCACTATAACTTTGAGATACGATCATACTACCTTTCCTCATTTCGGAAATGTATATTTTTTTTAATATTTTTTTTTGTCGAAAACTAAAAAAATTTTTTTTCTTTTTACCATTTCTTATTTTTTGTCGCAAGAATAAAATTAGGCCAAAAAAAATTTTTTTTTTTTGTAATTTATGTAAAAAAAATAATGTTAGAATGAGAAAAGGTTGTATAATAATATCCTAAAGTTATAGTGACTGATCTTTTAACACGGTCGATCGTATAACGATACGACATCTGAAAACTAGTACAGCTCGCAGTGGGAGTCCCACAGGGCTCAGTCCTCTCTCCCTCACTCTATAACCTTTACACTAGCGACATTCCCAAATACCCTAATGTGCAAATAGCCATGTTCGCGGATGACACAGCTTTATACTGTGCTCACCGCAAGCCCTCTATAGCCGCAAAATCCCTTCCGGAGGCAGTTACGGACCTCAGTAACTGGTTAGCCACCCGGCTAGTTATAGTCCGATACAGCTAAATCGGCCATGAGTGATCACCCATTTGGAAAAAAAAAACGAGAACAGCGGGCTTCGGCCTTACCGAGCATACCATATCGCTCGGTCGGAGATTTTGGGGCTTCCACAAGTACTCCCACATAACGTTACTACAAAAAATTTTTGGCACTTTCTTCATAAATATCTAACAAAACTTTCGATTTTGTATTTGCTTTACTGCTCTATCTGTCGGTCTATCACGACCCTTTACCCGACGCGACTCAAAGTGCGCTTTACAATTTTCATAACATTTGCAACATACAATCATTCTCATTACTTAACCGAACTGTTAAAACCTAGCATTAAGCCGCAGTCCGGTAATGGGATTACTATTGACAAAGACTAGAGTGGGGGGTGCCCCCCCCCTAATGATAAAGATGGCGGCTCTCATTGCACTAAGCAGATTGTTTTACGTCGTCAATATAAAGAGATGACAGTCATCGCAGTAATGGTGTTAAACAAAGAAACAAAATGTTTATGTATAAAGTAGGACGAATATAATAACGGTCACTATAACTTTGGGATATGATTATTATTTTCTCATTCTAGAAATGTATTTTTTTTATTTTATTTTTTTTACAAAAAAAACATGCATTTTCTTTCTTGTTGCGACAAAAAAATAACTTAGGGTAAAAAGTACAAAAAATACATTTAAAAAATGAGGAAAGGTAGTTTAATCGTATCTAAAAGTTATAGTGACTGTTCTTTTTACACACTGTATATATTATAAACAGATTGCGATGAAATTCAATTATATCGCGGAACCCGCCGGAACAAGTAATTTTTCATCGTTTAAACCTTCCCTGGACCTGGAATATTTCAACACTAAAAATAGCCGAATCGGCTCAGCCGTTCCCGAGTTTTAGCGAAACTAACGAACAGCAATTAATTTGTATATAATAATATAAGAAAGATATCTATGGACGCTTAACACGACATCAATCTAGCCCCGTGCTAAGTATCCGAAGAACTTGTTTTACAGGTACCAGATAGCGGAAATATATTTTACTACTCACCGATTTCGGTGTCGGTACGCAGGAGTTATTTTATAGTGCCCAAGTGTGTGCGCAATACACAAACACACACAGCCTGCATTGCCCTAACCAAACTTGAAAACAACATTGTTGTTCCAACGCGGGAATCGAACCCACGACCTCCGGGTCGCGAGCGAAGCTCTGAACCACTAGCCGGACCCCAATGATGAACTAAGAATACCCACGATCACCCTTAACTTGAAATAACTTAAACGAAAACCATTTTTAAGAAAGCTTTTAGCCCTTTCATTTGATACCCATATTGTAGAAATGCATTTAGATATAGAGAATACATTGAATTTAGAATGACGTCACACAACTAATCGAGTATTGTCATCCAATCTAAACGTGCATACAAAATTTCAGCTTAATCGGTTGAGAGTATCTGCTTCAAAATTGGGTCGCAAGATTCCACCCGAACATCCTTACATACATACATTGCAAGTTAAATAAAAGCTTTTAAAAAACTACATTTTCATCTGTTAAGCATCCGCCACAGACACAAACGTGTCAATAAAACTCGCTGTTAAAATAACGCTTTGAAAACATTAATACTGATTTATCACCCTCGATTGATCCTTATAATTTGTTTACTGTCACTCGACTTCCCCTGGGGGAGGCTCAACAAGTGGCCAGTCTCCCCCCACCTGGGGAAGATGGGTAGCCGACGTAACGGAGGGGAGGAGGAAGACGCTATGGGATTTTTTATTATCATTAACTAGCTGTCCCCGCGACACGTTCACGTGGTTTTTCTGTAACTTAAACCGTTTATGCAGCGCACGCAACGAAAGTCTTCAAATGTGAATAATTTTCCCCGTTTTTGCAACATTTCTCACTGACGCTTCGCTCCTATTGGTCGCAGCGTAATGTTATATAGCCTAAAGCCTTCCTCTATAAATAGACTATCCAACAAAAAAATAATTTTTCAAATGGGACTAGTAGTTCCTGAGATTAGCGCGTTTAAACAAACAAACAAATAAACAAACTCTTCTGCTTTATAATATTAAGTATAGATAACAATACTATATCGCCAAACACACGTTTGATATAATATAATAATATAATATCTATGGACGCTTCACAACACGTCAATCTGGGGGCCTATTACAAGCTCTTAATTCCAGCCAGTTTACGCCATACAACATGGCTGCTTGGAATTTTCGTATTACGATCACATATTATCTGCATGATGACAGCTAGTTAGCGGACACGTGACACTTGACTTGCTTCCGAATGTCACTTTTAGACAACCAAACTAGGGTGGATCCATACAGAATAACATGTCGTTGTAATATGAAAAAGAACAAGGCAGTTAAAGCCGTATTATTGAATTGTCTGGAACCAGGCCCCTGATTACCTAACTCCGGTCGCTTTCCCGACTCTCGAGATCAACTGCCACTGTGACGTTACATCAACTGCCACTGTAACGTCACAATGGCAGTTGATCTCGAGAGACGGGAAAGCGACCCGGAGTTAGGTAATCAGGGGGCAGACTGGTATTGTAAAAGATCATAATACGGCCTTCTTAGGAAAAATTCTTGGCAAAAATAAAGTGTATAAACAATTTTTATACAATATGCATGATGAATATTTTTGTCTTACCTATTTTTATGATAAAACTTACCGTTTGGTTGGAAAACTCAAAAAACTGATTTTATAACTTTTGACCTTTAAGATTTTTTTCCCACACTTGGGATTGATGTGGATAATTGACAAATTGTGTGTAATAGGGTTCCCAACATTCATGGCAATTTTCAGCGAGGTGCGAATTAATGTAACCTTGAATGTAAACTTTAACCGGACTTATAAGTATATATATAACCGGTTTTATAAGTCTTTGCTCTCTTACTTTTCTTGTATTTTACTTAATAGGTATCTACTATCTACACTAATATTATAAAGCGGAAGAGTTTGTTTATTTGTTTGTTTGTTTAAACGCGCTAATCTCAGGAACTACTAGTCCTATTTGAAAAATTATTTTTTTGTTGGTTAGTCCATTTATAGAGGAAGGCTTTAGGCTATATAACATTACGCTGCGACCAGCAGGAGCGAAGCGTCAGTGAGAAATGTTGCAAAAACGGGGAAAATTATTCACATTTGGGGCTTTCGTTATAAACGGTTTAAGTCACTCAAAAACCACGCGAACGAAGTCGCCAGAACAGCTAGTTTCTTTATATTTGGAACATAGATAGGTTGGGCACCTGACATGGCGATACCTGGGATTCGGGTGTACCAGCAGGCTTAACCCCGACATAATCGTGAATCAGTTCGATCTCAACGGGTTTTGGTATTTTATTTGGTGGTCTTTAATCAGGATAAAGAAAATTGGATCGTAACTTTTAGCACTCCCGACCATATCGATCGACTGAGAATCAAAATAAACAAACGTCAATTTATTCGGGAGTACGTGGGATCGAATCTGAACCAAAATCGAATTATTTTGGAGAGTAATGCCGTGTTTCACCAAGCAATGTTAAAGTTAACGCCATGTTAAAATACCATGCCATCTCATCACAGGAAATACCCGAGGGATAACATGATATTTAACATGGCGTTAACTTTAACATTGCTTGGTAAAACACACCCTAAGGCCTTTATCTTAAAATAATCGTAACATAATATTGTTTAAGCGTAAGATTTAACCGCCGATGTAAAGTACTGTAGCTGTAAAAACAAAAGTATTCGGTTTTATTGGATTCTAAAGTGCTCGTATTGAATGCTGTTTACAGGAGAGTGTAATAAACCCTTAACAACGCTTTCGCCAGGGCTGGCAGTAGCGGGAAAGTAAAGTTAATAATTGTTTTATTTTTGAACATTTCATTTTATATTATAGGAAATATTTTGTTTGAAAAGGCTTTGAAAAAAATCTATACTAGTATTATAAAGCGGAAGAGTTTGTTTGTTTAAACGCGCTAATCTCAGGAACTACTGGTCCTATTTGAAAAACCCTTTTTTTGTTGGATAGTCCATTTATAGAGGAAGGCTTTAGGCTATATAGCATTACGCTGCGACTAATAGGAGCGAAGCGTCAGTGAGAAATGTTGCAGAAACGGGGAGACTTTCGTTGCGTGCGCTGCATAAACGGCTTAAGTCGAACGAAGTCGCGGGCACAGCTAGTATAATATATTTTCGTTCGGCGACTAACCCAGCTCGAAGAATCGGCGTAAGAAACTCACGCGGGGCCACCTTTTGTTTATGTTTAGTTGAATGTCGGTCCAGCGCCTGTTCTCTCGCTAGTCGTGTCGGTTTACCGTCCCACTGGGTTATGAGAGAAAAAGGAAGAGAGACTGCTTATGTGTATTGCGCACACACTTGGGCACTATAAAATAACTCCTGCGTACTCTGGCCTGGTTTCAATGAAATCGGCTACCGACACCGAAATCGGTGAGGGGTTTATTGAATGGGGAGGGGGTGATTGAATGTACTGTAGGTTCTTGATGGAAATACATGTTACACAGTAATAATACACAAATAACTTGCACTTTCTCCACTTTATTAGTTGTTAAACATAAGATTTATTGAAATACACGACGTAAATTTTAAATCTACCTACACCTGATGATGACTTAGTCGAAACCGGTCGTGTATTTCAATAAATCTTATGTTTAACAACTAATAAAGTGGAGAAAGTGCAAGTAATTAGTGTATTATTTCTGTGTTGAACTAATAATACAGTAATTATCACTTCACTATTGTGATTTGCACCTGCATTATTGAATATCCAATAATTTCATCTAATTGTATTGACAATAGTGTACAACGCTATTCAATATAATCAGCTTATTACTCTAAACGCTTTGATGAACTGTAAGGGTACACACCCACGACTGATAGTCGGTGTCCGACTTTTTGTCGGTGAAAACTATAGTCTACCTGACGGATTGCAATAGTGCATTCTACAAAAAGTAGGTCATAAAATCGGTCATATTCGAATGGTGGGACAATCTACTGCAAAAAGTAGGCCGTAGGGCCGAAAATCAGGCAGATTTTCCCTCCATATTATATCTGACCGACTTATTGTATGTGTGGGTTAAATTATTGCAATCATTTTGTTACAATTTTTATCCACAAAAAGTCGGTCACCGATTATTTATGACTTGTGAGTATGCCCACTCATGGTCTACTCTTTATCCCTAAAAATCGATCACCGATTATTTATCGCTCGTGAGTAGATATGCCCGCTCATTATCCACAAAAAGTCAGTCACCGATTATAATTTATCGCTTGTGAGTTTGCCCGCTCGTGGTCTACTTTTTTTTTTCACAAAAAATCGATCACCGATCATTTATCGCTTGTGAGTATGCCCGCTCATGGTCTACTCTTTATCCCTAAAAGTCGATCACCGATTATTTATCGCTCGTGAGTATGCCCGCTGAAGGTCTATTCTTTATCCCTAAAAGTCGGTTACCGATTACTTACCGCTTGTGAGTATGCCCGCACATGGTCTACTCTTTATCCACAAAAAGTCGGTCACCGATTATTTATCACTCGTGAGTATGCCCGCTCCTAGTCTAATTTTTATACCCACAAAAAGTCGGTCACCGATTATTTATCGCTCGTGAGTATGCTCATGGTCTACTGTTTATAAGACTGATAATCTTGCAGATTTTTGATGATATCTGATCGACTCTTTGCATAACATGTGCGTTAAACTACATATATTAATCAGTATTTTATGCGTACAAAAAGTAGGTCACCGATTATTGCTCGTCAGTGGGCGCCCTAAACGCTTTTATGGCCTGTATAATGCCTGTAGTTTTGTGTTAGTAGTTAACAGTTATGTGTAGTTATGTTTTAGTACGGAGATACGAAATAGTTATTCTATACATATACAGATAATTAAAAACGAGTTAAAGTGAATTAAAAAAATAACCCGACCTAGCGTGTAACATTCCTATCACACCTAACAAACGATCTGATGACCTTGAAGACCTGAACCGATTTCCACCAAACATAGCACACTCGATTGATATACGCTATATAAGCTGATGAATGTGTGAAAGCGTTACAAAAAGTGTGATCGGGCGAGGCGAACGGAAGTTGAGAGGGATATATCAGTTTGTGAAGATAAAAAGAGATAGGTAAAATAACCTCCCACACCGATTTTGGTGACGATGGCCGGTTTCATTGAAACATGTTAGCAGCAAGAGCTATTTTATAGTGCCCAAGTGTACTGTGTGTGTGGACTTGATAACCTTGAAGACCTGAACCGATCTCCACCAAACATAGCTAAGAACACTCGATTGATATACTTTACAAACAAAAAAAAACGCATTAAAATCGGATCATCCGTTTTGGAGCTACGATACACTTGTGGTTATAAATTTTGTCGGGATATTGCTAGATATAATACATTTAAATTATATGCTATGGACTTTTGCAAAGTAACGCCTAATTCCATTGACTGTTTAAAAAGTACACGGCCAAGCTATGTATAATTTTCATGGGAGCAAATGGAAGTTATTCTGCGTCGAATAAAAAAAATAATAACGCAAATCAAATCATAAACCTCAGAGTAATCGGTGTGCACACAAAAAAACATGCCGAATTGAGAACCTCCTCCTTTTTGGGAAGTCGGTTAAAAATAACATTAGATAGGTAAAATGTATCGATAACTCATGAACGCGTGAACTACAGAAAAAAAACTTTTTTCAATAGATACACAATATGAACCAGCAGAAGGTGATTACCATTAACAACTCACTGTATATTAATCATTCGTATTTGCTTACAAAAATAGCGAAACAAAAACTCCAACAATACATTTTATAACGAGGCTTATTCAGAAACAAATACCGTCGATATTCGCCTGCACGTATTTCCACCGGGGTGTAGTATACGCGTACAATAGCTTACCTTTTCAGCGGTGTATAAAAGGGCACTTCGCTATTAACGATATAAACTAGTCGGTCATGCAAATTATTCGAAGTGAATTTTTTTGGCCCTACAGAATGGCGATAATGCTGGAAGTAGTGTCCCTAAGGGCCAGGAAACCTTTAAGAGGAAACACCACGAATTTTTTTCCATAATAGTTATATTATACATACATAATAGTCACATAATAGGGGTCTAGGGGATTTCTGTTTCCTCCCTGGATAACACCTCTAGTGTAACAATTTTTTTCCTGAATATTTATGGATATTGTTTGTACGTCCCTATTTTTTCCTTTTTTTAATAAATTAATTATTTAAAGAGATATGGACGTTTAAAAACCTTAAAAAAAATGGCCAGACTCTCCGCTATGTTTAAATATCTAGTAAACAGATTTGACTACAATAAACAACAAAAGCAAAAAATAGGAACCTAGCTCAATTCTTTTTTTAGCTTATACAGAAAAAAATATTTAAATCGGTTAAGTTTTGGAGGAGGAAACAGGAATCCCCTAAACGTCGATTTCTGGTACTTTTAATAGGTAATTTCAGTCCAAGTTGCAGTTGTCTCTATCGCGCTAGTGCTGGCTAGCTAGGGCACTGCGAGACAGCAATAGATTTTATAAATACCTATTTTGTATTTCTCTCAACCGTGGTGTTTCCTCTTAAGTACTCCTCAGACAAAAACATTGTAGAGTATATCTGACTACGCCAGAAGGTTATATGCCCACGAATATTAAACCTTCAGCTGTAGAGTTATTTGGCTTTTTTTTGCCGAAAACATTTAGGCGTAGGCTAAAAAAACTGCACTGCAGACTCCAGGAAAGTAGTCCTCTAGTCATGGCGATGCTAGGCATAATGTTAAATACCCTATCCTGGAATATTCTTTCTTTTATCAGTTTTAGTTCTTATTTATATCAGTTTTTGTTGAAAGTTAAGACTAATGTTGTTGGCTAAACAAAATTTTTTAATAATATACCAAATTTTGCATTTTGAAATTATGTATCAGCTGTTAATTGGTCCTTAAATAAATAAAAAAAATCTATATTCCTAGAAATATTGATATAAATGCCCACACCAATTCTATGTCGGTGACCAGTTTCATTGACAGGTTACTAGCATTATTTTTTTGTGTTAAGTATTTTATTTTCGTCGTATTCTACTCTTTTGAAATATTATGTCAAATTGTAATCGAACTACGGGTAAAATATTGCCCGTGGTCCTACTCAATCAGTAGAATCACTGCCCATACAATTTGACATTACTACAGTGGTTTGATTGATCGGACCACGGGCAACAAACGGCAAGGACACTATTTCCATCCCAAGATATAAAGAAGATCGTAGGTGTAGTGTGCGGTTAATTATAAACTTGTAAAAGGGCAGGCTCCGTCTATCGTCAGCAACCTCAAGTAAGTCTCCCTGTTAGCACGTCCATCCTATAACTAACCGAGAGGGAGGCAACGCCCACCAAGGTATATATTTATAGTACTTATATTGCCCACGATATGGAGACCACCAGTTAGACAAACACTCAGTAGGGTTAGGGTCACACTGTCACACTGTACATACATCCCCTAGTGGAACTGCTTTTTACAGAAAAGAGTCTCTTCCCCAAGATATATCTCGTAGGGCTAGGGAAATTCACATACAGACACAAGGTCAAAACCTTACACAATGAAGCACTGTCACTATATGAAACTAACCAACTAAAACAAAAGCATAAGTTCCTATAAGAACAGGTTATTTCGTTAACCTAGGTTAGGTATTTAAGTAACTACATTATAACTATATTGTTAACATTTTTATAACTAGTATGTAAAAACCTTGTACTTACCAAATCATTAATGTATTATGTACCTACATGTTATTATCAATATATATATATATATATATATATATATATATATAGTTTACTGAAACGCGAAATTTTTTGATATTATAGATCCAGGATATGGTGCAAAGCCTTACTGTTTGGTAACATATGCTTAGACTACTTCAGAAAAAATCAAAATCAATATATTATTCCACATAAATTTTGAGGATTTCCTTCGATTCCTCACGGATCCCATCATCAGGTCACCATTTTGGTGACAATGGGACCAAATTTAAATTATACCCTACACAACATTAAAAAAATTAAAATCGTTTCAGAAACGATGAAAATATCCGCGAAGAAACATAAAAATCAAACATATATTTACGAATTGAGAAACCTCCTCCTTTTTTGTAAGTCGGTTAAAAATATTATGTTGTTTTTTCATGTTACAATCTACCTTTGTGCCAAGTTTCATTTAAATACGTTGAGTAGTTTGGCTGAAATACCGTCAAATAGGTAGCTACAATTTGTTGAAGATCCCACGGGAACCCTTACGTTTTTCGGGATAACAATTTCCAATAATGCTCTTCAGGTCATAAGCTACCTGCCTGCCGAATTTCATTTAAATACGTTGAGTAGTTTGGCTGAAATACCGTCAAATAGGTAGTTACAATTTTTTGAAGATCCCACGGGAACCCTTTCGTTTTTCGGGATAATAATTTTCAGTAATGCTCTTCAGATCATAAGCTACCTGCCTGCCAAATTTCATTTAAATACGTTAAGTAGTTTGGCTGAAATACCGTCAAATAGGTAGCTACAATTTTTTAAGGATCCCACGGGAACCCTTTCGTTTTTAGGGATAATAATTTCCAATAATGCTACTCAGGTCATAAGCTACCTGCCTGCCAAATTGCATTTAAATACGTTGAGTAGTTTGGCTGAAATACCGTCAAATAGGTAGCTACAATTTTTTGAAGATCCCACAGGAACCCTTACGTTTTTCGGGATAACAATTTTCAATAATGCTCTTCAAGTCATAAGCTACCTGCCTGCCGAATTTCATTTAAATACGTTGAGTAGTTTGGCTGAAATACCGTCAAATAAGTAGCTACAATTTTTTGAAGATCCCACGGGAACCCTTTCGTTTTTCGGGATAATAATTTCCAATAATGCTCTTCGGGTCGTAAGCTACCTGCCTGCCAAATTTCATTTCATCCCATACAGTGGTTTTAGCGTGATGCGACGACAAACATTCCCATATGGACAGACAGACAGACAGACATTTTTTTCAAAAATGTTATTTTTAGGTTCTGTGGCTTATATAGACCCCCTTTTTTTAATTTTCACTTAAATATTCTTAATGTATAGACATGACCCCTCTACAGATTTATTATATGTATAGACTAGCTGACCCTTGCCCACTTCGTTGAGCATAGATGAAGAGTTTATGATGAAATTGAACTAAAAAAAACAACGTGGACCCCGCAACGCGGGAACCCGGAACCCGCAACGCGGTAACCCGAAACCCGCAACGCGGGAACCCGGATCCGCAACGCGGGAACCCGAAACCCGCAACGCGGAACCCGGAACCCGCAACGCGGGAACCCGGAACCCGCAACGCGGGAACCCGGATCCGCAACGCGGAAACCCGGAACCCGCAACGCGGGAACCCGGAACCCGCAACGCGGGAACCCGGATCCGCAACGCGGGAACCCGAAACCCGCAACGCGGAACCCGGAACCCGCAACGCGGGAACCCGGAACCCGCAACGCGGGAACCCGGATCCGCAACGCGGGAACCCGGAACCCGCAACGCGGGAACCCGGATCCGCAACGCGGGAACCCGAAACCCGCAACGCGGAACCCGGAACCCGCAACGCGGGAACCCGGAACCCGCAACGCGGGAACCCGGATCCGCAACGCGGGAACCCGGAACCCGCAACGCGGGAACCCGGAACCCGCAACGCGGGAACCCGGATCCGCAACGCGGGAACCCGAAACCCGCAACGCGGAACCCGGAACCCGCAACGCGGGAACCCGGAACCCGCAACGCGGAACCCGGAACCCGCAACGCGGGAACCCGCAACGCGGAACTCGGAACCCGCAACGCGGGAACCCGCAACGCGGGAACCCGCAACGCGGAACCCGGAACCCGCAACGCGGGAACCCGGAACCCGCAACGCGGGAACCCGAAACCCGAAACGCGGGAACCCGCAACGCGGGAACCCGGAACCCGCAACGCGGGAACCCGGATCCGCAACGCGGGAATTACATTGCGCTGTCCTAGCACAATCAAAAGACACTGTATTTGGATTGGTATGTGAACCGTGGGGCACACTGTATAAATTGAAATGAATATCTTATATATAAAAATGAGTTGCTGTTCCTTAGTCTCGCTAAAACTCGAGAAAGACTAAACCGATTCGGCTATTTTTAGTCTTTAAATATTCGTGGAAGTCCAGGGAAGGTTTAAACGATTTGTATGATATAGATAAAAAAGACATGTGGCACTCGGGGACTGCCGCGGTAAAGCTATTGCATACTTACTTACTTATTGCATTTATCAACTTATCCGATACAACCACCTAGAGGCGAGTTGTTGAACTAAAGAGACAAGCGTGATTTTTCAAAAAAGTCATTAATTGTTCTGCTATTCATCGATAGATGGCAATAAAAAGTATCACCGCTGTGCGGGTCAGAGTGGGGAGGTTTTAGGTTATTTTCGTTACGGAATTTCTGGATTCGGTCTTCACGCTCAAGGCCCGCGATAGAAGCTATGCAATAGCTTAAAAACTGGACGCTTCGACTTTGGGCCAAAAGTTGAGCCAGTCCACGCGACTTGCAATCACATTACACCCAGCCCTCGCTGCACCGCCGGTCACTGAACACACACAACTTATTTCATCTAACTTGTATCGTGCATACGTTTCAATTGGAACTGCCATGGGAGAGTCGCCTCTCCCCGCAAAGACTTAGAGCCTATGGTCCTTTGAGCTGCATTTAAGCGTGTAAAGTTGCAATACGATGAAATTAAGGGAACGTACACATACGCCACTTGTATGCAATTTTTTACGCAACTGCCTTGAGTAAGCTGATGAATGTGTGAAAGCGTTACAAATAGTGTGATCGGCGAGGCGAACGGAAGGTGAGAGGGAGATATCAGTTTGTGAAGATAGAAAGAGATAGGTTAGGTTAGGTTGGGTTAGCCTCCCACGTAGCCTGTGTTTAGACAGATCCAGGCACTCCACCCAACATAACGGCTGATGGCAATCCGCAAGTGGTTTAGTGGGTAATCCGGCCGTAGCGAGCCGGGAGTCCCACATACCCCTCGGGGACCCCCCCGGGGGGATGCGTAATGCATTTTCCTTGCGAAAACAAAAAAAAAAAATACTCCCACACCGATTTCGATGACGGTGGCCGGTTTCATTGAAACCAGGCCAGCTTCGTGAATTGACGATTAGGAGACCCCAGTTTATTTCTCCAAATCTTAACCAATTTAGGTATTTTACATTATAAACTAAAATAAGGCTATGTTCCTATGTTTTCATTTTATCATATAATGTACTCTAATTTGTTTCCTAGGCGTTTAAACACAGCCGAAAGTCTGACCATATTTTTTAGGTGTTTAAACGTCCATATTTCTTTCAATAATTGTTATTCTACGGGGTTGCGTAGCCCCCGTTTTTGTATGAAAAAACGGCTGCTGATCCTCTTAATAGTTTCGCTCTTGTCGATGGAACTTTCTCCATTACTCTCAGCAGTCCACCCTTCTCTTGACCTCCTGGCCCGACCTCACTTTCTTCTTCACCAAACTCTCCAAACTGATTCGATTTTGATTCAGATTCGATCGTACTCCCGAATAATATAGCCAGTTCTCAGTCGATTGACATGACCAGAGGTACAAAAAGTTACAATTTAACGATTTTCTTTATCCTGGTTAGTTTCAAAGCAATCCACCAAATAAAATACCAAAAAACCGTTGAGATCGAACTGATTCGATGCTCGATTGTGTTGGGAGTAAGCCTGCTATTCCAAAAATTACTTGCATGGAGAAGACTACTTTGATAACCCCCCCTCCCTCTCCTTACCCCACATACCACGTCGATGTGTAACCACTCTTACGATCAGCCCGCGGTCTCGTTATTTACTCGCCAACGAACAGCAGAAGTTTTACGTCGCTCGGCTGGTGTATCGCAGAGTTCGCGTCAACACACACGTACCCCAAGCAGAAAGTACGTAAAAGTAACGTTATCGAATAAAAATATTAATGCCTCCCACACCGATTTTGAAAAGATACGGGTTTTTACTTAATAGTACGTTTTTGCTTAAATATTTAAAAGATCTAGCTGACCCTTGCCCACTTCGTTGAGCATAGAAACAGTTTGTGATGATCCATTTAAACTATCCCGGGACTTCCAAGAGCATTTTAAGACTACGGTCTATATCACAAACTGTTTCTATGTCAAACGAAATGGGTGCGGATCAGCTAGACCTTTTAAATTTTTAGGCAAAACCGTATTATTAAGTAAAAACCCGTACCTTTTCAAAATCGGTGTGGGAGGCCTTTTTATTATTTATTCTACAAAAAAAAATACTCCCGAATCGTCAAGCAGTAAACAAAATGACTATAAATCATATTATCTGATATCACAAGAACATCATATCATTAGCTTTCAAACAAAAAAAAACTAGATAAAAATCGGTCCATCCATTTGGGAGCTATGATGCCACAGACACACACACAGCCACGTAAAACTCATAAAATCCTTCTTCTGTTAATTAAGGGTTAAAAACTAAACGGGTTGTGTTGAAATTCCGTCGGTAATGATAAAACTATGTACATTAATTTACAACTAGGACAGGTGTACCTGTACAGCTGACCCGGATATCGAGTCCCGGATATACCGGGGCAGGCCCGGACTACACCCGGGTCCCGTCTCCCCGTACATCACGGGGGCAATGGAGTGTAAACTACTCCATTCCGATTTCGCTGACTGCAGCTTACACGATCCCGAACGGAGGCGAGGCATTAGAAAACCGTTGTAGCAGTAATAAATACAACTTATACCCGCGAAAATTTGTAAGACGTGTTGAATATGCATGGTGTAAAAAGAGCAGTCACTATAACTTTGAGATACGATTAAAGTACCTTAACTTATTTTGGAAATGTATTTTTTAATATATTTTTATGTCAAAAACTAATTTTTTTTTTCATATTACCATGTCTTATTTTTTTGTCGCAAAAGTCCAAATATAAAGCAAAAAATTTTTTTTTTCTTGTAAAAAAAAGAAAGAAAAATACATTTCTAGAATGAGACAAGGTAGTATAATCATATCCCAAAGTTATAGTGACTGTTCTTTTTACACCCGTTTTAATATCAACAATAACTTATTAATATCATTCATGTACTGGTAGCGACCTATAATATGTGTAGGGTTTGCTGTTGGAGAGATAAATGAAACGTGGAGTCCCGATTATAGTGTTATATTGTCTTTACAAATATAAACTAGTTACACGTTTCATTAATAACAAATTCTATTTTAACCATTCTAGTCGGAGGTTAGGACGAGACTAACTTACAGTCGTTATAAATATAATAATGAGAATGCTTGGAACCAAAGGTGCAAGCATGCACTCTTGTGTGGTCCCTACATCATCCTCCCTCCCAATTAAACAAAAAAAAAAAAATATATCTAAATATAACAATACAAATTATTACATTCATTAAATGAATTTCTGATATAAAAATGAAAATAGTACACAACATTAACATTCCCAAAATATTTAATGTAAGTGTTTATTTAATTTAATTACAATATTTAATCGATATTTAAATATGAAAATTCATTAAGTCTGCACTTAGGCACCACAATTGTTATTAAAAAAAAAAAAAACTTATAACCTATACACAAAATATAATAAGTAGGTACTTGCTTACTTGCATATTCAACATCTTTTAAAAATTATGCTCAATAATATTAAAGGTACAAAAATAATGTGGTAGCAACCCTAGAAAATCTACAGGTATCCCTGCTGCTGGGCGGGCTGCGGCGCGGCAGGGGCGGCGGGGGCGCGCACCATGACGGTGGGCAGCACGCTGCTGGCCAGCATCTTCTTGCGTAGCCAGCTCCGGGCCCGGCGATGGCATTGTGAACGAATGCCATAGAGCAGGGCGCCGATGATGATGACCGCCAAAATAATTAAAACCAAAACCATGGTATTCACTTTATCGTGCAGTTCTCCAGCTGCACCCAAATTAACTTGAGCTTGTGCCACTACCGCATTGTCTTTAGCTTGGTAATTTCCCATTATGATAAAAAAATGTACAAAATAAAAGTAAAAGCGGACACGAGTTTAAACTGCAGCGACTTCCACTTGTTAATGACTGTAAAGTTAAATTTGGAAACTTAGTACAATTTAAAAATAAGTTAATCATTTAAGTTGAATATGCAAGCTAGCGGATTACATGGAATAAGTTGCGCCATATCCTATATTTAACTCGATGCTACAGTTAACATGTCATCGATATAAAACATGCTTTCCTAGATAAACAATAAATGTTCACATAAAACATAAATGAAATCTATAAAGTTTCTTTTAAACAATAATAAAAATGAACCGTATAATTTATATTCTTTATAAAAAATAAAGACCAAAAGGTACATAGTAAAAATAAAAAAATAAAAATGTATATAAAGTAAAAAAAAATGACAGTATTTTCATCATAAAAAAAAACATCTTTCCTGAAAATCATCCATACCTACAGGTATATTAGTCTAATATGCGATTTTTGAGCTTAACCTTCCAATACCTTATTTACCGTGAGTCTAGTATGAACGCTATTTTATATCAAAGACTTCACGTTACTTTTTCAATTGCAAATTACAACTCAATATCAAATTTCAAATAGTGCTAAAACGTATTAAAAACAAAACTAATACCACGACTTATTATCTACGAACGTGACAATTACTATAAACTAACTATAGGGATCGTTTGTATCGACATCGCCTGTGTTATCATAGAACTGCCCAGGTAAACGTAAAGTTTTGCCGCCACTGTCGGTGCGTACTGCCGCGCGGAGGCCCAGCAGTACGGTAGGCAATTCGTCTACCCAATTTATACCAGTTGAACTTTCTAACCGGGCCATAAGTGCTACTTTTAGCGACCTATGCCATCGTTCTACCGCACCATTGCTCTGAGGGTGGTACGGGGTCGTACGATTCTTACTAATACCTAAAAATTTCATTAATTTTAAAAATAAATTAGACTCAAATTGACGTCCTTGATCCGATGTAATCCTACTAGGGCAACCATATCTCACTATCCATCCTTCATAAATGGCCTTAGCTACTGCGTCAGCTGTAATTTCTTTTAAAGGAAAAGCTTCGGGAAACCGGGAAAACCTATCTACGATAGTAACTAAATATCTAAATCCTTGTGGAGATATTGGTAACGGACCAACAATATCCACATGAATATGTTCGAAACGTTTTGCTTTTGGAAATTCCCCCAAATCTGAAACTACACGTCGACTAATCTTCGATCTTTGACATTGCACACATGCCTTAGCCCATCTTCTTACATCTAAATTCATATTAGGCCAGAAATAACGCTTCGCTACCATTGTTCTGGTAGACCTAACACCCGGATGACTCAAACTATGTACGCTGTGAAAAGCTAATTTCCTAAATTTTTCCGGTAAGTATGGTCTGATGCTGCCATTGGAAATTTCACAATAAATTGATTTACTAGAATTAGGTAATAAAATTTTCTTTAATATAATGTTGTTATTGCGACTTGAACAATGCATCAATTGCGAAATGTACTCGTCTTGCATTTGAGCGTCAGCGATTTTGTCGACTTCGAGTACAGTCGGACATAAAATTGTTTCGATTTCTGACCGCGACAATGTGTCGGCTACAATATTATCTTTTCCCGAAATATGTCGAATATCAACCGTAAATTCACTAATGTAAAGAAGATGGCGCGTCCTTCGTGGAGTTTCCCGATCCTCTTTACCTATTTTTGTAAAAGCGTGGCATAAAGGCTTATGGTCTGTATACACTGTCAAAGGTCGACCTTCAAATAATTTTCTAAAATATTGTATGGATTTATAAATAGCTAATAATTCGCGATCAAACGTAGAATACTTCTGTTCAGTTGTCGATAACTTTCTAGAGAAATATCCTAGAGGTTTCCATGTACCGTTAACTCTCTGTTGTAATACTGCTCCTAAGCATGTATTAGAGGCGTCGGTCATTAACGCGAGTGGAACTTCTGGTAAAGGATGAGATAACATAGCGGCTTGTTGAAGGCCGTTTTTACACTTTAAAAATGCTTCCTCGGCAACTTTTGTCCATGCTATTTGTGTCTTATCATTTTTCTTCGCGTTAACTAAATATTTATTAAGTTCACTCTGATACAAAGCTAAATTCGGTAAATGAGGCCTATAAAAATTTAACATTCCTAAAAATCTTCTTAAATCATTAACAGTTTCAGGTTTGGGAAAATTAACAATCGCTTCGACCTTTTCATTGAGCGGCTTAATACCGTCCACGCTAACTTCGTGACCTAAGAATTCTATTCGCGACTGTCCAAAGCTACATTTACTTAAGTTGATAGTGATACCAAACGTATTAAATCGTTCAAAAATGATCCTTAAATGCTCCGTATGCATGGTTGCATTTTCACTAGCGATAATTACGTCATCTAAATAATTAAAAAGAAAATCTAAGCCCTGTAAAACGGTGTTATTCATAAAGCGTTGGAATGTCTGCGCTGCATTCCTCAAACCAAATGTCATGCGGGGAAACTCAAATAACCCAAAAGGGGTAATAATTGCCGTTTTCTCTATATCACCCGGAGCCACACTGATACAATGATATGCTCTATTTATATCTAATTTTGAAAAAATCTTTTTATTAGCCAAAATATACGTAAAATCGTGCAACCTAGGAATTGGATATCTGTCGGGCTTCGTAATCGCGTTTAACTGGCGATAGTCGCCGCAAGGCCGTAGTTCACCGTTCTTTTTGGGAACGACGTGCAGTGGACTAGCCCATGCGCTTTTAGAGGGCCTACAGATACCCATTTCCTGCATAATTCTAAATTCCTCCTTAATTTTTTTATATCTGTCGGGAGGCAGAGGGCGGGCCCGCGCGTAAACGGGGGGGCCAGTCGTCTCAATATGATGTAACACATTATGAGGAGGCGTTTCCCTAAATGACACTGGTTTAGTCAAATCAGGATATTTACTCAATATATTAAAATATGGATGAGTCTCGACGATCGATGTTATGGAAGGCTGGCCAATTTTTACAACAGGTACTAATATATTCATATCGGTAATTTTATCTATAAGTCTATGATGATGTATATCAACTAAAATTTTGTGGTGAGCTAAAAAATCTGCACCCAATATTGGTTGCTTAACTCCAGCTATAATAAAATCCCAGCGATATGGGCGCCTTAAATTTAAATCTAAAACTAAAGTTTTAACACCATACGTTTTAATTTCTGTACCGTTAGCAGCGTACAATTTATAATTGGTTGGCTGTAAACATTTAAAAATATTTTTGCTCACCGGTAGCACGGAAACGTTGGCACCTGTGTCTATGAGGAATCGTAGTCCAGAGTTGCGATCGCTGACTGATAGGCGGCTGTGGGGGACGATGGTACAGGCCTCCGCCGGGGGCTGCACGTCCTCAGCCAGTTTTCCGACCCGGCGTGACTGCTGGTGCCAGCTTCCCTCGGCTTCCACACGCACGGCTGCTCGCAGCGATGGGCGTTTTGTCGGAATTTGTAGTGGTACCTGCATAACCACTGCGTAGATCCTGGGTTGCGGCCTCTTGAGCTGGAACGTGGGAGCACGAACTGATGATTCTGGCTGCTACTTCGTCGGCCTCTTGATCGCTCGTTCTCGATGTTGGACAAACGTACATTTATTTTGGCCAATTCTGCTGCGATGCTCTCGATCCCCTGGTCTTCGCAACGATCCATAGCTCTTGGCTTGTGTGCCACCTCTGCCAAATGTGACGTCCGCGTGGCGTCAGCGACATTGTCGGCGATGACTGCCAGGTTGTCGAGTGCCTTTGTGTCGGCGACAGCTAATACCGCGCGGACCGTTTGTGGCAGGTGTCCCTGCCAGAGCACCCTGAGAGTATCGTCAGGAATCTTATCGCGAGCTAAATCTCGCATGCGGTGCAGAAGTTGTGAGGGTTTTTGATCACCCAGCTCCATTTCACCGATCAACTTCTCTATTTGCCTGGCCATAGAGTCCTCGAAAATGCCCAGTAATTTTAACTTGAGTGCCTCGAACTTCCCAGTATCCGGCGGCTTCGCTAGGAAATCTGTGATTTGCATGATAACCTCCTTTGGAAGCTTCGATACCACCAGGTCGAAGCGGCTATCGTCACTCAACTTCTGCGGAGCCAATATGGCTTGCACGCGGATAAACCAAACCCGCGGCTGGTCAACCCAGAATTCCGGCATTCTCGAAGAAACCGATACGGACATCATGTCTGCTGGCGGCACTGTGTAGCTGGGTGTTGGCACTGGATATCCGGCTGGCTTGTCAGTATTCATTGTAGACGTTCCGTTTAGTTAGCTGATAACACTCACGTTAGCACAGAAATACTGTTCAGTTTCTATTCACCAAAACTACAATTTAAGTTCACCAATTCAGTGTTCTCGGGGTCACCAATGTAGGGTTTGCTGTTGGAGAGATAAATAAAACGTGGAGTCCCGATTATAGTGTTATATTGTCTTTACAAATATAAACTAGTTACACGTTTCATTAATAACAAATTCTATTTTAACCATTCTAGTCGGAGGTTAGGACGAGACTAACTTACAGTCGTTACAAATATAATAATGAGAATGCTTGGAACCAAAGGTGCAAGCATGCACTCTTGTGTGGTCCCTACAATATGGAAGCATTTGTAAACTTTGTATTAATATTGAAGAAGATTGAAGAAGCATTTAATGAATTTTATGATATTATTATAACTATCTATAACTTATGTTTTCCTATAATAAAGCGTAAAATAAAAGCATCTGATATGCAAGTTAAGTGGCTTACTAAGGGTATTAAAATATCATGTCTGAGGAAAAGAAAGCTTCGATTCCAATATTATAAAAATAAGACTACGGAAAATAAAATTAAATTCAAAAAATATTCACAGATTCTAAAAAAGTGTATTGCTCAAAAAAATAGTAATAAAAGATATGTTCTTAATGCAAATAATAAATGTAAAGCATCTTGGAAAATAATTAATAGAAATAAACATAATACGAAAAATACAAATACTATAGAGGAAATAAATTACAAAAATGAAATCATCAAAAATCCAAGAAAAATATGAAATATAAATAATATATTTTAAAATACAACTAAAGAAGAACAAACGATTAAAGTAAAAAGTAATAAAAAAAATACACACTCACACAAAATAAAAATACTATTTTCTTAGAACCAACCGAAAGTGAGATTATTTCAATAATCAAATCGTTAAAAAATTAATACTCCACAGGATATGATGAAATTTCTACAAAAGTAATAAAAAACTGTGCATCTGAACTAGCTGAAGTTTTGACATACCTGATTAATTTATCCCTTGGAGAGGGTAATTTTCCGACGAAACTCAAAACATCAATTATAACTCCTTTATATAAAGGTGGAAATAAGAAAGATATCAATAATTATAGACCCATCACCTTGATCCCAATAGTATCAAAAATTTTTGAAAAAATTATGCACAAGCGTCTTATGTCTTTTATAGTGAAAAATAATATTCTAAGTAAACAACAGTATGGATTTCAGAAAGGGAAATCAACTACTCTAGCATGTTTTTCATTGATAAAAAAAATTAGCAGAGTGTATTGACAATAAAATCGCGGTATCGGCAGTGTTTTTTGATATGACTAAGGCCTTTGACCATGTAAACCATAAAATACTATTAGACAAATGTGAACATTACGGTATACGAGGACTAGCTAATAAATGGTTAGAAAGCTATATAATTTGGGGGTTACTTAGTTTTAAGTTTTATATTTATAGTTGATAGTATATAATACACTCCATAAAAACGACGCCGAGAGCATTCCGACAAGCAGTGAAAGTGACAGCTTGTGTATGTATTGACTAACTTTAATTACGGTCCAGTATTCGGCCGAGTTATAATAATAATATCTATGGACGCTTTACACCACCTCAATATGGACCTATGCTAAGTATCCCAAGATGCTATTAGGTACCAGACAACGGAAATATATGTTAAACTTTTATAATATTATACCTACACATAATTAAGGCCGGGTTTCACCAAGCAATGTTAAAGTTAATCCTTCGTTAAATATCATGTTGTTCGTCTCGTAATTCCTAACAATGAATCAGAAGGCATGGTATTTTAATAAGCCTAACATGCGTTGATGAAATCTAGACTTAAGGTTTTTTAATAATACACATCCATGACCTCGGAAAGGAAACTTCTTTGTTTCTCATTGGGATTCGAACCCGCCGGTTTGAACACCGCCCCAACCACTGCGCTACAGCGGTCGACGAGAAAGATTAATGATTTATAAAAGTTAATACCTTGATTGCTTTGATCTATTATTCGTCGAAACTCCTAACATTTAATGGTCTCTCAAATTAAGATTTAGGAAACTCTGGAGTAAAGTTTAGCAGTTGTTTACACAAACATCTCTTGAGCAATCAATCAATATTTGAGGCATCAATCAACGCGACGCTTGACGGTTAAACCCTTGTGGCACAGTGGTTGTGTTAGGCAGCTTGTGCTAGGTTCCAATCCCGCCTGGAAAGAAAGTATTTTTTTTCGGAAGGATACTTAGTAAAGGCATTTGATTTGTCTTAGTTATGTTAGATTTTAATTAGCCGGGTAGCACTTTGTTTAGTAGAAGCAGAAGATATGGGATTTGTTTAGATCCTGGATGTGTATAAAATACTAGCTGACCCGTGCCCACTTTGTTAAGCATAGAAACTGTTTAAACCCTAGACTTCTACGAAAATTTCAAGACTAAAAATAGCCTAATCGGTTCACCCGTTCTCAAGTTTAAGCGAGACTGACGAACAGCAATTCATTTTTATATATGACTAGCTGACCCGTGTTCACTTCGTTGAGCATACAATCCCTTTAAACCTTCCCTCGACTTCCACGAATATTTCAGGATTAAAAATAGCCAAATAGGTTCAGCCGTTCTCAAGTTTAAGCGAGACTGACAAACAGCTATTCATTTTTTTATTTTTATTACATACTAACGCCCGGTTTCTGAAAGGCTGATCAAATTGATCAATTTATCAAATCAGCTAATCTGAACGCTCATTGGTGAAAACAGTGACTGCGAAGTGAAGTTCACCAATCAGCGTTCAGATTAGCTGATTTGATCAATTGATCAATTTGATCAGCCTTTCAGAAACCGGGCGTTAGTATGTAACCAAAAACCAAAACAAAAGTCTAAAATAACTATGCTGGGGCTCGCGGGCTCCTAGTCTATACGCACGAACGCACTGGTCGATGACCTAGACCTGACACGGATTGAAACTCATCTGTTTTGTGACTTTTATGGAGATCTATATTAGCGATTTGTCGCGTTATGGTAAGTAATTTATATGAGGTGCCAAAACAAAAAATGATCTACGCGTCCTTCTCTTCACACTATATTCGGCGTAATATATGAATCACTGTATATCTAACACTTTAATCCAGGGTTGTTTGGTGCAAGCAAGTTTAAGTGGATAACATTGCTAGGGTCTCCGTTCTACTTTCTACTAAATCTGTTCGCTTTAGTTATGAGTTACTGTCTCTAACTGTTACGAACGGAGATTAGAAATGTCCTATTTTACTGAGTGCTAGTTCAATTCAATTATGCAGGTGCCGCCCTAGCACTTTACGCATGAAACAAGAAACAATGTGAATATAAGTATATCTCATCAAAAACGAGTGTACGCATAAGCAGTGTGGGAGGAGGGAGGTGCATCAAATGCATCCAACTAACAGTTGGATTTCCGGGTCGGAACAGCAAAAAAATACGTTTTCAAGTTAGGACAATGCAGGATGATCACCTAATTGTCTGACATGAAAGATGTTCCATCTGTCTGAAGAATTCGGAGTCGTGCCTGCAGGCTTACTTCCGAAACAATCGAGAATCGAATCACTTTGATCTCAACGGCTTGGTATTTTAATTTGTTGATTACTAAAACTAACCAGAATAAAGAAAAAAATTAGATTGTAACTTTTTGTACTCCCGACCATATCAATCGAATCATAATGAAAATATATATTATATATCGATATTAAAATATCTATGGACGCTTCACACCACGTCAATCTGGACCCGTGCTAAGTATCTTGTGAAGAACTTGTGTTACAGGTACCAGACAACGGAAATATATTTAATACTTTTATACTATACACATATTTAGGAATTTTATTATATTAATATTTAATACACATCCATGACCCAGAAACATTGTAAACTTTTTGTTCCCTCGGCGGGATCCGAACCCGCGATCTCACGCTCGAGCACCAACCCGCTCAACTACTGCGCTACGGAGGTGGTCAAACGTCATTCGGGAGTACGCGGCACGATCGAATCTGAATCAAATTCGAATCAGTTAGGCCCCTGTTGTCTCGACTCACAACTCACAAATGACACCATCTTGCGGCCCCTGGCTGCGCGCCAGGTAGCTGTCAGGTAGCTACGTCCCTGCTCATACATCAACGCACCAAACTTTCACTGAATATCAAAACATTTTTGTGCGAAAAATTCATAGCAGCCAATAAATGCCATCCGTTACTATCCATCAGAATGTTTCACATCTGACGCACTGAAATAAAACTGATAAATAATATTAATACTACAGGATGTACTATGGTTAATATACCAACCGCCTCTGTGGTCTAGTGGTACAGAGCTTCGCTCTCGACCTGGACCTGTCGTGGGTTCGATTCCAGGGTTGGAACAACAAAAAATGATTTTTTAAATCTTGGTTAGGACAAGCAGGCTGATCACTGTCTGACAAGAAAGATGATCCATGCTTCGTATGGGCATGTAAAAAGTCTGTCCTGCGCCTGATCTCCTGCCAGTCGTGTCGGTTATCCGTCCCACTGCGCTACGAGAGTGAAGGAAGACAGAGTGCTTCTGTCGTAATGTACTTAACGAACATTGTTCGCAGAGTCTACATCCTGAGGATGCTCCGGGGTCGGAGCGAAACGCACGTCGAGTTTTGCAACCTGCATGGTGGTGTGGGGCTTGGCACGATCGTGGTAACATTAGTGCTTGTGTGGTGGTGGTGTTTTCACGTTTTTGCTTGCGAGTGTACGCATAAGCAGTGTGGGAAGGAGGGAGGTGCATCAAATGCATGCCTATACGTACACTCACTCATCTGCTAGCTGGATGTAGTTATAATTTTTTCGTGGGATATTTTGCTAGATATAATATATTTAAATTTTAAACATTTCTTTTTTTTATTTGTCCCTATAAAATAAGCAATTTTAAAAACGCAGTCATGTCAAGAACATGTATGTACTCATTAAATTGGTTATACATTTTACATCACATTCACCGGAGTGAAATATACAATTATTATACAACACAAAGATATTTTATCTCAAACGTTCTTGAGGCAATTACAATATTTGCACAATGCACTGCGGTAACAATAAGCAAGCAATTCTATGCGCTAAATGCGGTGTTTCCACTACGTTTGCTAAATTCGTACAACGCTATACGAGGCTATACGAGGCTATACGAAGCTATACGAAGCTATACACAGCTATACGCGAGGTAAATATCAGACAATAACTTATGCAGCGCTTGACACAACGAGCTCAGATGCATCGAGTGGTCGGTCATGTCATCGCCTAACAGGATGTTAAACGATGGTTAGTTTAGGTTATATTATGCCTTAAGTATTGCCTTTATAGGACGTACAATGGTTATTATTAGAATTATAATTCATTTATTTCCAAGTAATTTGTACAATTAGGTCTTATAATTATTTAGTAGTGCTCAAAATTGCTTCTTTCATACTGGTTGTCTTATTTACTGCTAAATTGAATTTATAATAATTTAATCTTGACATACAATATATCGTAAATGTAACGCTACTATCATTTGTGCCGACTTAAATTGCATTGTATTCTAAATCTTTAATTGTTTATTGATGTCAGAAAGTGTTTTTGTAAACCCATTTTGAATAAATAATGTTTTACTTTGAATTTGACTATAGTCAATTGCATATTGTTTTATTATGGTTTAGGGGTAAAGTGGCCCCTAATAAACCCAAAATAAATAATGAAATACCCCCTGTATTGCTCAGTCAAGGACTCTGCGATTCTACAATTCTACGACAAATAAGATTGTTTTAAATTTTAAGGCTCTATTGCGCCTCTTTGGGGCAATTTATAAGGCCAGAGCTAGCTCCTACACCGGAGTTAAATATTGTAAGCCAGATGTAGTGGACGCCTAACGTGTCTAATCTATTAAAAAATTTGAAAAAGGGCAAAAAAAAAATAAACATATAAACTCACCATAACAAGACACAGCACAAAATCATACATACAAAATGTTTTACTGTCGTTTCACTTTGATCGAGGTTTAAGTGTCATTCAGGACGCCGCGGTGCGACTGGGCCGCAGTATCTTCCGGAACACATTTTAGACAAGCTAAGAAATCATTTTATGTCAAATCTCGGAAACTGTATTGTACATCTACCTCGAGTGAGTGTATTTTGTTTGCGAAATGTTCTGGATTCAGTGTTTTGGATTCGATGGTTGGCAATTTTCGCCCGTTTGTTTTCACTGAAATATAAACTCTGTTGAAATTTAATTTAAACGTTAACATGAAAGTAATAGTATATTTTCGTTGAGTGCTAGTTCGTGTAGTGCCTTGATGGTTTTCTTTTTTTTTTCTAGACTCGGAGGTCGTGGGTTCGAGACGTGATGATCCATGCGTCGGATGGGCATGTTTAAAGTCGGTTATTTACAATATTTAGGTACTGCAATTCGACATTGAACAACTGGGGGCCTACTCAAGATACCATCGCTAATTATCGCTTACAAAGTTCGATATCAAAATGTATGGGATTTGACATAAGGTACGCTAAATGATCGCGATTTCGTATGTCATTTAGCGTACCTTATGTCAAATCCCATATATTTTGTTATCGAACTTTGTAAGCGATAATTAGCGATGACATCTTGAGTAGGCCCCCAGTGATCTCCATAAATCATTAGGAACGTAGAATGGAAATTTTCAAATTAACCTAACATCATTGAAATAAAAATCCATGTCATAATAAAATCTAAAATTTTTAAGTTTTTTTACTCTACTAAAAAGTTGTATTTTTATATATACGGGGTTGTGAAGATAAGGCGACGATTGTTTGTTTTGGCACCTCATATAAATTGCTTACCATAACGCAACAAATATGTCCTGAAAAGGCAAAACACTGTATTCAAGAATACAGTGTTTTTCCTTAACATCGCTTATTTTGATCGGAATAAGGTCTACTATAGGGTGACATTTGTAGTTAACAACATTCAAAAAGCATGTATTTAGAATAAATGCAACTTTACACAAGGTTAAAGACTGTATAGCCTTATACCGTGTTTTGCCTAAACAACGAAGCGGAGTATAGTAATTGGTCCATGGTAAAACACTGTATATTTTCTTTATTCGGGATAAAGAAAATATACAGTGTTTTACCATGGACCAATTACTATACTCCGCTGGCCGGCGGCAACAGAAAATATTTACCCCCCGGTGTAAACTTTACATTAATTTATAATCAATTTAAAGAACACTGTATTGAAAAGGAACTTAAGGCGTGCAGCTAGACTCATTTTCATTCAATTATAAAATCATTGAATTTATCAACTACTGAAATGCAATCAAGACATTTGTACCAAATGTAGGCATCACGAAATGGAACACAAAAGTCGCCCATTACCCTGCAACTGTGACTTGTGTATAGATTTAGCCAATCACTTGGAAAATAAGAGAAACAGTAGAAAAGATTTGAAGGCAGTTGAAGAAAAATGTAAGAATTCCAATGGTGATGAATTCGTTTATACCGTCGACATGCAAAAAGTTATTAACCGACTTCCAAAAAAAGGAGGAGGTTCTCAATTCGTCTGTATGTTTTTTTTTTTTTTTATGTTTGTTACCTCAGAACTTTCGCCTGGGTGAACCGATTTGGATGATTTTTTTTTTATATGAAAGGTGGTGCTTCCCGTTTAGTCCCAATGTCACCAAAGTGGTGACCTGATGATGGGATCCGTGAGGAATCGAGGGAACTCCTCAAAATTTATATGGAAACATATATCGATTTTGATTTTTTCTGAAGTAGCCCAAGCATATGTTACCAAATAGTAAGATTTTGCACCATATCCTGGACCTAAAGTACTGAACAGAACTTCTGAGTCCTTAGAGATACACGTTTGAAGATTGCAGCGTTGTTTAAAGAAATGCAAGCATACGCCACTACGTCAATTACAGTGTTGTACCAGTGTTTACCAAAGTGGTGACCTGATGATGGGATCCGTGGGGAATCGAGGGAACTCCTCAAAATTTATATGGAAACACATATCGATTTTGATTTTTTCTGAAGTAGCCCAAGCATATGTTACCAAATAGTAAGATTTTGCACCATATCCTGGACCTAAAGTAGTGAACAGAACTTCTGACTCCTTAGAGATACACGTTTGAAGATTTCAGCGTTGTTTAAAGAAATGCAAGCATACGCCACTACGTCAATTACAGTCGAACTTGGTCTCATAGTTATCAAAGTGCATGCCTGATGATGGTGTAGTGATGAATCGAGGGAACTCCTCGAAGTTTATAGGAACACTCATAGTAATTTTGTATTTTTTTCGATAAGCATATCCAACTAAAAACAAACATAATTTTGAATCAACTATCATGGTATACCACATAGATCAGAAACAGGCATACAGGACTGCTTAGTCTTTGAAGTTATAAGTTTGGAAATTACGACATCGCTTAAAGTACTGCAAGCATATGCCACTATATCAATTACAGTACTCAACGCCACCTCTGTCTTCGCCAGATAGTAGGTATATATATACCTACTATCTATATATACCTATATATATACCTACTATGGGTACTATCATAAGAATAAGACTAAATAGGTAAATATTAAAACGGTAAAAATTGTTTTAAGCCAAATAAAGAAATGTAAATCGACAAAATAAAAGAGTTATATAGAAATCATATTCAGTTTGGCTGGTATCGACTTTGATATTATTAAAATTTGTAAGTACCTATATTATTTTATAGTCAACTTGATATATATAATTTTTGCGCTGCTCTGGCGGTAAGTACCTATCCTTACTCAGTCTACCCATAACTAAAAATCTTAAAATAAAATAATTTTAAACAAAAAAAAAACCGACTTCAAAAAGTAAACTAAAAAGCATAAAATAAATTTACTTCGCACAAAGTAATACTTATTTTCACTTAAGTAAATAAATTTATTCTATAATTTTGAAGTCGGTGCCAAGTAAGTACTTCAACAACCTTACTACAATATCAAATTACTAAATATATGTGGGCAATCACAGAAAAAAAGAATCAGAAAAAAAAATATAACTATCAATGTAACTATTACTATATATTATGTACCTACCAAAGTACTGGCTTACAAACTAATATTAAATGAAAACAAATTATGAAAGAACGCTAAACTTGGCACCGACTTCAAAATTATAGAATAAATTTATTTACTTAAGTGAAAATAAGTATTACTTTGTGCGAAGTAAATTTATTTTATGCTTTTTAGTTTACTTTTTGAAGTCGGTTTTTTTTTGTTTAAAATTATTTTTTAATTTACTTCGCACAAAGTAATACTTATTTTCACTTAAGTAAATAAATTTATTCTATAATTTTGAAGTCGGTGCCAAGTAAGTACTTCAACAACCTTACTACAATATCAAATTACTAAATATATGTAGGCAATCACAAAAAAAAAAGAATCAGAAAAAAATATATAACTATCAATGTAACTATTACTATATATTATGTACCTACCAAAGTACTGGCTTACAAACTAATATTAAATGAAAACAAATTATGAAAGAACGCTAAACTTGGCACCGACTTCAAAATTATAGAATAAATTTATTTACTTAAGTGAAAATTAGTATTACTTTGTGCGAAGTAAATTTATTTTATGCTTTTTAGTTTACTTTTTGAAGTCGGTTTTTTTTTTGTTTAAAATTATTTTTTTGTATGCCTCTGCTTAATTCAAACGATTATTTATTTTCGAGGAAGCTCATACTTTTTAATGAATCTTTTGTTCCTCCGGGAAAAGGTAAGAACGCTGTTTGTGTAATTTGGCATGAGGGAGATAGTGGAAGAAAGGCGTACAACATAGCCAGTACTTACGTATACACTATTAGAAAATTTAACAGGGACAACAAAAATGTGTACTTCTTTATCGACAACTGCAATGCACAAAATAAAAATAAAACCCTCATGTCAGCTTTCGTAAGAGCAGTTAATGATGATAAGACTGAAATAGAGAAACTGACACTTGAATATTTCGAAGTATGACATACTTACATGGCTGCAGATGCTGTTCACGCTGCCATTACTAAGAAATTGACTTCTGCTGGTTAGCTATACGATCTAAATGACTTTGTAGCAACCATAAAATCTTCTAGGAAAAACCTACAAGTTGAGTTAATAACTTACAAAGATATGATTTGTTTCCACAATGATTCCAAAGCAACATATCCCAAAGGTTATAATTTGCACAAATTAAAAATAAGCGAATTCAGGCGAGGAAAATTATCTACGTTTTCCAAAAATAGTTATGATGGTCAATTTAAAGAGATTAATTTCTTGAAAAAAAAATGGTTGAGGATGAATAAAAAGGAATGCTAAAGCATAAAATGAATTTGACTGTTTACCCAAGGAAGAACAAGCAAGAGGTATCAACAGTCTAAAAAGGCTGATTTAATGGCATTATGTCGAGCAATGCCAAATTCACGACGTGATTTCTATGAAAAACTTGTAGTTAGTGAGGCTGCTGATCTTTCTGAAGAGTTTGATAATGATATTTAATTGTTTTAGAAAATTATGATACTAAGCCAAGAATTTAAGACCAAACCACATAATTGGCCAAAAAACACATTGGTTTTTGATAGTTTTTTTAAACCTTTTTTAAACCTTTTTTTACGAATTAATGTCGTTATTTCTATTTTACTTGTTGTTTTATATGTAAAAATTAAACGATAATAAATTTTTATTGTTGATGCAATGTGCAGGCTTGGGAGACTAATTAAAAGATGTATTTGGTCCGACTGTCGTTTTATAACTAACTTATATTACTAGCATTGATACAATATATAGGGAGGTGACACATACACTACACCTCCCCCGTATTTTTGAAAAAAAATAATAATATTAAGTTTTTTTTTTGAACTTAAATTACTTATATGTACCCAAAATAATATATCTTACTTAATCTAATAACTAATTTTAAACATCTAGAAAATACACATAATTATACAAAATACAAAACTCTATAGAATATAATACTCATCATAATACAAATCTGTTTATATTAAATAAAAAAACAATGCGAAATCAGATTTAGTAATTAATAGTGATGGGTTGTTGACGATGTTATTAATAATTAGGAAAACCTGAGTTACTTATTTTTAATAGAATTACAATGTATATAATATTTTTTTAATAAAATTATCTTTTCTTATTATTATTTCACATTTTACAAATTTTAAGTAGTAGGTAGGTATCATAATTCATATCTCTCTTTTATGTCGCTCTTCTAACACTATATAAAGTTTTTTTTTTTAAACTCCTCTTTATTTATATCAATTTATTTAACATTTTCAATAATACACTTTTCTTTCATCCTTTCATAGAAATATGTATTTTCATTTCACGTTTTACTATCATTTCATTTATTCTACTAACATATTATGAAATTGATAAGTGACCTGGCCATAGTCACTTTCATTAAACATCATCATCATCATCCTACATAGGTACCTTATTCCTTTTTTTATTTATATTTATTTATAGTCGACTCTTTATTTTACTTTTATGGTACTTTATTTATTTTCAACTCTTCACGTGCGCGCTTTATTTGGTACAATACTTTATTTTATTATCCACCATAATATAACGGGACCTGTTTTAAGACTAACCATAAAAAAAAAAAAACAAAAAAAAATATGTCTCCAACCATTTTGTTAAGTGGAGGATTATTCCCGCCGAGCATGCTCTAAGTACCATTTATATTTTCGTACCATTTTTGTACCATATTTAATACCAAAGGATTTGTTTTAAGGCTACATGACCTCCAACTATTCTCACAGAGAAAACTCGTTTACACCATGATCGAATGAAGGATTCCTTTTGCGTATTTTATTAAATAATGCATTCAGCATTTATTTATTTAATATACATAGCATTTTAGCTAGTATTGAATTTATGCACTTTGGCATTTCCTTCCTAAATCTATCCAAAATCCTAACAAAATAACCAAATCCATAATTTTGACACACTCAACATTTAAAATATCCATCAACTATTGGGTGATCATGCCAACAGCTACTAGACGTTCCAAACATGGAGGCATCCCTATCTACCTATAAAAAAACAATCCTATTTCAATCAAATACCATTTTATAAAACTAAATCCCATATCCTTTACTTCAAACTAACCCTTTCTTTACATTCCTTCATAAAGCTAAAGCATAAAGCTAGCTATGTTACAAAACTAAATATATCACATTCCTAATCCTTCACAATTATATTCAAATCCGTGTATGTATGTCATATCCAGTATTAATTATTCTAAGAAAATGTAGCTAATCGACTTACATATTATATGTAGTTAAAAAGAATTTAGTACATTTCTCAAAAATTTTATGTCTCTTTTGAGCATTACCATGTCAATTGAAATTTTACATACCTACTATCTTTTTATATTATCTATCTACTTTTACCAAAAAAACCTTTTAAACTAAATTTTTATTTTTACTTCTAGCTTTTAACTCGATTTGGATTGCATTGGAATACATAGCGACATTAACATATTATTAAAATTATTTGTCCTAATTGAATTCTAATAAAAATGATTGCTTGATACTTTTGGATGCATGTTGCAACTTAAGGTTATGCATCGTATTGCAAATGTTTTACTTCGCACCATAAATGGTATAGCAAAAGTTGAGATGATATGTTATGCAATACTATTGATGATCTCATAACATAGACCATGGGTGATCTCTACTAATATTATTTAATTTAATTTTTAACTTTGCACTACTCAATATCAAAATTTAAACTAAAATATATTACTAACTTAAATCTTCAGCTTTTAAACTATGTAAACTAAATCACCAAAAATTATATTACCTTTAAGTTACATACAAAACTAACAAAAAAATTAACGTTATATTATGTTTTAAAAAATTCCTATTACCAAAAAAAAAATTTTCTGTAAATTATAATTTTCGTACAACCCTAGCTTCGATTAACAACAGTTTCTACTTACATTTTGTTGCGCAAATGCTGCGTTGGCACCGCTGATATTCGACGCTTTTTCCAGCAAGGCGTTACTTACCTTGAAAACTTACCTGTGATGCTACCTAACTATTTAACTAACTGCGCCTAATACTTCGATAGTTATGACTTATTAATATGACTATGTATTCCTTTTTCCATATATCAAACTAATGGACACAAATTATCCTACATATTTTTTTCCTTAACTTTGAGTTAAACTTATTTTTCGTACACAAGCAATATATAGTAGTAATTATTATATTATTTAAAATGCATCGTCAACACCCATTTCTAATAATAATTTATTTAATTATCTTTAATTTAACCCTTCACATTTTCGTTAAAAAAATTACATTGGCTTTAGCCATTTTATTACAAAAAATACTATAAAATCTCTTAACTCGAATTTTTCAGAAATTTAGTTTATTAACAGGATAAAATTGCAAGAGAAATATTATTATAAATTACACACATGCTATACTTAAATAATTTCGAGAAAAATGTAGATTCAGAAAAAATTATACAATTTATGAAAATGTTACGTTGCAAAACGTCTGTTTCTGTCTTTGGTCGCTGATCTCCCGGCGGCATTCTCTTCCGACTCGACCATCTCCCGGCTGCCTGCTCTACGTTTCCAACCATCTGACTCCTACATCTCCCAGCTGCCTGCTCTCTATATCCACTCATCTGACTCCTACATCTCCCAGCTGCCTGCTCTCCATATCCACTCATCTGACTCCTACATCTCCCAGCTGCCTGCTCTCCATATCCACTCATCTGACTCCTACATCTCCCAGCTGCCTGCTCTCCATATCCACTCATCTGACTCCTACATCTCCCAGCTGCCTGCTCTCCATATCCACTCATCTGACTCCTACGTCTCCCGGCTGCCTGCTCATCATCGCACTCCAATAATTTTGAATTTTGTATCGCTCTCAATAAAATATTAATTCATCTTGCAACTATTAGGAAATATTTTTTTCAGTTCATTCTTTGCACTATTAGTAATTATTGTTCTTATTTTTTTTGTAACAGATTTGTATTGGTCTTTATCCACTAGGTATAATATTTATTTTAATATTATTAATTATTTATTTAAAAGCTACACACACGCCGGCAATAAAAAAAATAATAGTTCATAGTTTTGTTTTTAAAATTGTTCATAGTTTATATTTTTTCACTCACTAATTAGTTTTTATTTTGTCCAATTTTTATTCACTTTTATGCTTTTACTTTTCGTGTCCCATCTACGCAGCGCTGCCACGAGGCAGCACTGGCAAGGGTCGCCATGCAATGTGCAGGCTTGGGAGACTAATTAAAAGATGTATTTGGTCCGACTGTCGTTTAATAACTAACTTATATTACTAGCATTGATACAATATATAGGGAGGTGACACATACACTACATTGATCTCAATATTGTGATTATTTAATATCTATAAAAGAAAGTAATTAAAGTCAGATGTAACCTAATTACGAAATGTCTTTAAATTCTGTTTTATTTTTAAACAGTTGTTATTAAGATACAAATTTTTGTTGATGAAAATAGTTATTTTTAGATTTTATGCTGTTTTAAAAACTAATAAATACCAACTATTTAATAAAATAATATAAATTTTATTTCTTCTACCAAACAGTAATTATTTACTAAATTAATAGGTAACATCTAAAAAGTCAAATTAATGTATTGCGTAATACATTTAATAATATGCCTTGTTTCATATTGATTGCAAAGGTAAAATACTGTATAATACTATACATACATTGTATTACCTTAATGATGTGAATAAAACTTTTGTTGTTCTGTACAACCAAAACAATTTTTCCCATTTTCTATAAAAGTCGTAAATTTTAAAGTAAAATTTTATACACGGCTAGAAGCACAATAAAAATACCTATACTATGATACTAATTTTATATCATTTTGTCCATATAGTGTTATGTTATAGGCAAAAAACTATCTGAGAACCTCTTTCCCACCTTTCTCAAAATGCTCTTTTTTTTAAATACAGTGTTTTGCCTTTTCACGATAGATTAATCACGATTAAAGATCCCTAATGTGATAAAAGTCACAAAACAGATAAGTTTCAATCCAGGTCAACGACCAGTGTGTTCGTGTGTATAGACTAGGAGCCAGCGAGCCCCAGCATTGTAAGATTCATGTCAGTCATTTCGCATCGCATCGCAAAAAATTATCTAACAAAAAATTATACATTTATGCTCTATGCGTCATTCTCTTCACGCTACACTCAGCTTGCTATATGACTAATGAATCATCCTGTACAATTTCATAACAAAAGGCGACGATTACTGAAATACATTATGACCGCATCTTTACTTTGGAAATCGTAATTTTTCATTATGAAACTGTATTTGCTTTAAGTTTCACCCAGATGTTCTGTGTGCCTATATCACAATCTCAGTCCTCTTAATAAAACTAATATTATAAAGCGGAAGAGTTTGTTTGTTTGTTTCTTTAAACGCGCTAATCTTGGAAACTACTGGTCCGATTTGAAAAATTCTTTTTTTGTTGGATAGCACATTTATAGAGGAAGGCTTTAGGCTATATAACATTACGCTGCGACCAATAGGAGCGAAGCGTCAGTGAGAAAATATGTTGCAAAAACGAGGAGACTTTCGTTGCGTGCGCTGCATAAAGGGTTTAACCACACGAACGATTATTGTATTTTGACAACACGCACTGGTGAAATCGGGACTTATTTTGGAAATTGTCGTTTTCCATTATGAAACTGTATTTGCTTTAAGCTTCACCCAGATGTTCTGTGTGCCTATATTACAATCTGAGTCCTCTTAACATGTATCTATATTTAGGTTCCCCTGCCTCCGCGGCCAACACAAGTAAATAAGCTGTTCGTGTTCGTGAAACTAAACAAACGTAAACAAAAGTAAACTCGCCCGACAACCGACGTACATATTGAGCAAAAATATAATTTTTTTCCGGAGTATTATAACCTCACCGATTTCGGTGTCTGTGGCCGCTTTTGAGACTAGACCATTTTCAAGTATAGTGCCCGACTGTGTGCGCAACATATAAGGATAATAGATAATAGCTCCCCTCACCGATTTCCGTGTGTGTGCGCAATACACAAGAACCTCATCCTTTCACTATCGTAGCCCTGTGGGACTTGTAACCGACACGACTAGCGGGAGATCAGGCGCAGGACTTTTTACATGCCCATCCGACTCATGGATCATCTTATCAGACTGTCAGGTGATCAGCCTGCATTGTCCCAACCGAGCTTTAACACATTTTTAACACGTTTATATTTTATAGTTAATAGCTAACCCGAGCCCACTCCGTTGAGCATGGAAACCGTGTAAACCTTCCCGGAACTTCCACGAATATTTCAAGATCAAAAATAGCCGAATCAGTTCAGCTGATCTCGAGTTTTAGCGAGACTAACGAACAGCAATTGATTTTTATATAGCCTATGTTACTCAGTGGTAATGTAGTTTTCTAATGAAAAAATAATTATTAAAATCTCTACATTTCAGTTAAAACGTGATACTGGGCCGTTTTGCTATCCTTACGAAGATTTCACAGGCATTCATTTATCGTGTGTGAAATAAAACGGCCAAGCATCACGTTTTAACTGAAATGTAGATAGGTAAGTGAAGCTAAGCCTGGTAAAGTAAGGGCGCATAGATCAAGAATTTTGGTTCTACATGAGATCTGACCACTTTTTGATAGATTTTGACTAAGGCATAGTGTAGAGCTTGTAGGTTTAAAGCGTGTATACAGTCTTTAGAGCTTGGCTCTATACGATATCTGATAATATTTTCACAGGATAATCTATGCAGACTCGTCTTGGCAACATTTTTACTTTAAAATGTTTTTGGTGGGATTTCATTAGTTTTTGTTGGTTCATGGACTTTTTTGAGTTTAAAAAAACATATTTATTCTCCGGGCCTTTACTTTCGCCTTATCCTTCGTCTGGAATTTAGAAGATTAATTATTGTATTTCTCTTTCATTTGATACCCATATTGCGGGAGTAGGTACCTGTGAAAACGGTAAATCGATATTTGGGATTCAAAATGGCGGCATTCATGAAATCTTGTATAAAGTGTATTTCTCTTCTCAAGCTCTCTGATCATTTGATACCCTTACTGTAGGGGTTGATATGAAAACGATAAGTCTCCATTGTGGCTGTGTAACACTGAACTTCAATAAAACATCTCACTACTGTAATTGAACTCTCTTTATACTTTTTTCTTGTTTTTTTTTTTTTGAAAGTGCTATAACTATCCGTTTAATCATTTTAGTGTTTGCTAAAATAATAATAACGCCTCCAACAGCGATTCCGGTGACGGTGGCCGGCTTCATTGAAACCAAGCCAGCTACGCAGGAGTTATTTTATAGTGCCCAAGTGTGTGCGCAATAAATAGAAGCACTCTCTATTCCTTCACTCTCGTAACCCAGTGAGACGGATAACCGACATGACTGGCGGAAGATCAGGCACAGGACCGACTTTTTACATGCCCATCCGACGCATGGATCATCTTTCTTGTCAGACAATTAGGTGATCAGCCTGCATTGTCCTAGCCAGACTTGAAACGTGTTTCCAATGTGGGAATCGAACCCACGATGACCACAGTCGAGAACCAGGCCGTCACCGATTACTTAGAACATACTGATTGCAGTAGTGCAACGCAACAACAGAACATATATGGAGCAAAAATCTGACCGATTATTGGTCCTACAAAAATTAGGTCGTAGGTTTTTTATATACTTGTAATATATATTTCTTTTATGAATTAAAGATCAGATCCTTATAATAAACATCAATTTTGTACCATCCACCATATTGGATTCAAAATGGCGGCATTTATATTTTAATAATTTTTGTTGGTTTTGTAGCAATAACAGCTTACATAAAGAACTTCAGCTTTCCAAGACCTCTGAAAGTACCTTATGACGAAATCGCGGGGTTTTAGACATTGATAAAATCTAAAGTATAATAGCTACGACATTGAAACTTCGTATATTTCATGATTTTACTGGTGTCATTATATGTTTAAATTTTCAACTATTTCAAAAAACGACGAAAGCTTTCGAGAAAAGGTAGGTAGTGCCCTTGCGCTTCGCTTGGCTAGTCTTGGCGGGGCACGACCGTGCCCCCAGATAAAAGTACGACATCGACGATCTGCGCTCGTGAAGCGAGTATAAAATTGATCTCACTCGAGTCGAGAGAGCAGCCACTTTGGTGCTTTTACCCGCTGAATGCGACTGAATGCGAGTCAAATTGCACCGAGCGCTCGAACTACCGACTTGTATAAATATTTTCGTCTTACTTAAACCCCTTTTATGGTTCAAAAGTATCTTATTATATATGTATACATATTACATGCTTCTATTCATCTATAACAAAGAGTATATGTCGCGTGTATTGAATCTGCTTATTTCATTGAATGACTAGCGCGGTTATTTATTGGCGTCAAACAGCTCGTACATATAGCAATGCGTTGATATATTTTTTGATAATTTACTTTAATGTACGTTATAATAGTCAGGGTTCCCCCAAACATAGTTTTCACTTGATTAGTATTAAGCAAATTTTTCGTGAGTACCTTCATTTTGATGAGTCCCCCAAGAATTTCTTGGACGGAACTCTTGTTTGTGGTAGCTAACATGAAAAGGTACCCACGAAAAATTTGTTTGATAAATAATATGTACTATACAAGTGAAAACCATGTTTTTTGTAGAAACTGTTGGTAGAAACCGAATTCAATGAACGTACTAGTCCTTCAATCGAATAGGAGATTCAACCAGATGACTGCGACATATATAACGGGTGTCAAAAGGACAGAAAGAAATGTATTACTTTTTTTTACAAAAATATTAAACGTTAAAAAAAATTGTTTTTGACAAAAAAAATTAAATACATTTCCAAAATGAGGAAAGGTGTTATAATTGTATCTCAAAGTTATACTGACTGTTGTTTTTACACTCTGTAATATGTATGTATCTGTGTGTGTATGTCTCATTATAGCTCCCAAGCGGACGAACCGATTTCATTCCAGTTTATTTATTTGGACCCTTGGTGGCGAGTGTATTGGCTGGAATAATAATCCCATCAAAACATATCTTGTAAAAAGTGCCAAGTCTCGCTACTTAGTTACTTTGCCGTAGAGTTGGTGATGGAAGGTATAGAAAATCCGCAATAACCTAATCGAGTTTGGGTTTGAGAAATTATTAATAATAATACGAAAATCGGTCTAAAAAATAAAAGAATAAAAAAACTATAACCCGACTTCGCAAAAAAGGGCTCTAAAAAGGCTGAAACAAGAAAGTAATTCAATTTGAAATCCAGATATGCATAGGTACAGATATGGGCAAGGTAGAGCCGTGGTCGTACCCGCTATTGGGATTGTATATTTCAACAGCAGACGAATATTATAGGTTTGTTTGGCTTCGCCGAAGTCGGGTAAAAATATGGCGGAGTCATTTTAAGCGGGCTTTTACTGACCAAACAACGTAACAAGAACGTAAATATTGTACATTTTCCGGGTACCAAAGAAACCAACCCCCTGGGACTGGCCGAGGGATGACAAACCGTTAACGGACCCCCCCACTACCCACTCCCCAGGGGGGGTATTACTCTATTATGTCTACTTTGAGTAACCAAGAATTCGAGAAAAGTATCTTGTGTATAATAAAAGGTAATAATAAATGGCTCCCACAGCGATTTCGGTGACGATGGCCGGTTTCATTTAAACCAGGCAGGAGTTATTTTATAGCGCCCAAGCGTGTGCGCAATACACAGAAGCCGTATTAATAATAAAAATGCCTTCCACAGCGATACCGGTGACGATGGCCGGCTTCCTTCAAACCAGTCCAGCAGGAGTTATTTTATAGTGCCCAAGTGTGTGCGCAATACACAGATGCCGTATTAATAATAAAAATGCCTCCCACAGCGATTCCGGTGACGATTGCCAGCTTCATTTAACCCAGGCCAGCAGGAGTTATTTCATAGCGCCCAAGAGTGCGCGCAATACACATAAACAGTATTTTTTCTTGTAGCCCAGCTGTGGTGAGCTGCTCATTTGGTGAGAGGTCAGGCACAGGTTCGAGTTTTTACATTGATCATCTTACTTGTCAGACAATCAGGTGATCAGCCCGCACAGTCCTAAGCACATTTTTTGTTGTTCGCGGGAATCAAACCCACTTCTCAATCTCTCTATATACAGGGTGTAAAAAGCGCAGTCACTATAACTTTGGGATATGATTATACTACCTTGTCTCATTCTAGAAATGTATTTTTTTTTATTTTTTTTACAAAATTTTCAAGAAAAAAAAATTTTTAGCTTTATTGTTAATATTGCGACAAAAAAATAAGAAATGGTCAAAAGTAAAAAAAAGGTTTTTTTAGTTTTTGACAAAATAAAAATAAAAAAAAAAGCATTTTCAAAATGAGGAAAGGTAGTATAAGCGTATCTCAAAGTTATAGTGACTGCTCTTTTTACACCCTGTATAGAGAGAGATACAGTTACGAATACGCAGCTGTCAATTGTTCCTGCTAACCCCACAGATGCACATGTAAAACTTTCCTCATTTCCATGTACACGCCGCCATCACAGTCGGCTGACATTTAATTAAACGGTTGAACCGCACTGAGCGGATTTACCGCGTCGGCTTCACACTTCACTGCACTGGGTTTGAAAGAAACCGGGTTCAATGCAAGCCGTGTTGTTTGCACACTTGTGCCAAGTAACTCTGGGTTAAAATATTAGACAGTCACTAAGGCCTGTATTAATAAAGAAGTCTCAAACCCAACTTTTATAACCTATTTGACGGATTTTAATAGGTTATGTATAAAATCTACAGTGTGTAAAAAAGCAGTCACTATAACTTTGAGACACGATTATACTACTTTTCCTCATTTTGGAAATGTATTTTTTTTGTCAAAAACTAAAAAATTTTTTTTTGTACTTTTTACCATTTCTTATTCTTTTGTCGCAAAAATAATAATAAAGCCAAAAAAAAAGTTTTTTTTTAATTTTTGTAAAAAAAAAGGAAAATAAACTACGTTTCTAGAATGAGAAAAGGTAAATCATATCCCAAAGTTATAGTGACTGCTCTTTTTACACTCGTTATAGGTGTCTCGCAGTGCCCTAGCTAGCCAGCACTAGCGCGATAGAGACAACTGCAACTTAAACTGAAATTACCTTTTAAAATTACAAGAAATAAACGTTTATGAGACTCCTGTTTACTCCTTTAAAACTTAACTGATTTAGTTACTTTTTTCGTTTAAAACTAAAATAGACTTGAGCGATGTTCCAATGTTTTGATTCAATTAAAACATTAGCGAAATTGGTCAAGCCGTTGCCGAAGCGCACACGATGTAAGAAATTTTAAAGGTCGTTTTTTTACACTTTGGGCTACATTTTTGGGGCTTAAGTAAGGAACCTCATTTTTTTAAAACTATTGTATAGCCTATGTTCAGCGCTAGTAGTGTAGCTTTCTAACGGCGAAAGAATTTTTCATATTGGTTCAGTGGTTTCAGAGCCTATTCAATACAAACAAACAATCAAATAGGTGTACTAATATTTATTTTTGGATTTTTGAAAACAGTCGAAAGCCTGACCATATTTTTTAGGTTCTTGAAGAACCATTTTAATATTAACTTTATGAGAAAAAGAGTAAAATAGGGTCGTACAAATAGTATACATAAATATATTCATCGCCTCCGTGGTCTAGTGGTTCAGAGCTTCGCGCTCGACCCGGTGGTCGTGGTTTCGATTCCCGCGTTGGAACAACAAAAATATTGTTTTCAAGTTTGGTTAGGACAATGCAGGCTGATCACCTGATTGTCTGACAAGAAAGATGATCCATGCGTCGGATGGGCATGTAAAAAGTCGCTCCTGCGCCTGGTCTCTCGCTAGTCGTGACGGTTTACCGTCCCACTGGGTTATGAGAGTAAAAGTAACAGAGAGTTTCTTTGTGTATTGCGCACACACTTGGGCGCTATAAAATAACTGCTGTGTCCCTGGCCTGGTTTCAATAAAATCAGATACCGACACCGAAATCGTTGAGGATAGCTATTATACATAAATATTCAGAAAAAAAATGTTGTTCTAGCAGCATTATCCGGGGAGGAAACACGAGTCGCGTAGCCCCTGTTACTGTATGGAAAAATTGTGTTTCCTTTTAACGACTGAATCCACCGTTCGGCCCGGCTCTTCAAAATGTTGAGTATTGCCTTACGCAATATTTAGGCGCCCTAGGCAGATCCTATAAAAACAGGACGAACGAAATGAATTCTGGACGAACCGAATCCGAATTGGGTTTTAATTAAATCGAAAACTGCGAGCACTTGTGGACCACGATATTGGCATCACAATTATTTGGCTTGTGTGAGAGCCTCGCGTTCTAAAACGTGGTTTTGTGTGAGCTGTCAAAACTATTTTAAAGGGATGCAGCGTTTTTTAGTCGCAACAATAACAAAAAAGAAAAAAAAACTTATCTTCAAAGAGAAAAAATAACCCATTAAAAACATAACTTGTAAAAAGTGCCAAGTCTCGCTATTTAGTTCTTATGCCGTGAAAATTTGTGAGATACATGTGATGCCAAGCCGGGGTAAGTCAGTCGATCTAAAAATATCTGATAGTGATCATATAACAATTAAGCAATTAATATTTAAATATAAGACTAGCTGACCCGTGCCCACTTCGTTGAGCATACAAATCGTTTAAACCTTCCCGGGACTTCCACGAATATTTCAAGACTAAAAATAGCCGAATCCGTTCAGCCGCTCTCGAGTTTTAGCGAGAGTAACGAACAGCAATTCATTTTTATCTACAAGAGTTATTAAATTCGACCGAAGTAATTGAGGATATAGGTGACAAATTCGCTTTTCCCTGTGACGGGCATTCGACACAAATAAAAACTATGTCCATTTTTTTTGCCTATAACTCAATCACGAACAAACGTATCGCAAATCTGTCGTTTTGTCTGCGTGAAACGAAATCAAACGTCGACAAATGAAATAGTTGTTGTAGGCGAGAGCGGGCGAGGTGGGCGCGGGGAATTGTGTATACTACAGTAAGGATAGGACATGTCTACTCGCAAGACCCAAAAGTGAGTGCCCCAATAGCATACATTCTGTGGGAGAAATAAAAATAATAGGCTTAGTATCAGTATATAACTTATTTTAACAATAAGGCGTTATAAACAGAATCAAGAAAAGTACATAATGTTCTCTAAACTTTATAATATATGTTATGGACCAAGTAGTAAATTAAGAATTGTACATAATGCCCGGTCATTATAAAAAATGACAAATTTAATAATTTACATACATTTAATTTGTATCTGGCATTATACATAATATTGTCCATCACATTTTGGCCAGAGAAATAAAACATTTTTATATAACATTTCTCATTTTACTTAAAATTAGCCCGATAAAGATATATATTATTTTCATATTGCGGGCATTAATCACCTGGTCCATAACATATACACATTATAAAACAGAGTCCTCCGTTGCGTTAATCTGTTGTTCGGTATAAATTTTTCGGTTAGAATAGTCCACCGATTTTATGCTGATTTCACCAATATTTGGGTTTTGCGTATTAATTGGACCCGGTAGGTGGCGCTGCTGTCAATGCGTCCAGATATAAATTTAACCGGGACAGTTATAAGTGTTATTAAAAAAAAAGTATAGTTGTGCACGCTATATTTACAAGAGAAATCACTCAGTTGTATAAAAAACATTTATGCAAAAGTGTTCCTTGTGCCTCACCCTTACTTTAAAATCATTGGTAAATGCTAATTGCATTTATTGGAAAGTTAAATCAAGTGACATTGTATTTGTGAAACTATTGTTTGCAACTACATTAATAGCACACCGATTTCGATGTCGGTGGCCGATTTCGTAAACCAGGCCAGTTACACATGTGTCATTTATAGTGCCCGAGTATGCGCAATACTCAAGGACACTCTTCCTTTTAATTTCATAACCCAGTGGGACGGATAACCGACATGACTGGGGCAGGATCGACATTTAACGAACGGGAAAAGGCGTGACTTTCTCCGTTCGAAAATGCCACAGGAATCATCTATATATGTATAAACCGATTTTGGATGTTCGTTTTTGCGAAATCAGTTTCTGCTGCGACCCTTATACAGGATGGTTTATAGTTCATATAATAAACCGAATATAGTGTGAAGAGAATGACGCGTAGAGCATTTTTTGTTTTGGCACGTGGGATAACTGGCACGACTGGCGGGAGATCAGGGCGGCGATTCTCAGGCCTCGAACTCAGTTTTTACCATCGGTCTGTCCCGCTCGTGCAAATGAGATTTAGCGCGCGTGCGAGCGGGATATACTAATATTCTAACTTTTTTCCATTGCCCGAGAATCGTGCTCCAGGCGCAGGACCTTTACATGCCCATCCGACGCACGGATCATCTTGTCAAACAATCAGGTGATCAGGCTGCATTGTCCTACCCAAACTTGGTAACAACATTTTTTATTGTTCCAAAGCGGAATCGAACCCACGGCCTCCAGGTGGAGAGCTATCTCGTTACCACTGAACCACGGATGCGTTATGGTTATATACGTTCTGGACTTTGCAAGTAATAAGACTTATTCTGTCTGTCCGTACAACCCAAATAGATTAATCGATTTTCATCTTAGCTATAATTTTAACTAAGAACTAATTTAAGGGCTGTTTTTAACCCCGGACCAAAACAGTGATGTTATAAGGTGTATGTCTGTCTATCCGTAGCATCCCAAATTAATCCATTTTGCTCTTAACTATCAAAATAACTCATGATAAATTTACCATCACCTCACTCACTGCTTGGTAATCAAGGTTTTTTTTTTCTTTTTAAAACTTCGTATTTAGCTGAAACCAATTCTGAAAACTCAGCAAAGCTCTATTTGTCAAAAACTTAAAGTTGTAGAACATATTTTGTTCAGTTTCCCAACAGTTTTCCCGACGATTTTCACGAAAATCGAGGTCGAGGAAGTTTGGAATATCGCAAATAAAAAATATTATATATTCTAAAGGACAGGTAGAGTTTGAAAATTATATCTGACTGAAACTAGAATTTTTTCGATTTTTTTCAGTGTGTGCGTAGATAGTACGTGTGGAGTTGATATTTGATATCGACTTCGACAGAAGTAATTTGTTGTGCATAAGTGTGTGCGCATTACATAAAAGTGAGTAGTTAACAAAATCAGGCGTTACTTTGCGGAAATCCCAAACATGGAATTTAAATATAACTACAGCAATATTTCGTGAAAGATTATAACCACAACCTGCTAGCAAATGAGTGAGTGTACGCATAGGCATGCGTTTGATGCAACCCCCTCCTTCCCACACTGCTTTAGGATCATTTTCTAGTACTATAATAGCTCCGCTCACCGATTTCGGTGTCGGTAGCCGATTTCATTGAAACCAGGCCTGCTACGCAGGAGCTATTTTATAGTGCCTAAGTGTGTGCGCGCTTTTCCTTTTACTCTTATGACCCAGTGGGACGGTAAACCAAGACGACTAGCGAGAGAACAGGCGCAGGACCGACTCTTTACATGCCCATCCGACGCATGGATCATCTTTCTTGTCAGACAATCAGGTGATCAGCCTGCATTGTCCTAACCAAACTTGAAAACATTTTTGTTGTTCCAACGCGGGAATCGAACCCACGACCTCCGGGTCGAGAGCGAAGTTCTGAACCACTAGACCACGGAGGCGATGTCTAGTACTATGTCGTGTGTCTGATAAATATCTACTTTGTGCTTGCGTAAAATTTGCGTAAAAAGCTTGGTCGAGTTGTACTATAGGTATTATCAAACCATGTTTTGTTATATACTACAACAGTGTAAACCACGGCGTTGAGTTTCATCTCTACGTTCCCGAATTGCGATACGGTTGTGAACTAACGAACATTGTTTGTTATGTAAATATAACTAGAATCGCCTCCGTGGTCTAGTGGTTTAGAGCCTAGCTGTTGACTCGGAGGTCGTGAGGTCGATTTCCTCGTTGGAACAACAAAAAAATGTTGTTTGTCGGACAAGAAAGATGATGATTGGCATGTAAAAGTCGGTCCTGCGCCTGATGTCCCGCCAGTCGTGTCGGTTTACCGTTCCACTGGGCTACGACAGTGAAGGAAGAGAGTATTTAGATTTATAAGACTAATAAAATAAGTCTTTAGTCTATTGGCATATTGTAAATTTCTTTTTTTAAATATTTCAAATTTCGAACGTAATGTTTCGCTATAAAAAGTAATGCACCATTTTTCAATTTGATTCATTTGACTTTTCATTATTCCAATCAGTCATATAGTTCTATTTTCACAAAAAGTAGGTCACCGATTAATTGTAGTTCGTTGGGCACCCTTTTTATTAATTGACTTGTAGGCGTTACATTAGAAGGAAACATATTGCAAATGTGTCGCCACATTATTCCTGCCAGATTATTGAAAGAAACGCCAAGAGTCATTAGTGAACTAACCGCGGCAATCAAAGCAATTCACACCGAACAAGCGAATATCAACCCTATTTTAAGGATTTAAAGCTGGTTATCGGTTCTCAGTGATTATGAATGGGAATTTGCACCTTAAGCGTATAGTTATAAGCGTGATTTGGTACAGAACGAGTGGGAATTGTCTTGTGGAATTGATGACGAATTGAATTCGGTCATTGTTCACTTGCTGGCGAAGTTTTTAATAATTGAACTGTTAGGTCTCACGCGAGGTTTTACAGGTGAACTAAATGTCATAAATCTAGGTGACTGGGTGTTTTTGGGCTGTATAAAGAACGAAATTATAATTATAGAATTGGCAATATACTAATTAAGAAATTCGAAATTATAAGTTTTTACCTTTTAATGTTATTTTGCCTTTTAGATATAAAATATGAATACAATACAGGTTGCTTCATGGTTCATATATTAAGCCGAATATAGTGTGAAGAGAACAATTTGACGAAGCGAATTGACGCGTAGATCATTTTTTGTGTTGGCGCCTCATATAAATTGCTTACCATAACGCGACAAATAGCGATTAAAAATCTCCATAAAAGTCACAACAGATGAGTTTCAACCCTGGTCAGGTGTTAGGTCAACGACCAATGCGTTCGTGTGTATAGACTAGGAGCACACGAGCCTTAGCAAAGTAAGAATTTCGCCCTGTGGTCATTTTAGCACTTGGTTTTTTTTTATAATCTATATCTATACTATCTATACTAATATTATAAAGCGGAAGAGTTTGTTTGTTTGTTTAAACGCGCTAATATATAGATCATTGGTGTTGTTTATGGAATCTGAACTAAATGAGAATATGAAAATAATATTTCCTAACATTTGTATCGTAATTTGAAGTAAATACATTACATTGTATAGGTCGTATTCTGTGTAAATATTTTTATTAGTAACAGTAAAATACACGCTGCAGTTCGCATGTTTAAAGATTTAACTTTTCATAAAAATATCAAAATTGTCGCACTTTTCAGTTTTAATTGTTGCAGCTACTAATACTTATGGACTGCACTGCGCAATTCCAAATGGTGCGAAACAACTAAATATTAGTTACAATATTTGTATACCAATTAATATTACAAAATATTAATAAATTTTATTACAATTTATTTTTATTAAATGCATTTTACATTAATATTGCATTTAGGTTTAGAATATTTTTAAGGTTTATTTTTTAGGTTTATAAAATTGACGCCTCCGTGGTCTAGTGGTTCAGAGCTTGGCTCTTGACCCGGAGGTCGCGGGTTCGAATCCCGCTGAGGGAACAAAAAGTTTTAAATGTTCCTGAGTCATGGATGTGTATTAAATTTGTGTATTAATATAATAAAAATCTTAAATATGTTTATAGTGTAAAAGTATTAAATATATTTCCGTTGTCTGGTACCTGTAACACAAGTTCTTCGGATACTTAGCACGGGGCCAGATTGACGTGGTGTGAAGCGTCCATAGATAAAAAAAAATAAAAAATATATATATATTATAACCATTTTAGGTTTTAATTATATAAATACTACTTTACACCAATTAGGTTTTGAGTAGGAAATATTATATTGATTTTAGTGTAAACCTAAAGACTCTTCTCAGAAGGGAATATAAATAAAACAAACGTTAACCCTTGAGCTCTTCTGTATATCGACTGTTAAGGAGTTACAAAAATAAGGGCCATACACAATGCATAGCGCATTTAAAGTTTACACTAATTTATAACCATATTGCCTACGCTTAATACAATGTGAGCACTGCGTACCTACATTACAATAGAATAAATTATTAAAAAAAAAAAAAAATCTTTATTTCAGACCAGAAAGTCCATAAAACCGAAAAAAAAAAACAACAATTCGTAAAAATTTAAAATAATAACTACACTGCGGATTAGTAAAATAGTTAGTTTTATACATAAAATAAAAAAAAAAACAAAAAACTTATCCTACAAAAATACAATTATATAATATTAAGAGTTAGTAATTTGTTAGTAAAAATATTCTAAAACCTACTTCCTATTACAATTAATGTGTACACCTGTCCAGTATACTTGGAAGGGGCTATCAATCATTCCAGCTAACGTTCTGAGGACACTGTTGGTACTAATTACTAGCTGTCCTCGCGACTTCGTTCGCTTGGTTTTTGATGGACTTAATCCGTTTGTGCAGCGCACGCAACGAAAGTAATTTTCCCCGTTTTTGCAACATTTCTCACAGACGCTTCGCTCCTATTGGTTGCAGCGTAATGTTATATAACCTAAAGCCTTCCTCTATGAATATAACAACAAAAAAATAATTTTTCAAATTGGACCAGTAGTTCCTTAAATTAGCGCGTTTTAACAAACAAACAAACAAACTCTTCCGCTTTATACTCGTAATATTAGTATAGTATTGATTACAATATTTTTATTAAATTCATTTGACGATCCCAGCTCAGGTTGACAACGCCGTTGAAACACAACAGCCGTTTTTTTCATACAAAGCAGAGGTTCCTCCCTGGATAATGCCAATAGATTGTTTTTTTTCCTGAGTATCTATGTATACTATTAATACGTCCCCATTTCCTTTTTCAACCGACATCAAAAAAGGAGGAGGTTCTCAATTCGACCCGTATGTTTTTTTTTTCTATGTTTGTTACGCGATAACTCCGCCAATTATGAACCGATTTGAACAAATCTTTTTTCGGCGTATAGGTAATACCTCAAGGATGGTCCCATTTTAATTTAATAATAAAAAAACAACCCCGAAGGGTGGAAAATTGGGGATGAACTTTTTTATACGCAATATCTCCGCCGATTATAAATTGTTGAATAGGTATTATCAAAAGGGTGGTTTCTTGCGAATTTGAAGAAAATATTTCACCCCCAAGGGTAGAACTTTAGGGGTGTACCCTTATCTCTGCGATATCTCCACCGATTATGAACCGATTTGAACAATTCTTTTTGTGTTCACGCATTTGAAGTCGGTTTTTTTAAAGTTAATATTATTTTCATAAATTAATTATTATAACAATTAATAATATGGACTTTTGTAATGTTTTCTCTCTGCAGCGCTAGTAGTCACCTTCTTTTTTTTTTACTCACACTTTAGATTATATTATAGCTTGAATAATTCAACTTTTATACCGAAAAATGGTACTGTTTATGTGCATAATACTATAAGTATTATTAGCATAGTATTGTGGGCCACTATTTCTATTTGATCAGATATTGAATAGCCAGTAATTAACAATCCCAGTACAAAGCCAATTATATAATTGATATTACAAATGAGCCGAAACGAGTACATAAATAGTGAATTCGTAGCCGCTTCATGCGGTTATGTGGTTTGCGATAACAGTGCCGCTGCGAGCGGCGAGCGGCAGCGGTAGCGAGTAGCGGCGGCAGCGGTAGCGGTAGCGGTGTTGCAGCGGTAGCGGTGGTGTAACGACTGACAGATGTTAAATTTTGACACTTCTCGTTTATCTAATAAATTCTTACTATATTTAAAATTATCAACTTCAAGAATAATACAAAAGAATCCTTAATAAATTTCCAAAGTAAAATCTGTCAAATCCAGGTAAACGTCAAAAAATGTACATTTTGCCTCAAGTAGGGAGCTGAGTAGAAATAAGCAAAATGGCGAGATCATTCTGAGCGTTTTGAACAGGTTTTGACAGCAGTGCGTGTGGAACACTAGTGAAAACAGTTCAAAACGATCCTAAACAGTGCTAAAGAAACGCGAATCTGAACGAAAAAAACGTTCAAATCGTTTATACTTAGCAAGTGGAACGAAGGGTTAGGCTATGACGTTACTAAATGCGCCTTTCATCGCTTAGCACCGCGAGCAAGTAGCCCTTATTCGCCGAGCGACTTCCAAAAAAGGAGGAGGTCCTCAATTCAGCCTGTTTTTTGTATGTACACCGATTACTCTGAAGTTAATCATCCGATTTTCGTGATGCTTATTTATTCGATGCTGAATTTGGTCCCATAAAAATTTTACATAGTCTGGCGCTGTAGTTTATATTTTATGAACATATCTTACCAATATGTTTATTATAATTGACTCTCGACATAAAAAGGAGGTGGAAATTATAAATATGGTGTCAGTCAGTCTGTCTGTAACATCGTAGCTACAAAACGGATTCATTTTTTACTTCGACTAAGAGACACTAAAAAGAAAAAAAGAAAAATAAAACTAAATAACGTTTAAAAACCGACTTCAACATTTAAAAACTTGTTGTAGTTGGTTTTTTTACGTAGTTTCTTTTTATGTTCGATAATATATTTGTCCTTGAGTGTGAAGTTAGCAGAAATAATAAGCAAAAAAACCGACTTCAAAAGGTGAACTAAAAAGCAAAAAATTCGACTGTAATTGATGTAGTGGACTAAGGACTTAAAAGTTCTGATCAGTACTTTTAGTTCCAGGATATGGTGCAAAACCTTACTATTTGGTAACGTATATGCTCGGGCTACTTCAGATAAAATTAAAATCGATATGTGTTTCCATATAAATTTTGAGGAGTTCCCTCGATTCCTCACGGATCCCATCATCAGGTCACCATTTTGGTGACAATGGGACCAAATTGAAATTATACCCTACACGACACAGAAAAAATATTTAAAATCGGTTCATAAACTACGAAGTTATACGCGAACAAACATAAAAAAAAACATATATACGATCGAATTGAGAAACCTCCTCCTTTTTTTGGAAGTCGGTTATAAACAAGAAAATTTTCAAATTCATATTATAGACCTTAAGACTAGAGTAATCGAATAAAAAAGAATGCTGTCAATTTTTTTATGAATTGAAGTAAGTATAACGCAAAAATAAAAATATAGAACATGTAGAAAAACATTTTTTTTCAAACTTCCACTTAAAAATTTTAGAATTTGTCGTAAAGTACTAAGTACATTAATCTGAAGATCCGTCTCCAGAATCAGTGTGTTTAATACGTTACTAGATATCGTTAAATGTTTAAGTGACAGTAAACACAATTTTCTGGGTAATTTTTTTTGCGACATCTCACCTTCATCGATTCATGTCTTCAATTTAGTTCCATTAGAAGAGTATCAATCAGACTAATAATTTTCTCAAATTACTAATTACTTACACCGCTCTTTTCATTTAAAATAGTACCATTTTCAATTTAATACAATAGCTTTTTAACTCAGCAGAACCACAATAAATCGTGGAATAGGCCTACCGGAGAAACCACGTAAAAAACGCGCCATGTACACTACCTCACGGGTGGCGCAGAAACGCATACTACGAGTAACACATCTTTTTCAACATTATGCATCGATATCTCAGAACTGGAGGCCTACTCAAGATGCCATCGCTAATTGTCGCTTACAAAGTTCGATAACAAAATGTATGGGATTTGACATAAGGTACGCTAAATGACATACCAAATCGCGATCATTGAACGCAAATGAACATATTATATAGATAATTGCATTATGAATATGTTTGTCCCACCTATTTTTATTATAAAACTTACCGTTTAGCTGAAAAACTAAAAAAACCGATTTTTGCAACATTTGACCTTGAAGAAATTTTTCTACTATTGGGATTGATGTGGATAATTGACAAATTGTGTGTAATAGGGTTCTCAACATTCATGGAAATTTTCAGTGAGGTGCGAATTAATGTAACCTTACCCCTATTTTTCAAGCTAATTTGACCGGACTAAAAAAAAGGTATTGACCTTAGTACATTACAGACGTGTAGCATGTACTGAAATATAATGTAACTTCAATCGTAGCGACAGTTGGACGTTTCGATAAATGAATTCCGTTTTGTGTACAAGTTGTTGCTGGAACAACTAGTTGTTGCGGATTAGCCGCAACGCCAACAACACCAGGTGTTCGACACGCGACAACAACAACAACCTTTGACTTCCAATTCTGCGGTCAGTTCAGTGGGTTTCAGTTTCAGTAATTTTAAATTGTCGTATTGGAATAAAAAAAAACACAAAAGTAAAATTATTTTTGTAAGTTGGAACAAAAAGGCTAGAAATATAGAAATTAAAAAAGGGGTTCTTATCTTATAATATCAAAATCATTAATCAATCAGTAAAAGAGCAATCTATACATATCTATATCTTCTATATCTATACATATCTATATCTTCTATATCTATACATATCTATATCTTCTTCTATACATATAATAAATCTGTAGAGGAGTCGTGTCTGTACATTGAAGATATTTGACAAAAAATATTATAGGGGACCTTTATTTAAGCAATAGTACCCAAAACAATGATTTTTGGAATTTTTGTCTGTTTGTCTGTTTATCTGTTTGTCTGTGGGTTTGTGCACGCTAATCTCAGAAACTGCTTATCCGATTTCGATGTACTTTTCACAAATATATTGCGGCAAGCTTCACTTAATATTTAGTGTTTGTTTCATGTAAATCGGTTTATAAATAAAAAAGATCTGACAATTTTAAAACATCATGTCGTACTTGCTGGACGTTTGTGGGAAGCGCGCCGGCCCGGGAGAGGCGCGCTGATTCAAATTTTATTCACAGGGAACGTACCGGAGGAGAATAGCATTTCATTTATTTATAATTATTATATTATTTATAATTATTATTATTATTAGGGTTTGTAAATACAACAATTATTTTTGTATAGGCGTAGGATACTTTGTTTTCAAGTAAATAAATGTTATACATTAAATTACAGTAGTGTATTATAACTACATAAGTACTTAATAAATAGAATTTTGATTTACACGTGTTAATAATTAAACTAAAAAAGGTGAATATAACTTAGATTTATGTATTTCTTGATCTTTTTATTTCTTACTTTTTATACTAGGTAGGGACAATCGTAAGTTTTTTTCCTTGACGAAAGTTTTTTGTATAAAAACTGTTAGTACTTTTACTGTAAAGTCCTTTGTGATAAGTACTGTTAGCGTAGGTTAGTAATAATAATAATATAAATAAATAAAAACTGGCCAAGTGCGAGTTGGACTTGAGCACCGAGAGCTCCATACAAACCTGTTTGACATAGAATTTTGATTTGAAAGAAAGAAAAAAAGAAAAGGAAATTTATTTGGTAAAATATACACAAAATCATACTTAATGTAACAAAAAATAAAACACATGAAATTTTACCAAATTGGTGCCCACTCAGCATATGCTGCAAATAAAAGCAAAGCTGATTTTCAGTGAGCACCGTAAGATAAAATTATTAAATTAAATATAATAAACAGATTATAAAATAAAAACACATACTTAACTAAAATAAAATAAACATCAGTCCTCAATGTACACATAGGTACAGCAAAATGTAATACTAAAATAACTAATAACAAATTAAACGTTTTGTTTTAATATAACACAGGACAATACTAATAATAATTATGTTTATCATATTAAATAATATTAACTTAAAATATTATTAATCAAAACTAAAAGAAAAAGCATAACAACAATGAAGTAATACGCGGAGTATTAGAGTTGTAGTTTAATAATAAAGATAAAATTATATACAGTGAAACTAGGTTATATACTTACATATAAATAAAATATTATTCATTTTACACATATTATACACAGTGTTTCTGTTCATGTAAAAGGTATTCACGTAACTTGCGCTTAAACGCACCAATTGTCAAGCAGTTTCTTATAGGTGGAGGGATATTATTCCAGCATCTCGTGGCCGCATACTTAAAACTACCACGAAAAGCAGATTTTGTAAACGCCGGATAAATCAACAGATCAGAATTTCTGACATCTCGCTTGGAAAATTTTAATTTTTCATAAAGGTACTGTGGCTTATGTGTTTTTATAACATTATAAAGCAATGTAGCAAAATGAAGGGATCGGCGGTGTTGCATTTTCAAAATGTTAGCGTTATTTATGAACGGGGTGACATGAGCTCGGCGTGGAACAGCAAAACAGAAGCGGGTGCAAGCGTTCTGTACTCTCTGAAGAATCCTTTTGCTTCGTGAAAGAAGACAGCCTGCAACTACGGTGTCAGCGTAATTTAACTTAGATAAAATTAAAGATTCGCAAATTTTTATTCTGATGTCTGTTGAAAGATATTGGCGTATGTGATAAATAACTTTTAGCCGATAAAAGCAGTTCCTAGCTATTTGTAAAATGTAATCTTCAAAATTTAACTGACTATCTACAAGGAGTCCTAAGTTTCGAGAAACCTTGATGTTTTCTAAAGATTCGTTATCAATTTTAATAGTGGGACAAAGTTTATTTATGTTATTAATGTAACGTACACGTCACTCGTAGTGTCCAACATAGAGGCTTGTAATATTAGGTAAAATGACATAGATAAATTTAAATTAAAAATAAATAAATAAGTAATCATAATGTAATGTAAAACACTAATTAACAATAATTTAATGTACCATAATAGAGAATAATAATAGAATATTTAATCAAATGTAATCATATTAACTAACAATACTTTATATTTTTATTTTTTAAAATTAATGTCTTGAATTTATGTAATGAATTTTTAACTAATTTTTTATTTGTTGTGTAATGTAATTATAATTATTTGTTGATATGTGTCGCAGATACCTGAAATAAATTTATTTAATTTAATTTAATTTAATTTGGTTCTTTGTTCCCAATATCTGAAATTTAGATTTAAGTGGGTTTAAAATTAGGCCATTGTCTTTTGATATTCTTACTAAATTTTTCAAATCCTGATTTAACAAATTTACAGCTTTAAGTGTATCTTGTGGCTTAAAATGAATATATATTTGAATGTCGTCAGCATACATACGATATTTACAATTTTTGATACTATTGGTCATGTCAGCTGCGTATAAAATTAAAAGAATTGGAGCTAATATAGAGCCTTGTGGCACCCCAAAATCTAGTGTTATAGTTTCAGAGCAGTTAATGGAACCATCGGGGTTGTGTGTATTAACCAGTTGAGATCTACCCACTAGAGAGAGCTATCAAACCATTTTATTGCGTTATGGTCAAATCCGTAGTATGCTAGTTTGGAAAGCAAGATGTCTCTATTTATTGTGTCGAATGCACGGGAGTAGTCGAGAAGAACGAGTATAGTGCCATTTCCTTCATCTAATGCCGTAAGAATGTCGTCGACTACATCAAGTAAGGCGGTGGATGTGCTATGTTCTCTACGAAAACCTGACTGACTCTTCGGAAGGATGTTATTAGACTCCAGGTATTTAGTTATTTGTTTGCAGAAAATTTTTTCTAATACTTTAGACAGAAAAGGGAGTATACTAATAGGTCTAAGATCAGAAAGTGAAATTGGTTCAGTTTTTTTTGGGATGGGTCGAACAATGGCTGTTTTCCATAAGTCAGGGAATACGGATGTTTCAATGGAATTGTTAATGATTTGAGTGATAACTTTAAGTGTTCGGGGAAGAGTTAAATATATTATATCCATACTGATGTCGTCTACTCCTTTTGCATTACTTTTTATAGACCGGATTGTATCAAGAACCATTGTTTCATCTACTGACTTCAAAGAAAATGTGTTATTGCTGAATCTATGAAACTCATAATAGGTCAGTGTTGATAGATTTGTTTTCTGTATACGAGGAATATTTGTAAAGTGTCTATTTATAATGTTAGGGTTATTTAAGTTGTTTGGTAGAGTATTATTTTTATTTTTGAAGTCTATAATATTATCTTTTATATGCTTCCATAACGTTCGTGGGTTGTCGGTGTTCGTCGTCGTCGTTTCAGCCTTTTAGAGTCCACTGCTGAACATAGGCCTCTCCAACACATTTCCAGTGTGTTCGGTCCATTGCCACCTGCATCCAACGTGACCCGGCAGTTTTCACCAGGTCGTCGGTCCATCTGGTAGGTGGCCGTCCCACACTGCGCTTGCCAGTACGTGGCCTTCACTCTAGGATCTTTTTGCCCCATCGACCGTCCAATCTTCGTGCTATGTGGCCGGCCCATTGCCACTTCAGCTGACTGATCCTACGGGCAATGTCAGCAACCTTAGTTCTTCTACGGATCTCCTCATTTCTGATTCGATCACGTAGAGAAATACCGAGCATTGCCCTCTCCATAGCACGCTGAGCGACATTAAGCCTTTTGAAAAGATCCTTCGTGAAGCACCACGTCTCAGAACCGTAAGTCATCACTGGTAACACACATTGGTTGTATACCTTTGTCTTTAGGCACTGAGGTATTTTAGACGAGAAGACGTTACGTAATTTACCGAACGCTGCCCAGCCGAGCTGGATCCGTCTACTGACCTCTCTCTTAAAGTTGGACCTACCTAATCGGACAGCCTGCCCTAGGTATATATATTCGTCAACAACTTCAAGAGTAGAGCTCCCAACAGTTAGTGCGGTGGGTGCAACATGGACATTGTGCATGATCTTTGTTTTGTCCATGTTCATTTTAAGACCCACTTGTTGAGAAACTCTATTGAGGCCACCGAGCATGCGCCCTAAATCTTCCAGCGATTCTGCCATGACTACTATGTCGTCGGCAAATCGAAGGTGAGTGATGTATTCGCCATTGATGTTGATGCCAAGTCCTTGCCATTCCAGTAGCTTAAAGGAATCCTCCAGAGCAGCGGTAAACAGTTTCGGGGATATGATATCCCCCTGTCTTACTCCTCTCTTTAAAGGGATATCCTTCGTGCAGTGCTCCTGTACTCGGACTGACATGGTGGCGTTATTATACAAACACTTCAACACTTCGATATACCGATAGTCAATACGGCAACGCTGGAGAGATCTAAGGACCGCCCATATTTCGACGGAATCAAAGGCTTTCTCATAGTCCACAAACGCCAAGCATAATGGCCGATTATACTCTTCGGTCTTCTGTATAATCTGCCGCAGCGTATGTATGTGGTCTATGGTACTATAGCCTTTTCGGAAACCGGCTTGTTCGGTAGGCTGAAAGTCATCTAGCCTGCGTTCGAGACGCATCGTAATAACTCTCGAAAACAGCTTGTAGACATGGCTCAGCAGTGTTATGGGTCTATAGTTCTTCAGTAAGGTTTTGTCGCCTTTTTTGAAGAACAGGACCACAACACCCCTGTTCCATGCCTCTGGCGTTTTCCCATCGAGTAAGGAGGAATTGAAGAGTTTCTGAAGGACTTTTAGTACCGGCGTGCCGCCCGCTTTCAGAAGCTCTGTAGTGATTCCATCCTCACCCGGAGCCTTGTTGTTCTTAAGCTGTTTGAGAGCTACCCTAATCTCGTACAGGCTGATGTCCGGGATGTCTTCGGTATAGTGTCGGGTTAGCCTGGCTCTTGGGTCTGCAGCTAAACTAGCAGGTTCAGCTGAGACCGAGGTATACAGCTGTCCATAGAACCTTTCTATCTCCCGTAGTACCTCGGACTTATTTGACGTTACGCGTCCATCTTCGGTCTTCAGCTTTGTCAACTGGCTTTGCCCAATAGATACGTCTCTTGCAAACACTTTGGAGCCTTGGTTCCGCTCTATCGTCTCTTTAATACGCTGGGTATTAAAAGAACGGATATCGTGTCGCAAGGACTTCGTAATCTGTCTATTGACTTAGCGTCACTCGAAGTTTGGAGCGTCATTGAACGTCGACTAGCCATGAGGTTCCGGGTTTGGTCGGATAGTTTCTGAGGTCTATTTGTACGGTGGGTCTTGAAAAATTTGGACCCCACCGTATGGACAGTTTCTACCAGCCTGCTATTTATATCGTCCACTGATGCGCAGCTGTCTAGCCATTGGAAGCGATTTGACAGTTCAAGTTGAAAGCTCTCGGGGTTTTGGATATGGGCATTCGACGGTCGGAGCGTAGACTTCATCAGACGCGATCTCTCAAGTTTGACGTTGATATTCAACATGCCTCTGACGATTCGGTGATCACTACCGGTCTTAACCATGTTGATCACAGAGACATCGTTGAATATCTGCCGCTTGGTGCTCATAATGAAGTCAATCTCGTTTCTAGTTACACCGTCGGGACTCAACCAGGTCCATTTCCTCTGCGGCGGCTTTTGGAAGAAAGAATTCATCATGAAGAGTCCTTCCTTCTCCATAAAGTCCGCCAGCATCTGTCCTCTGGGATTCCTCTGCCCAAATCCAAATGGCCCCACTTTCAGCTCATCATCGCTTCTGCAGCCCAGCCTCGCATTGAAATCTCCCATAACAACTGTGAAGTGTGTTTTAGGGCTACGTATGGCCCTACTGACGTCCTCATACGTAGCTTCTACTTCATCGTCTGGATGTGTTGACGATGGGGCGTATACCTGTACAATCTTCAACGAATATCGTTTTGAGATTCTCAGTACAAGGTATGCAACCCTATTTGACACACTCTCGATGGACACAATGTTGTTGATGAGAGATTTGTGGACGATAAACCCAACACCACCTTGGGACTTCTGTTCTCCCTCCCGGTAGTAGAACAAGTGGCCGGACTGTAAGGTTATCGTATCCTCGCCCTCTCTTCGGATCTCCGATAAACCAATAACGTCCCAGTGCAACTTGTTCATCTCCTCTTCCAGCTCTACGAGCTTCTCGTCCAACCTCAAAGTGCGCACGTTGTGTATTACCAGGGCCAGTTGTCGTTTATAAGGGGGGTGGTAGCCGGATCTCTTCCGGGGATTCTTAGCACCCCCCGCCCCGCCGTTACCGTGGCCGCTACCGTAGCCAGGAATAGCGGGGCCGCCGGGGACTGGTCTTCTGGTGCGTAAACATAGGAGGTTTTTAAAAGCCTACTGATACCACGCTGGCTAGACGGGTTGGTACAGGGTTTTGTTTCGAGTTTTCCTTCTCTCACACTAGTTGTTGTTATGTGTGTGTGTTTCCTTTTAGTCGCCTCTTACGACTCCCCTAGGATAGTATCGGGGGTGGTGACAATTGTATTCTAATGCCGTCACCACACGGGTTGTCGGTGTTATTATTAACATATTGATTAAAATAAGCAGTTTTTTCATTATAAAGGGCTGAGGATACTAGGGACTTCATTTCTTTATAGTATAGTTTATGGGATTCATTTTTAGTTTTTTGATATTTTGACCGGGCTCTATCGCGAATTTTCATCATCTCTTTAATTGTGTCGGTTATCCATGGATATTTATTATTGTGGATGTGGGTGTATTTATATGGAGCATGGCGGTCAAAGAGGATCATTAAGTAAGCATTAAAACTCATTACTAAGTTGTTAGGGTCTTCGTTACAATCTAGCAATCTTTCCCAGTCTATAGACTTAACATCATTTTCAAATTTTTCTTGATCGATATTTTTAAGGGTCGATAATAGAGATATTTTTTATAAGTTTTCTTTTTTTCAAATTAAGTTCACAAGTTATAAATGCATGGCTACTTAAATCAGAGATATGATTGACATGAATTTTTTGTATTTTATAGTCCGAGCATATAGTATCTATAAGGGTTTCAGAATGATCCGTGAAATGGGTTGGAACGTTAACATATTGTTGAAGAGACATACAGTCAAGGAAGTCTATGTATTTCTTTACGTTGTGGTCTCGGTCTGCTAATAAATTAATATTGAAATCACCAAGGAGTATTAAATAGTCGTAAGAGGTAAAGGAGCTTATGGATTCGGTGATCGCGTTAAAAAAGTGGTCAACACCTAACCATGGTGGACGGTAAGCGGTACCTATAATAAATTTTGCGTTACCTAATTTTGTAGATAGCCACATTTGTTCCACTATTTGATCCGACGGGTGGTCGAGCAGTTTCACGGTGAGTCCGCGACGTATGTAGAACCCCACCCCGCCGCCGCGCGCACTCCCCGCGCCCGCCGGCCGCGGCCTGTGCCGCAGCGTGAAGCCCGCGGGCGCCGGCGCCCGGAGCTTCTCACCGGCGCGGACCCAGGTCTCGTTGATGGCGAGGATGTCCACCTCGTGGCGCTCCACGGCGGAGATGAACTCGTCGTGTTTGTTACAGAGTGATCCCGGATTCAATAGACCTAATGTGATGTTTTTATTTTGTATAAATCTAATATTAAATGCTACAAATATTAATACAAATTTAGAATTCAGAATATATTTAGTTAATAAAGTAGTATGCCGCCAACAAAGTTTATATAGTAAAAATATAAGAATAAGATTGTTTGCATTGAGATAGTGTAGGAAATATAGATTACAGCTTGAAGATATTAGAGACCTGAGTATTTGTTATACAAAGTTTCAATTTAATACCTCAAAACATTCATGAAAAAAACGGTAGTAAGTTAAAAAAATATATGTTTTCGCAATTTATCCTAGGTCAGCACTAAATTAAAACGTTGTTGCTTGATTATCTTTAAAGATTCTGAGTTCCCGGGAAGTACCCTTTAGGTTTTAATTCCCTTGCAAGTGTGGAAAATGACAAAATTTTGCTACATAAATTGCTGTATAACAAGTCTGATTTTTTCACAGCATCAAGGGACAGCTATAGATCCTGAGTATTTGTAATGTTTTTTACACTCAGACAGACAGGTGGACCACGAAATTAAACCCTATACTAAATTAACGAGAAAAATTGGCCGGGTTTATACGGTGTATCCGAATAATTTTATCCGAATAACTTCTCTACTATCTACATGTTGTTACTTCATCGGCCTACTTCTTTTAAAGCAGATTTATTATAACACTGCCCTAAATCATTTTTCAACGCGTACGAAGTCGCGGGCACAGCTAGTTAATAATATAAATCAAGGAATTTAAAGTTTCAAAAACAAACTAAGTATAATATGACAATTTGCCTGTAAATTTTGTATTTATTAAATACTAGCTGACCCTTGCCCACTTCGTTGAGCATAAAAACAGTTTATGATGAAATTCAACTAAAAAAAACAACCCCTAACTCGGGAACCCGGAACCCGCAACGCGGGAACCAGGAACCCGCAACGCGGGAACCCGGAACCCGCAACGCGGGAACGCGGAACCCGCAACGCGGGAACCCGGAATCCGCACCATAGGAACCCGAAACCCGCAACGCGGGAACCCGGAACCCGCAACGCGGGAACGCGGAACCCGCAGCATGGGAACCCGAAACCCGCAACGCGGGAACCCGGTACCCGCAACCCGCAACGCGGGAACCCGCAACCCGCAACGCGGGAACCCGGAACCCGCTACGCGGGAACCCGGAACCCACAACGCGGGGTCCCGGAACCCGCAACGCGGGAACGCGGAACCCGCAGCATGGGAACCCGAAACCCGCAACGCGGAAACCCGGTACCCGCAACGCGGGAACCCGGAACCCGCAACGCGGGAACCCGGAACCCGCAACGCGGGAAATCGGAACCCACAACGCGGGAACCCGGAACCCGCAACGCGGGAACCCGGAACCCGCAACGCGGGAACCCGGAACCCGCAACGCGGGAACGTGAAACCCGCAACGCGGGAACCCGGAACCCGCAACGCGGGAACCCGCAACCCGCAACGCGGAAATCTGCAACGCGGGAACCCGGAACCCACAACGCGGGGACCCGGAACCCGCACCGCGGGAATCCGGAACCCGCAACGCGGAATCCGGAACCCGCAACCCGAAACCCGCAACGCAGAACCCAGAACTTGCAACACGGGAACCCGGAACCCGCAACACGGGAATCCGGAACCCGCAACGCGGAATCCGAAACCCGCAACCCGAAACCCGCAATGCAGAACCCAGAACTTGCAACACGGGAACCCGGAACCCGCAACACGGGAACCCAGAACCCGCAACGTGGAACCCACAACGCCAAACCCTTCCGTGAACGTTGCTGGTTCTGCGCTGTCAAATGGAATAAATACCACCCCCGACGCACCACCTACGTTTAGTAGTCCATCAGGCGAATCTTCAATTGACGTCACGCTATCCAGCGCGTACGTCCGAGTTAACAATTGGAGCGTCCTGCCAGATGCCTCCTGTAGCGACCATCGTTTGTTAGTGTACGAGTTCTATAGCGCCCCCACGAGTGACACCGTTCTTAATTCAAACGACTTCAAATATAATGTAAAAACCGGTGATTGGAAATTATTTCGTTCTCTAATTACCGCACATTCCAGAGATTTCACTCGCTCACAACTAAACGTCATTGAGTGCGCTGAACTTACGACAGATACCTTCATTTACTGCGCCGATGTTGCCTTGGGCCAAAAGCACCTTAAAAGAGATGATAATTGTAAATGGTGGAATAATAACATAAATAATCTTCGTCGCGAATTTAGACGGGCCAGGCGTAAAATTAATAACTTACGAAGATCCGGCCTCGGACCCTCCGACACCGAATACGTATCAAAACTAATTGACCTACGCACTTCAAGGTCACGTTATCGCGCCGCCGTTACCCTAGCAAAAAATAATATGCTGAAAAATGCCGCGAATAGATTGGATAGAGAGGGTCCCTGGTCCTCGTTATACCACGAATTAAAACCTAATAGTAGTAATGCGCCAAACTTTATTTCTAATATAAAATTAAACAATACTTACACGTGCAACTTAGAAGACACGGCTAAGGCTTACCTCGACGTATTAATACCAGACGATAATCCTGATGCGGACGATGATCATCACCGCGAGATTAGAAGCAAAATGTTAGACCCTATCAATAGCCCGGTTTCAGACTTGCCTTCACTTGAGGAATTCACCAAAATAGTAAATCTTTTACCTATTAAAAAATCCGCAGGTGCTGATAAAATATCAAACATCATGTTAAAACAAGCGTGCTTAGCGGCTGGCTCCTCGATATTACTCGTGTTTAATAGATGTATCAAAGAAGGAGTTTTCCCAAAAATTTGGCGTATCGGAAGTATAAAATTAATTCCAAAAGCTGGAAATAAGCCAACAGACGACCCGAAATCTTATCGTCCTATAACACTACTTCCATGCTTAGGTAAACTGCTAGAACGACTTATCGTACCTCGCCTGCTCCCCGGTGGCCCTAATTTTCATAATCAGGAGTTCGGTTTCACCGCCGGGAAGTCAACTGTTGACGCAGCCTTAGAAGTTAGAAAAACAGTAAATTCATCGGAAACGAAATACGTGGTCGTGATCTCATTAGATATATCTGGCGCTTTTGATAATGCTTGGTGGCCGATGCTACTATTAAAACTAAAAAATCGTGGGTGCTACTCTAATATTTATTCGTTACTACACTCTTACTTTTCGAACGGCATAACTAAACTCCAACTCGGACATTGCACTCACTCCAAGACTCTAACGTGCGGCTGCCCACAGGGTTCTGTAATTTCTCCTTATTTATGGAACATAGGCTTCGATGATCCTACTGAGCCTCCCTCTTTCACCATTGTGTACATTAATAGGCTACGCTGACGACGAGCTTCTAGTAATTCAAGCCAATTCGCGCTCCGAAATCGAAATAAAAGCCAATAAATGCTTCAATTTAATATCAAGCTGGGGCCATAGAAATCGTTTAGAGTTTGCTGCGCATAAAACTTATCAAATACTTCTAAAAGGAACCCTACAGTCGACTCCATGCATTAAACTAAACAATATTAATATTAAACGTAAACAGTCACTGTTATCTCGGATTCTTTTTGGAAAATAAATTTACCTTCTTAGAACACATTATTCAGACAGGTGAAAAAGCAAAGCGAAATTTCTATGCCTTTACAAGAATATCGACGTCGACATGGGGTCTCTCATATAAAACGCTACAATTAATTTATTCGGCTACATATCTAGGTAGTATATGCTACGGGGCTCCCGTGTGGGCCGACAGGTCAACTATCGGTGCTGCCAGACGCAAGCTATTACAAAGCCAACGTCTCGCGTTAATCTTTCTATGTAAGGCCTACCGTACCGTCAGCACGGAAGCTCTGCCAGTACTCGCTGGGGTCTTACCCGTCGACCTTGAAATACAGCGTCGGGCAGCCATGTATTATCGTAATAAAAGTTTAACTGGCCCGTATTTCTTAAACGCACGCGACAGAAACAAAATATTAAGATTATTCGAACCAATAGATATTTCAATACAATACCTAATCTCCGAATGGCAGACGCGATGGGAAAACTCCACAAAAGGGCGCCACCTGTACAACTTTTTCCCATGTGTACGCGAACGGCTCTCCATGCACTGGCTAAATATTGATCACTGCGTTTCACAATTCCTGACCGGTCATGGTAATTTTAAAGCGAAACTATACGGATTCAAATTGGTGGCATCACCTCTATGCGAGTGTTCGACCGAAGGCAACATTTTCGAACAAACGGCGCATCACATTCTATGGGAGTGTGATCTCTGGCGAGATGAAAGAACTACAATGCTCAACAGCCTAATTTGTAAATCTGGAGTCGCATATTACGGTGACCTCGTGGACAGCGCTAGGAATTTCCGTGCTTTCAAGCGTTTCTGCCATAATTATTATTGGAAACATTCATCAACATCATTATAATTAACCCCCATAAATTACATAAACTCATAAATAGATTACAAAGACATAATAATATATATTCCCGTGGTGCTTTCCCTTAATTTTTTGGCCGTTTGTGTCATTACAATTTTGTACTGTCTCCCACTTTGCTTGGGAAGGCAAACTGGAATACTTCCTACTCCTCCTTTTTTCTTCCGATTAATTTCGTTGTGGGTCCCAAGACAGATTTAGCTTGTCCCTCGGGCTCCCCTGAGATCATATCAAAGGGTTTGTCGTGGTTGGTTACCGCTGTTGATCCTGGCTTACAGGAGTTGCAGTGGTGGGAATGTGAGGTGGGCCAATGCCCGTTTAAAAAATGGAATAAATAGTATCCTATGTCCGTCTACTGGCTCTAAGTTACTTCCTCACCAATTTTCAGCCATATCGATAAAGCCGTTCTTGAGTTGTAAATAATTTAACTAACACGACTTACTTTAATACAAATAGCTGATGTATAGATTACTCCTACTAACATAAGCTAACGCCCGGTGAATGCTCCCGTCACAGTCGGTCCAGCCGATTCGGTGATCATTAGTTAGATAACGATGATGATGATGATGAAAAGAAGCCTAAATTAATCCTTATAACTTTAGCTATCTACCAGTGAAAGACTCGTTAAAATCGGTCCATCCGTTCCAGAGATTAGCCGGAGCAAAGAGACACGCTAACAGACAGACAAAATTTTTTTTTTAATTGCATTTTCGTTTTCAGTAGCAAGAAAAAAAAAAGACAGAACAGACAGACGTTAACTTCGCACAAAGACAAATGACGACAAAAGACATAGTGGCGTCTTAACATGACGTTTTCTTTTTTTTTTTTAAATTGTTCGTGAATTATGACCATGGATCTAACTCCTTCGATCTGATTTTTAAATTAACATTTATAATATATTCTTATTACAACTTATAAGTTAAGTACTTTTTTTAAATAGGTATATTTATAGTTGTTAAAAGATTAATCGATTTAAGTATAGATATAGATTATGGATTTATGTACATGTTAAGCCGAATATAGTGTGTAGAGAATGACGCGTAGAGCATTTTTGTTTTGGCACATCATATAAATTACTTACCATAACGAGACAAATACGATTAGAAGTGTCCATAAAAGTCACAAAACAAATGAGTTTCAACCAGGTCAGGTGTTAGGTCAACGACCAGTGCGTTCGTGTGTATAGACTGGGAGCCCGCGAGCCCCAGCATAGTAAGATTAACTCCTTGTGGTCATTTTAGACCTTTGAATTTTTTTGAGTTATAACTAAGTACAATAAGTTATAACTACAATATCCCAAGACGTGGCGAGTAAATGCCGCCACTAAATAGGCATTCCCCTGGTGCTGGGCAGCAGTAGTACCAGTATGGCTGGAAGCCGAAGAAATGATTTCTGGAACGGTTCCTGACCAACTATCGGCAGGCGAGTAACATCGGCTGCGGAGCTGCGGTGTGGAAGGCAAATGGGGATACCACTATTATTCCCCATTTTGGAGCTATGGGAATGGAGAAAACTCCACCGACAAGAGCGAAGCTCTTAAGTTAGAAGAAGATAACTAAGTAATTTATATGAGGTGCCAAAACAAAAAAAAATGGGTGCGTGTACTTATGTACGCGCGTGAGAAGTTATACTTCTTTAGCATCATTAAAAAATAGTTATAAATATATATATATATATATATATATATATATATATATATATATATATATATATATATATATATATATATATATATATATATATAATTATATATAGATATATATAATATATATCTATATATAATTTTTTCGAGACTTAAGTGCGCGCGCATCTTAAAATTTCACTCTCATCATTTTTTCATAACGCGCCTAAAGAAGTATAACTTCAAAATGCTCTACACGTCATTCTCTTCACACTATATTTGGCATAATATATGAACGATGAATCAACCTATATAACATATATAATATACTAATACACATTAAATTGCGATGTAATTGAACTAGTTATGTAAAATACATCTGACGTATCGTTAAAATGCACGGAATTTAAAACTAACTTCACATAATGTCTTGTTCTTTACTTTTAACAAGACGCGTATCTCCTTATTTCTAGAATAAAGTTTTTTACATGTTGGTATTGCTGTTCTTATTATATTTATTATTATTATTAAAACACTTTATTGCTCACATTACATTACTTACACAGTTAATGAACTTAACATTAAAAACTATTTTACAAAGCGCGGGCAAAGGCGGTCTTATCACTTGAGGCGATCTCTTCCAGACAACCTTTGTGTTAACGAATAATCAAATAACTTGATATCTAAGCTGGAGTAGTTTAAATAGGATACTGAACATAAAATACAACAAGAAAAAAAAATAGTTTCCCGAACGCTATTCAAAATGAATGATCAACTAACATGGCATTCAAATCAACGACCCATATTGAACGCTGATTAGTGGAATAATATCAGACAGAAAGGAACGGACATATATTTTATAGTGACATCCCGCTCGCACTAGCAATATTTGTTAAAATTCCACAGATAAGGTTAATTCACCAAAGACACCGATTAGTTGACATACGATTTGAATCAGCGAGCGAGCGTTATGTAATTATAAAATATCTGTCCGTTCCTTTCTGTCAGATAATGTTCCACCAATCAGCGTTCAATATGGGTCGTTGATTTGAATGCCACGATAATTGATCATTCATTTGAATATCGTTCGGAAAACTAGGGGTAAATATAGCTATTTAATATGTTATCCTTGCCTTGGTGGTAGTGGTTGAGAACTCTGCACTTGACTCGAGGGTTGTTGGTTCAAAAAATTATGTTTTCAAGTTTGGTTAGGACGACGCATCTTGCTCACACACTCGGGCCCTATAAAAATGTGTGTATCAACGAAATCGACACCAAAATTAGTATGGGTATAATTAGCAAAATTAGTAATACAGTGTGTAAAAAGAGCAGTCACTATACTTTGAGATACGATTATACTACCTTTCCTCATTGTATTTTTTTAATTTTTTTTTTGTGAAAAACAAAAAATTTTTTTTTTTTTACTTTTCATCATATTTTTTTGTCGCAAAAATAACAATAAAGCAAATAATTTTTTTTTGTGAAATTTTTGTAAAAAAAAAATACATTTCTAGAATGAGAAAAGGTAGTATCATTATATCCCAAAGTTATGACTGCTCTTTTTACACCCGTTGTATGTCGCAGTCATCTGGTTGAATCTGCTAATTGATTGACTGACTAGCGCGTTCATTGAATGGCATCGTTTATATTTTTGATTACACGAATGACCGATCAAAATGGCTTGTTGATTTGAATGCCATGTTAGTTGATCATTCATTTGAATTGCGTTCGGGAAACCGGTATATTCCTAATATCTCCAAAACCCACTTTTGGAGATATGGGGAATATAGGATGAAGCTGCGGACCTAAGCAATTATAATCTTATCTTATCTGTTCAACCGATTCTTATATATAAAAATGAATTGATCTTCGTTAGTCTCGCTAAAACTCGCGAACGGCTGCACCGATTCGGCTATTTTTGGTCTTGAAATATTCGTGGAAGTCCGGGGAATGTTTAAACGGTTTTTTTTATTTTTTTTATATGCTCAACGAAGTGGGCACGGCTAGCTCGTTTTATATATAAAAATGAATTGCTGTTCGTTAGTCTCACTAAAATTTGAGAACGACTGAACCGATTCGGCTCTTTTTAGTCTTGAAGTGGAAGTCCAGGAAAGCCTTAAACGGTTTGTATGCTGAACAAAGTGGGCACGGGTCAGCGAGTATTATATAAAGATGAACCTGTAAATAAATAAATTTTCGCTGTTCCGATTATACAAAAGCATAATGAAATTACGACCAAAAATACAAAGTAAATAAGATTAATTAAAACGATCGCGAAAGTACAAACAGCGGTAATGCGATAATCCCGAACCCTTTCCGGGCATCCCGGGAGGTGTCGGGGGGTGCCGGGGTGTAATGAGGGTATAATAGGGCTGGCCTGCTCCCGGGAATCCCGCGGTCCCACCGAGTACCGGAGGTATGGCTGTAATGGACTAATAACACGAAAAAATATTATTAACCGTACTGGGAACATAATACTTGATCTGCTTAGAGGGTAGGCAGTACAGGGGAGATGTGCTTAGGAATTTGGGATTATAAATTGAAATTTTTAATCGTCTTCGGCATCTTATTCATTGGTATATTATCGCATCGCATCGCAGTGTTGTGTGTGAGCCCTAAACTCTAAGTAGCCCGTACAAAATGCAGTTCATTCACAAATGTATCAACGTCAAACGAGCACAGGCGATTACTGTTAACGAAATGAGCTCCGCGAAAGCTCATGTTTTGTGTATGACGTTTGGATGTGAAGTAATGAGTTAGAGTCATTACACACTGTAGGCTAGTTACTTACACTATCGTGACAGTTGGTTTGGCATTAATTGAGAAACAGAATAAGAGCATATTCGCTAATAACTGGTAAAAAGAACATCCACTATAACTTACTACCTTTTCTCATTCTAGAAATGTTTTTAATTAACTTTTATTCACTAAAAATTGAAAAATTTTTTTTTTTGCTTTTTAGATATTCTGCGACAAAATAAAGTGGTAAAAAGTAAAAATTATTTTTTAGTTTTTGACAAAAAAAAATATTTTCAAAATGAGGAAAGGTAGTTTAATCGTATCTCAAAGTTATAGTGACTATTCTTTTTAGACACTGTATAATTCATGCTAGGCAGGATATCATTTTGGGGCAGCGTAGGCGGCGCACTTTTTACCCGACCGTGCGATGTTAAAGAGTGATAATATGTTATAGCAGTCTATTAACACTCCTCTGAACTACTAGACCACTCTAGTAGTTCAGAGCCTAGGTATAGATTCGATGGGTTCGATCCCCGTGTTCGAACATCAAAAATTGTTGTTTCCAAGTTTGTTTTGAACAATGCAGGATCGTCCGATTGTCTGATAAGAAAGATGATTCATGCAATCGAATGGGCATGTAAAACCTTTGGTCCTGCAGAGAAGATCAGCTTCCGCCTGACCTTTATGTTTTGGTAATCAGCAGTGTTCTTAGCTATAAATTGTCAGTTCCTTAACTGCTTGGCAATTTTGGTGCGATTTTTCTTTTGTCGCTAGTGTGAACCGACCCTTAGAGTCAGTTTGAGCTGTCACTTACATATTCAGTGATCGTCTGATGTTAATGATGACTGTAATTGATGCCAATGATATTATGTTCTAGTAATTTTATATTTATATTATATTTTTCTTATATATAAAAAAGAATTGCTGTTCGTTAGTCTCGCTAAAACTCGAAAACCACTGAACCGATTCTCCTATTTTTAGTCTTGAAATATTCGTGGAAATCCAGGGAAGGTTTAAACGTTTAGTATGCTCAACGAAGTGGGCACGGGTCAGCTAGTCTTATATATAAAAATGAATTGCTGTTCGTTAGTCTCGCTAAAACTCGAGAACAGCGAAGCTGTTTCGGCTATTTTTAGTTTTGAAATATTTGTGATAGTCCAGGGAAGGTTTAAGCAATTTGTATTCTTAATGAAAAAAAAATGAAATGAACGAGTATTAGCACTAAGAGGCAATAAGCTACGCCGTAGCAATTCGAGAATATAAGCTACACGGTAGACTTGAAGTAGTAAGCTACGCGGTTGCACTACGAGGCAATAATCTACGCGGTTGCACTACGAGGCAATAATCTACGCGGTTGCACTACGAGGCAATAATCTACGCGGATGCACTACGAGGCAATAAGCTACGCGGTAGCACTACGAGGCAATAAGCTACGCGGTAGCACTACGAGGCAATAAGCTACGCGGTAGCACTACGAGGCAATAAGCTACGCGGTAGTACTACGAGGCAATAAGCTACGCGGTAGCACTACGAGGCAATAAGCTACGCGGTAGCACTACGAGGCAATAAGCTACGCGGTAGCACTACGAGGCAATAAGCTACGCGGTAGTACTACGAGGCAATAAGCTACGCGGTAGCACTACGAGGCAATAAGCTACGCGGTAGCACTACGAGCCAATAAGCCACATTTTGCACGTACGAAGTAACGGGAAACATCTAGTCGCACATAAGTCACCGGAACGAGGCGCTCGCTCTTCGTCTAATGTTTATTTATTAAAATTTATGTCTTGTTCTATGTGGTTAATAGGTTTTACCAGACTGATGAAGGAGGGTTAGGCTGGGTACGAAATGGAAGTCCGGAGATAACAGAACGTTGAGAATAGGACACTGGGCTGATATAACAGGGGTATACGAGTATACAGGCTGTAATATTAATGAGTGATAATACTTTAGGGTGTGTATGTCCCAATGTAGAGTTTACTGTGAAAGTACCAGAGCTGAAAGAATTCATTTTAACTTAATTGTATGTGTGTGTGTTGTAGCCATGACATTTAGGTTTTTTTTCAGTGTACAGTAAAATTAACATTTTAACTTTACTGGTATCTAAACTAAGGCTCGTATGAATAAAGAATTTCTTGGTTTATACGACCTCAAACTTCGATTATCTTCTCAAGATGGTATTTGATTAACAGTCTGATTTCAGAGGCTAATCAGCTGAACCGGGTTTAGAAGTGCAGTCTCAAATAAGAACGTCATCTCTCGTCATTCTAAAGAATTTAGTTATAACTTTATGTTACATATTTTGTAATGTAGTAATGAAATATAGTAAAAAGTCGCATCTATTACTTTTTGCTTTGTTGAAAAACAAAATTAACTATAAATAAAAAAATAAAATACGTTTTATTTATATGAAACTTAACAAGCTATTTTCGGAAAGTCAACAAGAAAAATAAGCTACCACCGGTTCAACCCTAAGCCGCCGAGAAGAACCGGCGCGGCGTAAGAAACTCGCACGGGGCTATCTTCTAGGAAAAAGATGGAAAATTGATATTTTTTTAAAATTATACTAACTATTATGCACTTTTCCACTTTATTACAATAATGGAGTGGAAGAGTGTAGGTGGGGGTGTCTATTATTATTGGGTTACATTGTCATATTGTATTATTGTCAAATAAGTTAGTTATTTATAAGTTACATTTTTATTTTATAAGTATATGTGTATCTGCATGTTAACGAAAGAACAGGGTCTCCAAACACATGTTTATACTTAAATGGAGACCCTAGCTACTTATTAAGTAATGTACAAACAAGATACTGAATAAAGATTTTTCATTTTCATTTTCATTTCATTTTCATATTATTCTAACAAACTTAATGAACAAACGATTCTCCAGTCTCGGTTTGACGGTACTCACGAAAGGCGACAACGCTCGTCTCAGCTAAGACACCTGTCTTAAGACATGCTTAAGTATTCTCTATAAATTCAACTGAATTCATCATTATCACTTCCAACGCTTGACAGTTCGGGTTTTACTTAAAAAAATCTATTTTCAAAAATAAAAATGTAATATTACGTGACGCCCGGTATTGATGTGGATTTTATTCATAACCCTCCACCGTTTCAACCCTACCCGGACAGAAACGTCCGGAATCCGTGAATTTTGCAAATTCATTGTTTGTGTAAACGCCCGCGCTGGGGTGTGTATAGGCTGTTTTATTTGTGTTGTGCAATAGCTACTTCAATTCTGAGGTTTTTTTATTTTTGTAGACATGAGTGAGGCCTGGAGTTCAATCATGAATAACGTAAAAGAAAAATTACGAATAACATATTTTTATATGCAAATAAAATATATGTCGGAGCCGGATATGAATATAGACACAAAACGAGACGGAAGCGCGCCCCCAAGTGGCAAAATGGCTTACTATTTCATGCAAAAACTAGTGAACGGATTTTGATAAAATTTGGTAAGTAACTTACACGCTAGGTTAACACATGGGCTACTTTTTGAAGTAAAATATAACGTTTTGCCGCGGGATTTAATTTTGCGCGTACGAATTGACGGAAAACATCTAGTAGTTCCATAAATAAGACACATTTTATTAAACCAACTTGGCGCTAGTGTCGCGACGAACTGTCAATTGTAATTCCAAAGTAAATTTTATTCACGAGCAGGCTGACAGATCTACATCGAGAGAGGTCCATCTTAAGCAAATATGTTAACATAATATGGATGTCATAGAATACTAAATAATAATAATGCCTCCCACATCGATTTCGGTGACGGCGCCCGGTTTCTTTTAAACCAGGCTAACTACGCAGGAGGTATTTTTACAGTGCCCAAGTGAGTGCGCAATACACGGGCATTCTCTCTTCCTTCACTCTCGTAGCTCAGTGGTAAGGATAACCGACACGACTGGCGAGAGAACAGGCGCTGTACCGAATTTTTACATGCCTATCCGACGCATAGATCATCTTTCTTGTCAGACAATCGGGTGATCAGCCTGCATTGTCCTAACCAAACTTGAAAACAACATTTTTGGTTTACCAGCATGGAAATCGAACCCGACCTTCGAGTTAAGAGCTAGGCTCTAAACCACTAGACCACGAAGGGGTTAATATTAATTTATGACGTCACAGTAGCATCAGTACAATACTCGGTCTGCAAACAAAGTCTATTCGATTTCCACACAGACGTCTCCAACAAGAGGAACTGCACATCTGATAAGAGTATTCCCCGCGGCTCTGAGTACAGTCAGCATCAGAAAGTACAGGTACATTCAGCAAAACGTATAATAGACCGAGATCCCAGTAAGACACCTTATATTCTTATTGATAAAATGTATATCATTTTGTAGTGTAAGTATGTACAAGGAACGTATAACGGTTGTAAAAAGTCACTATAACTTTGGAATATGATTATACTACCTTTTTTCATTTTGGGAATGCATTTTTTCCAAAAATTAAAAAAAAAACTTTTTGACAAAAAAAAACCAAAATGAGGAAAAAGAGTATATTTGTATTTCAAAGTTATAATTAATGTTCTTTTTACAGCCTGTATAACCGCAAGTTTGGAGAAGCTTGGTCTTAGAAGGTTTTGGTCTTTTAAAGTAAAGATGCTAAGTTGAAGTAAATTGTACTTACCATGAGTAATGAAATGGATATGAAATTTCGGATACGGATTGTATATGGATATTGTAGTGTGCACTAAATTATACGAAAGGCGGGCTCCTTGTATCGTCAACAATCTCCAGTACGTCTCACTCTTAGTACGTCTGTCTTAATACTGATTGAGTGGGGCAGCCCCCCACCAATTATAGTACTTATATTGTCCACGATATAGAGATCACCATTTAGCCAAACACTACATCCCTTCCTTATTCAGAAGTATATTTTAATAACTCTAAGCTACAGTTGTAAGATAGAAAAGTACAAGTATCAAACCTAGTCAAAATGCATATTCAGATTTAACCATAAGAATAACTTAATTTCCTCCCGATGTATGATAGCCATACTCAGCCTATTCCTTTCCCTTTCTTTTTAAATGATTTGGTGAAAGAGCATCTATGTATATAATAATTACATCAATGATCAAACGCTTTTAAAATCTTAGTTTAAAAAATTTAAGCCCAAAAGTAACTTTGATAGTATAATATAATATTAGCTTATTTACTAGCTTTTAAATTCCATCATATGAAATATTATATTAAACATTTAAGGCCCATACTTCTTGTTAGGAACAAAGTCTGTTACTATCCAGTAATGTATGACAAATAAAGACACAGATACAGAATATACCTTGTATTTTATACATTGTATATCCTTAGCCTTTTTTTATAAATTTAATTATACTTAGCCTTTCCCTTTCCTTTTCTTTTTAATTGATTTGGTGAAAGAACATCTATGTATATAATATTTACATCAATGATAAACTCATTAAAATCTTAGTTTAAAAAAAATTAAGACCATAAGTAACTTTGATAATGTAATATAATATTAACTTATTTATTAGCTTTTAAATTCCAACATAAGGAATATTATATTAGTAACAAAGTCTGTTACTATCCAGTAATGTATGACAATAAAGACTAAGATACAGAATATACAAATACATTGTAACGATTTAGTTACAATTCTATTATGTAAAACTTCACAGAGATCAGTGACATGTCAGGACGATTCCATGATACTAACTGTTTGCTAATAGTCATACAGATGACACTAGGCTGTTCCTACATCGCGGCATCGAAACGCCGAGCCCTAGTAAAGAGGCTCACGTATGTAACATAATATGCTGTGCTGAAAAATAGTACGCAAGCAAATTGCCATAGATATAACTAATGTTTCTGACCTTTATTTATTACATTAATTATCTAATAAGATATTGATTCCATAAAATTCAACCATTTTAATTCCAGCCACCGAACGAACAGGTTTACTAGTATCTATAACAGTAAAACGCCATCTAGAACAAATTCCAATACTTGTTTCAATATCAGATATCAGATTGTCTCTCTTTGCTGGTGTTTTAATTGTATAATAATATTTTATGATGAATTCCCCATCCTACCTTTAATGACTTTCTGTTACGTCTCGGTACCATATTATGGTTTTCATTTGAGACTGAAGGCTCATACTGTCATTTGACACCTTGGTTACTACTCGGTAACATATGATTTTCATTTGAGAATGAAGGCACATACTGCCTTTCAACACCTTAGTTACCACTTGGTAAAGTATGATTTTCATTTGAGAATGAAGGCACATACTGCCTTTCAACACCTTAGTTACCACTAGGTAAAGTATGATTTTCATTTGAGAATGAAGGCACATACTGCCTTTCAACACCTTAGTTACCACTTGGTAAAGTATGATTTTCATTTGAGAATGAAGGCACATACTGCCTTTCAACACCTTAGTTACCACTTGCTAAAGTATGATTTTCATTTGAGAATGAAGGCACATACTGCCTTTCAACACCTTAGTTACCACTTGGTAAAGTATGATTTTCATTTGAGAATGAAGGCACATACTGCCTTTCAACACTTTAGTTACCACTTGGTAAAGTATGATTTTCATTTGAGAATGAAGGCACATACTGCCTATCAACACCTTAGTTACCACTTGGTAAAGTATGATTTTCATTTGAGAATGAAGGCACATACTGCCTTTCAACACCTTAGTTACCAAATGGTAAAGTATGATTTTCATTTAAGAATGAAGGCACATACTGCCTTTCAACACCTTAGTTACCAACAGGTAAAGTATGATTTTCATTTGAGACTGAAGGCTCATACTGCCTTTGTACACCTTGGTTACCAACAGGTAAAGTATGATTTTCATTTGAGACTGAAGGCTCATACTGCCTTTGTACACCTTGGTTACCAACAGGTAAAGTATGATTTTCATTTGAGACTGAAGGCTCATACTGCCTTTGTACACCTTGGTTACCAACAGGTAAAGTATGATTTTCATTTGAGACTGAAGGCTCATACTGCCTTTGTACACCTTGGTTACCAACAGGTAAAGTATGGTTTTCATTTGAGACTGAAGGCACATACTGCTTTTGATCATCCGTGCTCCTATTCAATGCACGGTTCGCAGTTTAATCCGGGTTCGTACTGCCAGTATTTTATAGTAGAAGGGATGAGACGGTGAGAGATTCTAGAAGATATGAATGAAGCTCGAGGTCCTTGGTAGATTTTAGCCATTAAGGCTTGCTTAGCTCGCAGGTCGTAAACATTATCTGTACTCAAAAGTTGTGATTAGATTTGTACCTACCTACGTTATTCATGTTCTTCACAGAACAACATTTTATTACTTTATTATTTCTAATAAATAATAAAGTAATAAAATGTAATAAAATATGACACGTCATTTCAATTACCATAGCGTAAAATATAAAGTTCTTATCAGTGCTACTGAGTATTTTGAATAATAATTAAAATATAACAACAATATAAATATAAATTTTAAGAACTATGATGGCAAATTTCCCTCTCCCAGGTTGTAGCCATACCAATGAGATACTTCCAGATTCTAACGTATATTACGGACGCCTTGTTTTGCTTTCCATCCGATTCCGGTAACAGTCATTCAAACGAGTGGCCAGCTATGCCGGAGCCATCTTTAAAAAGGTCAAGTACAATACACAATAGTAATCCATCATCCCTCAACATCGCATCCAGTGGAACGGACACCTGACACGGCTGGAGGGAGATAAGGCGCTGAACCAACCTGAACCAACCCTCCTCACACCTGTCAGATGCATGGATCATCTTCTTTTTCAGACTGTCAGGTTATCAGCCCGTATTGCTCTAAACAATTTAAAACAACTTTTTTTTTCTTTTTTACGCGGAAGTCCATTGTTCTCACCCACCACCTCTAAGTTCCAGACGAATTGGCCGACCATTTTATGAGAATTCAAAAAAAATATTTAAAACCATCATTGGTCACCGCTTTCCAAGCACTACATTATAAAATATTTCTAAAGTAGTTCTCACTCGTAGAATACTATATAGATTATAGTAGTAGATTATATAGCACGAGGAAAGGCCTAAACTTTTAATCCTAATAAAAGCTTAATTTTCAAACTCATTCAACCACATCAATATATAATATTCGAGTAGAATTGAATATAATATGTATGCAATACACAAGCAATAGGCAGTTTAAAAAATCCACTTACCATAATTCCACTGTCTTATAATATGTACAATGTACATACCTACATTCTATAGCTCTATCCTTTTGTCAAGTAATTATTGTTTAATTAGGTTTTTTCATACTCGGTAATTTGTAGATACTGACTTATTTGACATAGTATTTCAACACCATATTATAATGTTAATATTATGTCTTTAGAGCATAACATTATTATAGATAGAAGGTTAATTAGAATATAACTAATATATTGAAATATGTGTAATAATGAGTATCTGGTGGTATTTAATAGCACACAACAAAGTTTATTTTTAGACTCTTGTATGTTTCGACTTTTGAAGATACAACCCAGTACTGAGATATATAAAACAGTACTCTCACAGACGCCAAATAAGTCTTGTAAGTCCTCAAAACCCAGTTAAAAATGCACAAGAGACTTTAGTTATGATTCAATCAAAGTAACAGAAAAGTCTTAGTTAAATAGAATAGTTCATTTACATCTTAACTTGTGCATTTACCATGTTTTTTGTTAATTATACACCGGTAGCAATGACTCTGATATCAATGTAAACCTTATCCTTCATTAATATTATTTAATAATAAAATATATGAAAATTAAGATTGTACCTACATCTTGGCTTAGCTTTGCATTGCTGTAATTGTCAAAGATTTAATTCCTGCATTGTATGTAACAACTTCATATTCATATTATAATTAAATAATTCATTCTGAAGCAGACGCTTTTTAGAATACTGCGTAGCATTGCAATATTGGAGCTAGATAAATTTTCCTTGCATTTTTCTATAATAATATCCAATATACTAACTCGCTTCAGACAGTTTGTACTACCCAAAGCTACATAGTATTTGAAACTTCTTTTTTTTTCTAATTTTGAATATGGGTTGTACTTATTCGCAGAAATGAATAACACATTTTTATAGTTTTCGGTCACGGTTAATTACTGATTTAGAACCCATATCTAATGCGATTAAACTAACATATAAATCTATTTCATCTTGCAGTCACTTGTAAGATACAAAGACAGTATTTATGAGAAGGGTTTTTAAAGGTTCTGTTTATTCACTACAACCTGCTATATACCTATGTATTAACAAATTCAATAAACCAAGTAAGCCAGCCAGCCAGTCTTGTAAGGGGCTTACAATATCCTTGAGTTATTCATATATTACTTGAAATTTCAAGTGACTTCATATAATGAAACCTTAATTATTTTTTTAAATTAAAGGAATCCCAATTATGCATGGTGTATAATAATAATTAACATGTTGGTCTTAGATTATGTTTTGTATTAAGAGATATAATATAAACAACAAAACCAAGGACAGACTACATGTTTTTGCTTAAAAAGTAATAGCTGTTGCGCCTTTTACAGTATAACTATTACAGTTGCAAGTGCACCGCACAATACAACAATTGATGTGGACTTTATAGACACTGCCTATCTACGCTGTATTAATTTAAGTTTAAACTATTAATTTAAGTTTATATTTCCATTTTACACATCATAGTTTACTACATACGTATACTATAACTAACTGTCGGTTCTCTAATCTGGATGCCTTATCGACCCGATATTACCATAATTATAATAAATATTTAAAGATCAAGTTTAAATTTTCCATATAATAATATGAACTGAGCTAGTATTAGAGTATTGTCAAGATCCACTATACGCACATATTTTAGTGCAATGTAATTACACTTTTTGTGAACACCCTTTTATTTGTTGGTCTGTTTATAACTAATATTGTAATGGAAAGTAACTAATTTATCAATCTTCCAACTATCGTTGCGTTATAGAAACGGCAACTTTATGTAGTTCTGAACAATATGATACTGTCGAACTGATGTGATGATGGAGTCGAAAGATAGGCTCTTGCCTATCATTGCCTTTCATGAGGAATATCGTATCAAAATCGTGCTTGCACTTGTGAGAACAGTGTAATATTGAAAATCCCGATGAACCCTTAGACGGGCATTATGCAGCTTCCGCCATCTTCATCTTTTTTTATACAAACGTGTTTTAACTATTAATTTTTCGACATTTAGAGGAGCTAGAACTTTAGATGTCATTTATTTTACACGTCAACCTTTAATTTCAATAACGAATTCGCCATCTTAGACAACCATATAACTTTGTTATTTTATTACTCACTGTTGAATTCATCATATTCGTAGAATATTACTTATTTGAACGGATGATTTTAACCACTTATCCTGATACACTTTTTGTGCCCAGTTTAATAGACTCGTATTAGGGTGTGAAGAAATGATAACAAGGGTGAAATATGTGAAGTAACTATTTATTTTAAATTTTAATACTAGAAGACAATGTATGACAGTTCACAATTATATGGACGAGAGACGCCATTTTGTCAGTGACAATATAATGTGAGCATCGTAGTGATTGCTATGATAAAGCTTCAGGCGTCCATATTTTCAACAGCCTCTCCTGGACGCAGACGCTTTAGCACTAGACCCATTGACGAGGTGAAATTTTCATGCTTCGGTCGATGGAGCCCTTTCGTCAAAATGTCGGCGACCATGTCTTCAGTGCGCTTATATTGAATCGCGATTTGTTTAGCAGCAATTTTCTCGCGTACGAAGTGGTAACGGATGTCAATATGTTTACTGCGTGCGTGGTAGACTGCATTGCCTGAAAGACTAATCGCACTTTGATTATCACAATAAAGGGTTATAGGAATACCTTTCAATTCAGGTTGAAATTCGTCTGCCAGCTGTTTTAACCAAAGAGCTTCTTGAATGGCTGATGCTAACGCCATATATTCAGCTTCACTGGTAGAAAGAGCGATAGTCTGCTGTTTCTTAGAGTTCCAGCTTATTGCGGCACCCTGAAATAGAAATATGTAGCCAGTGCAGGATCTTCTATCCTCAATATCACTACCCCAGTCTGAATCACAATAGCCTGATATCTTTCCATCAACACTCTTCTTGTAAATCAGTTTCATATCTGTTGTAGCTTTCAAATACCTCAGAACTCGCTTCAAAGCCACCCAATGTTCATTTGTAGGTTGATTATTATATCTACTCAGCGAATTGACCATATAGGTAATATCTGGTCGAGTCCCTTGTGACAAGTACAACAAGCAACCAACTATCTCTTGATAGGGAACATTATTTAAAATTTCTTTTTTACTTTCATTTTTTTTTAGTTTAGCACTAGCATCAGCTGGTGTCCACATTGGTTTACAATTGTTCATTCCAAATCGTGAAAGTATTCTATCTATATAAATAGATTGATCAATAGAAATTTGATTTTCCTGTTGTGAAATTCTGAAGCCGATGCAATGTTTGGCTGCTCCTAAATCCTTCATAAAGAATTTTTCTTTTAGTTTATTTTTAATAGTATGTGCAGTTTCTTCATTGTTAAAAAAACATAATATGTCATCTACATACACTGTTATAAAAAACATATTATTTTCATTTATGACACTATAATAAACACATGGATCTATGTTTGAACGTGTCATTCCTATTTCTAACAGAGCAGTATTCAATTTTTTATTCCATTGCCTGCTAGCCTGTTTTAATCCGTATATTGATTTGTTTAATCTACATACTTTATTTTCATCTTCATAGCCAGGTGGTAGGGTCATGTAAATTTCCTCATCAATTTCTCCCTGTAGGAATGCTGTGACAGCGTCCATCTGGTGTATTTTAAGTCCATATTTGGCAGCTAGACCAATCAGGTATCTAATGGATGTATAGCGAACCACTGGAGCATATACTTCATTGTAATCAATGCCCTTAACTTGTTTGTATCCTTTAATCACTAACCTAGCCTTATAACGTGTAATACATCCATTGCCATCCATCTTAGCTTTAAAAACCCATTTGCTGGGAATCACTGATTTGCCTTCCGGTAAGTTTACTAATGTCCATGTATTATTTTTTATCAATGACTGATATTCTTCTTCCATAGCTCTCATCCATTCATTTGACTTTTCACTGTTTAGAGCTTCTTCACGGCTTTGTGGATCACTGTTCAGTAAGTTCATTGTTGACTCAGCATTTTGACATATCAGTGATGAGGGACTTTGGCAGGCATCATTCTCGATGGCTCTCATTCTCTGCTGCCGCGGTCTCAGAGTTATATTAGATATTGCTGGAGAGTCAAATGTTTCATCGGGTAAGTATGTCTCATCATTAATATCTACAAATTGATCAGAATCATCTGATATAGGAAAAGCTTCAGGTGTATGCGTTTCTTGACTTTCATTTATCTCATTATTAATATTTCTTTCCACAGATTCCTCGGTTTTATCACTCAGAGGTAAGTAAATGATTTTCTCCTCTAATACTTCTTTACAATTTTCTGTTGTATTCTTATGTATGTTTTCTACTATTTCTAGTTTACTAATTTCTTTTTCTTTTTCAGGTACTTCATCAACTTTATTTCTTTCAATTGAAGCTTCTAGGAATACTACATCCCTACTTATAAATCCTTTTTTTGTTTCAGGGTCTATGAACCTGTAACCTTTTGTAGTATTGCTGTATCCAACAAAAATTAGTTTACGTGACTTCACATCTAACTTACTTCTGTGTTCTTTAGGAAATAGCACCATTGCCGGACATCCAAATATCTTCATGTGGCTCAGGTTTGGTTTCTTCCCAGTCCATACTTCATAGGGCGTGACATCAAACAGGCTGCAAGTGGGAGATCGATTTATAATATAAGCAGCTGTAGCCACAGCTTCTGCCCAGTATGTGACCTGCAATTTGGCATTTAAAATCATGCATTTAGCGCGCTCTATTAATGTTCTGTTCATTCGTTCACTGAGACCATTCTGCTGAGGTGTGTATGGATTAGATGTCTGGTGCAGTATTCCATGTGTCTTTAAGTAGGTATCAAATTTATTATTTAAGTATTCGGTTCCATTATCACTTCTTAGAATTTTTATTTTTGTAGTTAACTCATTTTCTACTCTATTTTTAAATTCCATGAATTTTTCTAAGACTTCGCTTTTATTCTTAATAAAATATACATGTACTTTTCGAGAAAAATCATCAATGAAGGTTACAAAATACCTTGCCCCTCCTATAGAAGTATGCTGCATTGGACCACATACATCACTGTGGATAAGCTCTAGCAAACTGGTTGCCCGGGAGCCTCCAGTGGAAAACGGTTTTCTCGTCTGCTTTCCTGCAAGGCAGGTTACACAAATGGAATTTTCTGTCCTTCGCGACAGTTTAACACCTTCTGTACAGTTCGGTATTTTACTAAGATCACCAAAATTTAAGTGGCCCATCCTTTGGTGCCACAGAAAAGTATCATCATCTGTCTTGGTCATCATGGCTTGCATGTCTTGATTTTTACAAGTATTCAACAAATATGTCTCATTTATTAATGTAGCTTTAGCAACTAACTTGTTATTCTGATTAAATATTTGACAACCATATTCATTAAATGTTATTTTACATCCACTTTTAATTATTTTGCTGACTGACAACAAATTTGTTTTCAATTCTGGTACATATAAAACATTCCTCACCTGAATCAATTCAGTGCTGCCATTGTTTGTTGTCACATTGATTGATGCATTACCGCAGCATGCGACTTTTAATTCCTTGTTGTTAGCAATTCTTATGCTTGATACGGATGAAGGAATTATATCAGTGAGCCAGTCCCGGTGCATAGTCATGTGCATAGATGCTCCTGAGTCTACATGCCATGAATTAAAATCATTTGCTGTGAATGCTGAAAAAGCTGCAACATAACCTGTATTTTTAATTGATTTTTCATTATTACTTGTCTTTTTATGCCAACAATTTTTACTGAGATGTCCATGCTTATTACAATTAAAACATCTTGGGCCTTTTGCATTTTTTAATTGATAAATTTTGTACTTTTTTGTGTTTGTATAAAGTGCGGTAGTGTCTGATGTTTTCACTTCCTGTAATAACTTATTTTTTACTAAATCAGCACTAATCTTCATACCAGAACTTTCTAACCCCATAATCATGGGTTTGTACATTTCTGGCAACCCTGCCAGCATTAATGTGCCCAACCACTCATCATCCACATTGAATTTTATATTCCTCAATTTGTGAGCGGCTGTCATTATCTTATTTACATAGTCTTCAACTGACAAACTATTTTCCAAATTTGTATTAATTAGTTCTTTTAACAAGCCAACTTTCCTAGTCAGTCCACTATCTTCAAACGCCCTCGCCAAGTTGTCCCATACCTGTTTCGCACTTTCAGCTTCTTGTATATGTACATATAAGACCGGATCGACTAATAATATTAACTTTGACTTAGCTTTGATGTCTAGTTTTACTGCTGCATTGTCATTGACATGTGGTTTTTCCAAAATGCAACTGTATAAATCCTCATGTTCTAAGTATGCTTTGACAGCAAAACTCCAACTTGCCCAATTATCACGACCCGTTAATTTTCCAATGGACATAATTGAATTACTTCCAGACATATTTATATAGCTTTCAATAATGTACTTAAATAGCTGAAAGGTAGAAATCACTCCCGAACGCGGTATGCTAAGATTGAGGTTAAGTTACTCGCGATTTTACTTTACGATTTACTTGTTAAATACTTTTCAAAACACTGAGATAACATTACACGGTAGGCATGGGGCGGCCCATAACCTGAAGAAATGATAACAAGGGTGAAATATGTGAAGTAACTATTTATTTTAAATTTTAATACTAGAAGACAATGTATGACAGTTCACAATTATATGGACGAGAGACGCCATTTTGTCAGTGACAATATAATGTGAGCATCGTAGTGATTGCTATGATAAAGCTTCAGGCGTCCATATTTTCAACAGGGTGTAATGAACATTCTTACTAAACAATTAAGCATTTTCTTATCTTTTAAACTCCTATGAAATGCAATACAATTACGCCAGTTAAACTAGTTTATAATCATGATACTTTAGTGTACTTTAGGTGTCAATGAGCTCATCCTTCCTTTTCAATTTAGTTTTCCAATACGCACGTGATTTACAAAATTAATTATTTTTTTCACTGACCTTATTACTGACTTACTAGTATTATAGGTTTATCCTCGTCGCCATTTGTAGTGTGCACTAAATTATACGAAAGGCGGGCTCCTTGTATCGTCAACAATCTCCAGTACGTCTCACTCTTAGTACGTCTGTCTTAATACTGATTGAGTGGGGCAGCCCCCCACCAATTATAGTACTTATATTGTCCACGATATAGAGATCACCATTTAGCCAAACACTACAGATATTATATTATTTCGGATTATCCATTTGTTTCGGATAATATCGGTTACGGATATTACATTTTTACAGTAGCAAAACTTTAATTTCGGATTCGGTTACGGTTACGGATATTTAGATATCCGATAGTTTCGGTTACGGTTACGGAGCTCCCTAACATCCCTGGTACTTACATTCCAAAGAAATATCGATAAATTTTTTTTGTTTCAGAATATAATAAGAACCAAAACTTGGTGACTATATAATTTACTTTGGAAGTTATATAAAATATGCTGCCTAAACCATTCCTACTGTAGTCGGGTAAAAAGCCTACAATTAGGTTAACGTTTTCATCGCATCCATCTCGTCACGGAAGATAAAACTATTCCAATATTGTGAATTACCTTTCCACCCGAGTGCGAGCCGACACACAAACTAAGGGTTCGGTAGAAAGCACCAAAACTCCTGTTAAAAAAATATTTTAGTTCCTAATTTTGTAACTAGATGGCCTGGATAGCGTCCTGCATCGCGATTTCGAAGTGTTTTAAAATTTGCATAATTATGGTCGTTATGTGGTTTGTGTAACCGAGTTCTTCTTCAGTGAAACTATACATATATTAATTAATGCGTGACCCGCTTATTTTTTTTTAATACTTTTTACTATAACAGAAAATAGGGATAATAGAGCATGCATCATAAAAATTAACTGTCTAGCCCCAGATTATAAAACAAAAGGCACTCACTGTGGATTGAGTAACTGAAGTAAGTACAAAATCGAGAGCAGATACAATTTCACAATGATAAACGAGGAATCTCGAAATCACGTACATAGCGCTGCTGTTTGCTTCTACTTCCTCCCAGAATTTGAGCTCTACGAGTATATGCCTATTGTGTTATATTTACTACCAATAAAAGTATTTACACTGTATAATCTATGCTTGTATGTACATATAATCATAATATATTTTTTGGTTTTAAGAAAGTTATTATCAACAAAGAAAAATTTTGTCACGTATGTGATAACATAATGAATCTTAAAGTTAGGTACTTAATTACGGTCATTCGTTGTTTCCATTACTTATTTAACAATTTAAATTCACAAACATAATATTATACACAATTAGTTGAACTCACAGAATAAGTACTTACTTACTAAGAATACGACACCAAAAACCAAGTCCCATTGTACAAAATCTAGCAAATCCCTAGTGATGCTATTCACAATAATTAATCAACATATTAAAAAATATATATATGTTGATCAATTCTAAACAGCAACACAAAGACTAATTAAATTTCGTGCTGTGAAAATTCAGCTAATTGCTTCTTAAATGTACTAAAGGTTAAGTTTCAAACCGGTGGTAACTAGTAATATTAATTTATTTTCAAAATTGACTTTAAAAAAACAAACTATGTTTTAATTTTGAATAAAAAAAATTTATTATTTTTATTTGGTATTGTCTATCAGGTGACTTTCTACACCGCATGTCAATATTTTATTAGTAAAAAGACGAGTATCTAGCTAGCTATCACGGTCTGTCCAGCTGATAGACCTCAGCAATAGGCCTTTTATCCTTTAAGTAAGGAACACTAAAAAGCTCTATATCGTTAAAAATCCAATTCATCTGCTGTGTAGTTTTTTGTTTGGTCGTCACAGCTTCCCCGGTTATTGCAAAATGGCGACTATTTTATACTAGGCGTTAGCTGTAGTGTCATTGCTTTATATCAGGGATGTTTTTTTTATTGAAGGCTGGCCTTGTCAGGCCCAGACGTCACTGCGACCCTTCTGGATCTATTGTGACTCCTTCGCTTTAGAGTACCGTCCCCAGTCCTATCTTACTCATGAAGCGAACGATATGGTGGGGGACTGCGGTGCGAATTTCCTCTGCTGTAGAGTATTCCTGCTGTCCGAGGTACTTGCTCCGGCTTATATGAAGAGCTGGACAATCAAGAAGAAGGTGGAGGGGTGTCTCGTCTTTCTCCTTGCAGAATCTGCGAGTATTTTGATCACCTATACCTATCCTGTGAAGGTGTTTGTTTAGCTTTAGGGACCAGGGATGTCAAGGAGCTCCGTACTCGTAACCGAAACTATCGGATATCCGATATAAATATTATCCGTATCTGAATTCGAAATAAAACTTTTGCTACTGTAGAAAGGAAACCAAAATTTAATATCCGCAACGTTAAAATATCCGAAACAAACGGATATTCCGAAATAATTTAATATCCATATCCATATCCGTATCCGAAATTTCATAATATATCCATTTCGTATCCATTCGTTATCCATTTCATATCCATTTCGCTTTATATCTCTGGGTTTAATTCAATCAAGATGAAAATCTAACTGAGCGCTAATACAAACAGCCAAGTGTAAGACTCGCGCACCAGGGTTACCGGACAAAACGCAAAATAATCCTGTTCGTTGTATGGCAGAGTAAAACCTAAGATTTACTTAATACTGTAGTACTGTAAGTACTGTAGACTCCCAGATGAAATGAAAGGCTTCAATTACTGTGGACTGTATATTACTTGTAAGTTGTATTACAAAATATGATGGTCGTCTACATCTGATGGTTCTCATCTTTTTTTTTCCGTCTGTCAAACTTTGATAATATGTTAACACTACTTAGTATTGCTCGTCAAGTGAAAATTAATTTTTAGTACTAAAAGTGGATCGTTTCTGGTGATATTTCTTCTATTTTACTAACTTTTGGTTAACTATAAAATTGTAATTTAAATTTATTATATATTATATTAGTGTTATATTGTGTTGTGGATAGCTGTTATTGGCCTAATGTATGTTAATAGATATAAGCATTTCCTTTTATTGTAAAAATATTATGGCTGTTGTTATCCCTAATAAAATAAAATAAAATATATCGCATGGCTGTGTGCGCAGGCGCATGCGAACGCCCCGCGCGCCCCGCTCGCCCCGTTCGCGCCGTTGCGAATGTTGCGATGTAGCGGCAACACGTACCAACACTGAATGGTAAAATAACGAACGATTTTGCGATTTTTAACCAGTCTTAGGATTTACATTAAATAATTAAACCCAGAGATATAAAGCAGGGACGAAATGGATATGAAATTTCGGATACGGATATTAAATTATTTCAGATTACTTATCCGTTTGTTTCGGATATTTTAACGTTACGGATATTAAATTTTGGTTTCCTTTCTACAGCAAAATAATCCAGTTTGTTGTATGGCAGAGTAAAACCTAAGATTTACTCGTACCAACACTGAATGGTAAAAGAACGAACGATTTTGCGATTCGTACTTTACTACCATTAACCAGTTTTAGGATTTACATTAAAGGCACGATAAGATATATTTGAATAAAGCACATCCCGTATAATAAATAAATAGCCTTTATTTCAGGCTTCATAGGCCCATATTATAAATACCTTACAGACTAACATACATATTATATAAACTTAACAACTACACTTTAATAATATACTAATGTGAAAGTACCAGCGCTGAAAGACTTACTTTCAACTTTCACGTTTCTATGAGAAATGCCTCAACATCATAAATTTTCCCATGTAATAATTGAAATAAAAGTACCTCTTTCAACGCTGGTATTTTCTCAGTAAACTTTATATACGGGACCCATACACACCCTAAAGTATTATCACTTATTGATATTATAGCCTGTATATTTTATTTGAATAAAGCACAGCCTGTATTATATATGTTATGGACCAGGTGATTAATGCGGGCAATATGAATAATATCTATCTCTATCGGGTTCATTTTAAGTAAAATTATGTACAATGCCCGATAAAAATTAAGTCTTTGTATAACGGGTGTAAAAGGAAAAGTCACTATAACTTTGGGATATGATTAAACTACCTTTTCTCATTCTAGAAATGTATTTTTTCTTTTTTTTTTTACAAAAATTAAAAAAAAAAGTTTTAACAAAAAAAAATACATTTCCAAAATGAGGAAAGGTATTATAGTCGTATCCCAAGGTTATAGTGACTGCTCCTTTTACACCATGTATTATTAAATGAAATATTTTAGGACTGGAAATATTTCATAACATATTTTATATTATACAGGTTGCTTATCAGAGGCTGTTAAAACACCACGAAAGTATATTTGAATATAAACCTACTACACTCCTCATATCGTCAAAAGCACTAGTTCTACAATACTTTAAGAATATATTTCTATCGACGACGGTATTTTCACCTTATTGCTTGGCTACACGGTTTAAAATCTCTCGGCAACTGTTCGATATAGTCACTTGAGCAGCAAAGTGGGCGCGAAGGGCACACAATTGCCCACTTCCACTAGCTATGCCCCTGTGATTGATATGTTCGACGATATACAACACCATTTGTAATTTATTTGATGCGAAATACCGCGGAACACGATATTATAATCTATCGTAATACTCGTAACAGCTGACAGCTGGGAGCAGCAAAGGCCGAAATGGTGAGACAAATAACTAAATAAATAAATGTATGAATGAATGAATGAACCTTTTATAAGCTGTATTTTCGCCGGTTTCCTATGAGGCCCCATGCGGCCAATGTTCCGAAACATGTTAATCATAATGCGAACTAGGCAAATTATACCAAATCATAAATACAACTTTTATATTGGATAGAAAAAAGTGCTTTAACCAAATTCATAAAACTTTTACGACCTCCGTAGCGCAGTGGTTGAGCGTGTTGGTGCTCGACAGAGGTTGCGGGTTCGAATCCCGCCGAGGGAACAAAAAGGTTTCAATGTTCCTAGGTCATGGATGTGTATTAAATTTGTGTATTAATATAATAAAAATCTTAAATATGTGTATAGTATAAAAGTATTAAATATATTTCCGTTGTCTGGTACCTGTAACACAACTTCTTCGGATACTTAGCACAGGGCCAGATTGACGTGGTGTGAAGCGTCTATATATGTACATATATGGACGCTTCACACCACGTCCATATATATATATATATATATATACTAGCTGTCCCGGCAAACTTCGTATTGCCTTATTAATTAATTGCTTGACATACTGACTGCAGTGCCACCTATCGGTTCCAATTGTAAATCTAAACCATTCTCGAATCTCCACGAACACACACAAAAAATTTCATCAAAATTGGTCCAGTCGTTTAGGAGGAGTTCAGTCACATACACACGCACACAAGAAATATATATATTAAGATATATAAAGATTGAGGTGCTCATTTCGACTGTATTTTTCGTGTTTGTTACTCAAATATTTTGACTGGGTGAATTAATTTTCATAATTCTTTTGTTATTGTAAAGTTGTGACCGTGTCATCAAGTACCAACTTGTTACTTTGGAAAACATTTGAATTTTTTTGCTTACACATTTTTGGAGACAAAAATTTGGGACACTTTGCGGTACAGCTGACGAGGGTTGTTGAGTACACACTGTGACACTGATGTGGTCGACACACCAATAGCAGGCTTATATAGCCTGACTGGTGAGACATGTGCAATACTTATGCCTTGATCACACGTACCGAGTACAGTGGCAAGACAGCAAATTGGAACTCGGCCGAGAGTGTAGGGTGGGCGAGTAGGACGTGTTTACACGCATTTTGATTTTCCTGGCGACAGTGGCGAGTCAGTTCACTTTCGAGACATTCGTTACAAAGAGCTAACACTGTGATGAGAGAAGCCATACCTGATGAGACCAAATTAGCTATCGGTACTCGCTAGGACGACGCTACTGGCGAGTGATCGTGTTCATACCCGCCGAGTGGCGAGCGAGTCGGCGCGGGGTAGGCTGAGAGGTGTGCGGGGGTGGGCACTCGGCCTAGTAAACAAACCAAGGTCCGAGTGGCTCGCTCGCCGTTTCGCTGGGCCGAGTACTAGGCCCAGCTGTACTCGTCACATAGTACACACGAACCGAGTACTCGGTCGAGGCACTCTCTCGCTACTCTACTCGGTACGTGTGATCAGGGCAGTACTCGGTACTCGATTCCCATTATAAATATGTAATAAAATTAGGTACTTCATTTTTTATTAAATTTTCCTATCAATAAATGAATGATGGATACTATGAAAATTACGCGGCTAGGCAAGTAGGCATGCCTATGCAGCCGGCGCGGCGGCGTGCAACATCAACGTAGGTAGTACGGGCGCGTACCTACCCGCGGTGTCCATGCGTTGGGTAAAGAAATATTCAAGTTTTAGATACATTTACTCAGTGATTAATGGATATTATTTTTATATTGTTTTTTTTTTCATCTCATATATTAGCCAAATATCACGTCCTCAAGTATTGCTCATGTCTCACCAGTCACACTGTATACTCATGTTACTCCCTACAGCATTTTTTAAAAAAAACGCAGTTATGGATAAAACGTAAAGTAACAAGTGCGTTACTAATAATAAAGTTTAATAACCGCCGAACTGTCACTTACAAACAATAAAAAAAGATCAAAATTCAACTGTTTCTGAGTTATGATGCCATAGACATACACACACATAGCACTTCTCCGTTTTCGGTGGTTAAAACAGTAAATTGCTTAGATCAATTACAACAAATAATCAAAATCAAAATATTTTATTTCCAAATGAAACTTAACAAGCTGTTTTCGGAAAGTCAACAAAATGGCTACCACCGGTTCAACCCTAGCCCGCCGAGAACAAAAACTCGGATGGACCGTCTTTTAGCAAAAATATGGACGGTAAAATTGTTCTTTTTAAAAATGTATACAAAATATGTTGAATATGTTTAAAAAACACCACACACACTGTATAATTGAAGACGTGAATAGATGATGGTGATAACGAAATTCTGATTTCGAGAAAATTGAGTTTAAACTGTCTCTTAAACATTTTAGAATACGTCGTAAGGTATTAAGTACATTAATCTAAAGATCCGTCTCTAGAATCAATGTACTTTAGTTACTACATATCCCAAAATGTTAAAGAGACAGTTTAAACTCAATTTTCTGTTATAACTGATTGAATATACTGTTGGTTCTTGATGGAAATGCATGTTCATAATAATAACACACAACTTTTTATTTACTTGTTTACGTTAGTGTTATTTTGTAAAAACTTATAAAAACAAGTAATAAAAATGGAAAAGTGTAAATAAAAAGTTGTGTAAATTTATTATATAAGTATTTTTTTTTCCACATATAACTTTCATCCATTCATGTCTCATTCATCACATTCTCTCTCTGATCATATTTTTTCCTAGTCAGTCCACTTTCCACTAATACACTCGACGACAAAATTGCCCATGAATAATTTGGAGGATGGGGGTATGGGGTGTGATGGGGTACGGGGCGTCGCAAAGGAAGCTGTCTCTGGATTAGGAGCTTAAAGTGAAATATGGGACAAGTATCGGGAACATAAAGGAGAAAGCCCACTCTGCATAGTGTCTCAGGCCCAATGTGGACATCAAAAAATCGCATTAAAAATGAGTGTTCTAAAATGTTAATAGTATTAGATATCTGAGAAAAAAACTTAAAATGCCGCCATTATTGTAGAAATATATATTTTTTTACTTTTTGTTTATTTTATTTTCAAGGCCTTTTCCGACTTTTTAATAATTTATAATAGTAAGATATAATAAGATAGCCCTTGTTGTAGTGCAAGACTTTCAGTTATTGCTACCCAGCAATTGTGGCAAACAAGATTATCGCCTGACACCTAAAACATATTAACAATTTTCAACCGTAAAAGATTTAACGATTAAACCATAATGAAAGAAATAATAGAAACATTTTATTATAATATTATGATTACCTGCTGCCTTGGAACCCACTGCTGTATGACACTTAATTCTTCGGGCTCTAAAATACGGTTCTCGGTAACATTATTACCACAACATATACAATGTTCTTCAGACATTTTGGTATGCACAATCAAATAGCGTAATCCTTTAATCCAGGGCTAAGTAATCGTAGAAGGAGAGAACAAAACTAGTAAAACAATGCCAAAGTCGTACGTGAAAAGCCGAAACAAGTTCAGGCGAGAAAGAGTGAAAAAAATCAAAAACAAAACAAAACGTATCTTTGAGCAACAAGCGAACGGTCGAGATCATTCGTTTGAAAAATGACATTTCAGTCATCAGTGTTGCCGCTTGTCGCAAAAAAATGGAATCGATAAATCGATTACGTAAAAAATAATCGATATAATATGACTTTTTATTAATCTTTATCGTTTATAGTAACAAACGTATACATTGGTTTTAAGATAAATGTTTTTTTTGATTAATTCTTTACCGAATTACCAACAGTGACCCGTTATTTGTATTTTACATGAGTTTATTTTATTTGTTTATAAATCGATATTCGGATTGATTGATTAGAGTTTTATCATCGGGTAACATTTCACCTCAACGTTCTACTTAGGTTCCAAATAATCCAATAAAATTCCTTTTTTTATTGGAACATTACTGATTATACTGGCGGTTATTTGAATGTTATCAAAAATCATGTCTCTTTATGGTACATTTCTGGAGAAATTAAGTCTTCTTATGACGGCTGTCCGCTCTGGGCCTGAAATGGGCTTTCTCCTTTGCTTCGCGGAGGGGGACCAATGTTAACGCGCTTTTTGTTCGCGGGAAGTGTAACATAAGTACCTATAAAATTGCTGTCCTCCAGTACTGGCCACTTCAAATTACAATATTTTTTTGAAATGAAAATTCTAATTTCAAATTACACAAACGGTCGATCTCCAAGTTGCAAGAATTGGGGTTGGAAGCACTGTGACACCCGCCCTACTCACCAGACCTTGCGCCTACAGACTACTATACATTAGGCAGTACAAAATGCCTTTGAAGAATTTATTGCCTTCCATCCAGCTGGTTTCTTTAAGAAGAGCATCAAAAAGCTGCCACTGCGTTGGTAAAGATGCATTGTTTGCATGTGTGATTGATTACATCGATTAATATAAATAAAAAATACATTTAAAAAATCACCTGAAATGAACTTGTGATGACTAAGTCGAAACCGGTCGTGTGTGCAAGTAATTTGTGTATCATTACAGTGTAACATGTATTTCCATCAAGAACCTACAGTACATTTAATAACATACAAGAAAATCTTTTAATTTTTTCATACAAAACAGCAATGTCAGGTAAAAACCTAATTTAATCTGCAAGATTTTGCCTACAGCTTCAGCCGAGTAGAATATAAAGTATTCTATGTTACTTCTAATACCTCCAAAAGTGTACAAAGTTTCATGATGATCGGTTAAGTAGTTTTCGCGTGAAAGCGTAACAAACAGACGGACATTCACACAATATTAGTAAGGACACACGTGAAGTAAAATATTTAAGGAGGGTTCTACAGTTGTGCGAACGGTGGCGTATGAAATTTGGCTCAGTTAGAGATACCCTCGGCTACTTCAACGCTATTCAAATGAATGATCAACTAATAATAATGCCTCCCACATCGATTTCGGTGACGGTGGCCGGTTTCATTAAAAACAAGTCCAGCTACGCTGGAGTTATTTTATAGTGCCTAAATGTATGCGCAATACACAGAAGCACTCTCTCTTCTTTCACACATAGCCCAGTGGGACGGATAACCGACACGATTGGCGGGAGAACAGGCGCAGGACCGACTTTTTACAAGCCCATCTGACGCATGGATTATCTTTCTTGTCAGACAGTAAGGATCGGCCTGCCTTAACCTAAGCAAATTTGAAAACAATATTTTTAGTTTTTCCAACGCGGGAATCAATCCCACGACACCCGAGTCGAGAGCCAAACTCTGAACCACTACACCACAGAGGCGATAGATATTAATAAAGCAGTGCGCACACTATCCATTACTTGTCAAATAATTTCATCTATTCATTAATCACACCATCTGTTATTCAACATCAGATGATGTATTATGATGGCCATCATCTCGGGAACAGCAATAAAGTTGTTCATAAGTCTCGAGGTGGGTTCGGAGGGGGGAAACCCACAATCACGGTGGGGTTCATTTCGGCAAATCGCCGGTCGTTTACTCGCTTAGACCGGGACTATATAATCCGGAATCTGATAGGCCGGAATAAATTTGTATCGCAAAAGAACTCTGGACTAATATAACTATAAACAAAATTTGGAAAAAGTTACTCCTGAATTCAAGCAAAATTGATAAATATATAATATATTTAAAATAAAATATAAAATTGATAAATTTTGTCACAGAAAACACAAAACAATTAAAAAAGAACTAGATCTAAATTTATTCCATTCCTGTGAGATCTATAATGCCCCAGACAGACAGTCAAACTTATGACGTCCGCCTGTTTTCTTCAGGGCTTAAAATTTGGTCGTCAACTTCGGCTTTTGATAACTCGTGTGATTATCAGTTCTATCTTACCAACCGCCAGTTAGTAAAGCGCTCCGAACTTCCGGATTCCGGGTCGTGTGGCCTAAGCGTATATTTATAAGAGAAGTTTTATTTGATTACACAAATACGGTTTGGTTTGTGACTTTTGTTGATTTTTGATGAATAATAAATTGACTGTTTAAAGACGTATTTGAATATTCGACGATTAAAGCAACGAACTTCCTATACAAAAACAAGGCTAAAATCTCTCCGGGTGATATCTAAAAACACATTGCAGTTATGTAATTGAATGTGCTGTAGGTTCTTGATGGAGATACATGTCACACAGTAATAATACACAAATTACTTGTACACAGTAATAATACACAAATTACTTGCACTTTCTCCACTTTATAAAGTGGAGAAAGTGCAAGTAATTTGTGTATTATTACTGTGTACAAGTAATTTGTATATTATTACTGTGTACAAGTAATTTGTGTATTATTACTGTGTACAAGTAATTTGTGTATTATTACTGTGTACAAGTAATTTGTGTATTATTACTGTGTACAAGTAATTTGTGTATTATTACTGTGTACAAGTAATTTTTGTATTATTACTGTGTACAATGTATTTCCATCAAGAACCTACAGTACATTCAATAACATGTACAAATTACTTGCACTTTATCTACTTTATTAGTTATTTAACATTAGTGATGGCTACACCTGATAATGACTTAGTAGAAACCGGTCGTGTATTTCAGTAAATCTAATGATAAATACCTAATTAAGTGGAAACATTGCAAGTAATTATTGTATTACTGTGTAACATTGTGGTTAAATACAAAACATATACTTTTTTAATTTTAATTTTTGCTATAATTTTCAATTTCAAATCACCAAATAAAATTTTGAAATGTTTTAAATCTTTTGTCTAATAATAATAATAAATAATAAAAATGCTTTTATTCAAAATTAAAACATAAAGTTTGTTTTTTGAAGGTCAATTTTGAAAATAAATTACAATTACAGTTACCAGTTACCACCGGTTCGGAACCCTAACCCGGCGAGAAGAACCGGCGTAAGAAACTCGCACGAGTGCCACCTTTTAACAAAAAGGGTAGCCAAAATTGTTCTTTTTAAAAATATATATTTACAATAATAATATGTATAATACAATCAATTAGATGAAATTAATACTAAAACAAAATAATGTTACAGTATAAAAACAATTGAGTATAATATTATAGGTACAGAAGTACATTATTAAGCTACTGCACTGAAATTGCCTCATAGGATTACCTTATTCCCAGGGTGTGCTGTCTTCAATAAAATCTTTAACTTTATAGTAGCCTTTAGAACATAAATGTTTTTTAACTACTTTTTTAAATTTATTTATAGATAATTCTTTTACATTTTCTGGGAGTTTATTGTAAAAACGTATACACTGACCTCTAAAAGAATTGCTAATTCTGCTGAGTCTAGTCACCGGTACAGCCAGCCTGTGCTTATTCCTAGTATTTAAGTTGTGTTGGTCACACTTTTTATCAAATTCATTAATATATTTTTTTACATACATAACATTGTCAAAAATGTATTGAGAGTGTACAGTTAGTATACCTATTTCTTTAAATTTTTCTCTTAAGGAAGCATATGGGGACATTTTATAGATAGCTCTAATAGCTCGCTTCTGCAGCACAAAAATAGAATTAATATCGGAGGCATTGCCCCATAGAAGGATACCATAGGCCATTCTGCTATGGAAATAACTAAAATAGACTAACCGTGCCGATGTTTCGTCAGAAAGTTGTCTAATTTTTCTGACTGCAAATGCTGCAGAACTAAGACTATTCGCTAGTTTAGCAATATGTGGACCCCACTGTAACTTAGAATCTAAAGTTATACCTAGAAATACAGTTGAGTCCACCAGGTCAAGTTTAGCATCGTTCAATAGTACATTGGTTTGTACGTTCCTTAGTTCTCCTCCTCTCAGTTCATTATTAAACAAATGTAGCTCTATTGAGATTTTAGCCTAATTTTTGTATCAGATCAAGTATTGTGACACGTGTGGACGTTGGCAGTGTTCCAAACTAAATGAAATAACAGCTCATTTAGTATGAGTTGATATTCGCCGAGACGGATTTTTTGTGCTATCACGATATCTCTTACTCTTCTTCTTCTCTTATATATAAAAATCAATTGTTGATCGTTAGTCTCGCTAAAACTCGAGAACGGCTGAACCGATTCGGCTATTTTTAGTCTTGAAATATTCATGAAAGTCCAGGGAAGGATTTAACGGTTCATCACAAATTGTTTCTATGCTCAACGCAGTGGGCACGGGTCAGCTAGTCTAGTGTGAAGTTGAAGGAAAATACTACTCTAAAAAGACCTTTGATCTTCAAATACGTAATTAGAAAACTCCTACAAAAACAAGGAGGGTATTGTTAGTTTAATGTGTATGTCTGTATATGTCTGGGTATTGTTAGTTTAATGTGTATGTGTGTATAGTTTAGTAGGAGGAGTAAGTGGCATCGGTTCATAACTATGGGTGATTTAAATACAAGTTTACTTTGTTTGAAAGCTGACGTGATCCCGTGTTCCTAGCTATTCATCAACATCATCACTCACTGCTTAAAAATCAAAAATGATTTTAGATTATGTGGGGTGGTAATTTTTATTTTGTTTACTAGCTGACCCGTGCCACTTCGATGAGCATACAAACCGTTTAAACCCGGGACTTCCACGAATATTTCAAGACTAAAAATAGCCGAATCGGTTCAGCCGTTCTCGAGTTAGTGAGACTAACGAAAGGCAATTCATTTTGATATATAAGACAAGCTGACCCGTGCCCACTTCGTTGAGCGAAGAAACCGTTTAAGCCTTCCCTGAACTTCCACGAACACTTCAAGACCAAAAATAGCCGAATCGATTCAGCCATTCTCGTGTTAGCGAGGCTAACGAACAGCATTTTCTATAAGAATAGAAAATTACACGTACCTACAAGAAGATCCAAGTACATAACACGCAGTGTATATCGGCCGCAGGAAATACCACACCTGAGCTGGCACGTAGCGCCGGTAGTGGGCCGGGAGGGGGGGGGGGGGGGGGGGAGGGGACATGATTCCGGCGGTATGGAATGTCGTCACTTTGAATTTACTACCACACAATGTTATATCGGTCTACCTCCATTACTGACCCATATGTTTCTGCCATGACGTTTGCTGCTGGACATTTTTTTTCATGGGGGGTAGCCTATCTTGCCACACTCGACAGGTGGGTTGGCAAGTCTACTTTTATAAGATTTAAATATATGTTGGAGCCGGATATGAATATGGACACAAAACGAAACGGAAGCGCGCCCCCTACAGTAATGGCGCAAACTTTGTCTATGGCGCGTTTCGACAAAAGCTCTTAGCAAACGAGGGACACTCATTTGTGTTCCAGTCGCCAAACAGTTAACACCTCACGAAACTATCATGTTTTGTTTACACACAAACGCAGCTTAAGTGTCCGTACTTGTTATAAAGCAAAGTAAATTTATAAAATGTAGTGAATACTGAATTTATAAAGAAATTGTGATTACGAATAAACGAGTGCTATTGTGATTCTGTTCTCTTTTCACGATTTACCCACGAAAGCCCACAGTATCTAAAGGAATGATCCTAAATCATGAGAGCCTATCCAACATAATCTATTCTATAATATTATAAAGCGGAAGAGTTTGTTTGTTTGTTTAAACGCGCTAATCTCAGGATCTACTGGTCTGATTTGAAAAATTCTTTTTTTTTTGGATAGTCCATTTACAGAGGAATGCTTTAGGCTATATAACATTACGCTGCAACCAATAGGAGCGAAGCGCCAGTGAGAAATGTTGCAAAAACGGGAAAATTATTGGATACAAAAATTTGAGGACTTTCGTTGCGTGCGCGGCTTAAACGGTTTAAGTTACTCAAAAAATATGTATGAATGAATTAATCCTTTTTAATAATCAAAAAAAAAGTCTATGACAGTATACGTCTATCTCTTAAGATTTATTAAATAACTAACAGGATCAAAATATGGACAATAAAGCGGTTTCGCTCTCGACCCGGAGGTCGTAGGTTTGATTCCCGCGTTGGAACAACAAAAAGTTGTTTTCAAGTTTGGTTAGGACAATGCAGGCTGATCACCTGATTGTCTGACAAGAAAGATGATCCATGCGTCGGATGGGTATGTAAAAAGTCAGTCCTGCGCCTGTTCTCTCGCCAGTCGTGTCAGTTTACCGTCCCACTGGGTTATGAGAGTAAAAGGAAGAGAGAGTGCTTCTGTGTATTGCGCACACACTTGGGCACTTTAAAATAACTCCTGCGTAGCTGGCCTGGTTTCAATGAAATCGGCTACCGACACCGAAATCGGTGAGGGGAGCTATTATATTATTATTAATAAAGCGGTTTTTCGAAAATTATTTATACCATCACGGTATTAATCCTTATCATTTTAAATAAGTTACTTGGATTAACCATTTCATGAAGACTATATTTGCCCTTTTAAATAAGTTACTTGGATTAACCATTTCATGAAGACTATATTTGCCCTTTAAACCATGCAAATATAATGAATACTTTAGGAGATATAGCAAAATTAAAATCGTTTCGCCGTGATTCGACCGGGCGCCGCGAGTTGTGACGTGTCTCGCGTCCGAGCCGGGATGGTCGATCAGCGACGAATGCTGGACTGCTGGTAGGTAGGAACTAGGGACCCCATGCATATTTTATTAAAAGAAACTTCTATTTTTCATTAAATAATTTATTACAAATAATTTTAGTACTGAAATTACATTACGCATGAACAAAACAATGAAATGAAGTGGATTTTGAGAATGTTTCGAATTACGTGATAATTTTCAACCAATAATTGACATTAAAATCTCCTCAAAACCCGAGTTATCTAATACACAGCTTGGTTAAAAAATGCTATTAAAATATACCTAAGACATTTAAAATGTAAATCTAAATAACAGGCAGTATCGGTAGTTTGAATTTAATCACGCATAGCCAAAGCAAACTGTGCCCCAAGCAATAATTGTGTTAAAAATACGGCGTAATAATATAATTTTTACCCTAAAAAATGGTCACAAATAATGTGGTATTTTGAGATGCTAATTATTAGATAGATACAATAATAACCTTTATCAAATTAAATACGTTCGTCACTTTTAAGCGTTTCATACACGTAATAATTGCTGTTGCATACAGTTTATATTAATATCTTATGAAATTGATAAAATGAAAAATGTACGCAACCAATTTTATTTAAACGGTTTCGTCTTCGATTAACAATATTATAGTGCATTAGAATATCAAAGGGATTCGCACCAAAATGCAACAGATATGCAACCTATTATATTAAAATATCTTAATATTATATTTATATAATAGTTTTAGGATCGGAAGTAGAATTTATTTAACGAAAACAACACTGAACAAGAACACCGTTTTATTCATATGAAACAATTATTAATTTACTTTCCTAAACTTTAATAAACTAACAAGAAATAAATGAAATTACGATTGCACACTTTTAACAATTTAAACAAAGAAAAATAGCTCACGTGACCCTTAAACCAACCGACAGAGATTCATGTAAACGTCTATCCGATGTTGGCGCCAAGGAAAAAGAGGCGCGCCGGCGCTTGAGTCACGCCTTATATAGCTAGCACGACAAAATGTTGTGGTGGGGAATCGCTGCTCCTCACACGGCCTCTCCTGATGATGTGTCGTCCTCGACACTGGCTCTTCTGGGATTGCCACTCTGTCCTGATGTGCGTGCCATTGATGGTCCGGCCTCCACGTCATCATCTAATGAAAGCATTAATCGATTGGCAGTAGTAGCTGACTCTGTCAGTACCGTATCTTTGTCTGCATTACAGACCGTATAACTAAAAGAAAATAACAGACTGTTAGGAAATATTCTTTGCAAGCATATACAGTGAAGCATTTTTCTTGTACACGATTCGTTCGGTCATCACTCAATTAATTCAAACATCGACTTTTGTTCAACTTTTACACAGCACAAATATCCATCGTTCTTAAATAAAACAGACGTCTCTGTTCGTAATACTAATACCTGAGGCTTGAACGCAGACCGTATTCAAACGTTCAAGCCTACTCAACACGCAGGCCGTATCCATACGTGAGAGGTCGCTTAACATGCAGACCGTATTCATACATGTAAGCCAAATCGACATGTGGACCGTATTCACACATGCATGCCTGAGTACTCAACACGCAGGCCGTATCCATACGTGAGAGGTCGCTCAACATGCAGACCGTATTCATACATGTAAGCCAAATCGACATGTGGACCGTATTCACACATGCAACCTTACTCAACACGCAGGCCGTATCCATACGTGAGAGGTCGCTCAATGTGCGGACCGTATTCATACCTGTAAGCCAAATAGACATGTGGACCGTATTCACACATGCAACCTTACTCAACACGCAGGCCGTATCCATACGTGAGAGGTCGCTCAATGTGCGGACCGTATTCATACCTGTAAGCCAAATAGACATGTGGACCGTATTCACACATGCAACCTTACTCAACACGCAGGCCGTATCCATACGTGAGAGGTCGCTCAATGTGCGGACCGTATTCATACCTGTAAGCCAAATAGACATGTGGACCGTATTCACACATGCAACCTTACTCAACACGCAGGCCGTATCCATACGTGAGAGGTCGCTCAATGTGCGGACCGTATTCATACCTGTAAGCCAAATAGACATGTGGACCGTATTCACACATGCAACCTTACTCAACACGCAGGCCGTATCCATACGTGAGAGGTCGCTCAACGTGCGGACCGTATTCATACCTGTAAGCCAAATCGACATGTAGACCGTATTCATACATGAAATCCTACTCAACACGCAGGCCGTATCCATACGTGAGAGGTCGCTCAACGTGCGGACCGTATTCATACCTGTAAGCCAAATCGACATGTAGACCGTATTCATACATGAAATCCTACTCAACACGCAGGCCGTATCCATACGTGAGAGGTCGCTCAACATGCAGACCGTATTCATACATGTAAGCCAAATCGACATGTAGACCGTATTCATACATGAAATCCTACTCAACACGCAGGCCGTATCCATACGTGAGAGGTCGCTCAACGTGCGGACCGTATTCATACCTGTAAGCCAAATCGACATGTAGACCGTATTCATACATGAAATCCTACTCAACACGCAGGCCGTATCCATACGTGAGAGGTCGCTCAACATGCAGACCGTATTCATACATGTAAGCCAAATCGACATGTAGACCGTATTCATACATGAAATCCTACTCAACACGCAGGCCGTATCCATACGTGAGAGGTCGCTCAACATGCAGACCGTATTCATACATGTAAGCCAAATCGACATGTAGACCGTATTCATACATGAAATCCTACTCAACACGCAGGCCGTATCCATACGTGAGAGGTCGCTGACCTAGAGGTTGCGACGGTCTTCGAAAAGTATTTCGCTGACATTCCAGTCTCAACTACAAAAGACTTAAATTCCTCACCTGCAGTTGCAGAAAAAATGCTCAAAGAAAATGTCAAGGAATGTGATGTCAATTTTAGTTTTAAAGAGATTACCTCCAGAGACATTATTAACACATTCAAATTACTGAATATTAAAAGTACTACCGATCTCTGGGGAATATCTACAAAAATTATTAAATCCATAATTGACATCATTGCCCCTTACTTAGCCTTAGTATTCAATTACTGTATTAAGAGTGGTGTGTTCCCGGACCTCATGAAGCATAGCAAGGTGATGCCTCTTTTTAAAGCTGGAAGTAAATCTGACCCAGCCAATTATAGACCAATTTCTATACTACCGGCTTTTAGTAAAATTTTCGAAAAAATTATTTTAAACCAATTGCTAGTTCATTTTAACTCGAATAATCTACTACATAGTAATCAATTCGGTTTCACTAAAGGTCGGTCCACAACAGATGCAGGCATCAGCCTTCTTTGCAGCATATTTGAAGCTTGGGAGCGGTCACAGGATGCTCTTGGTGTGTTTTGTGATCTTTCCAAGGCGTTTGACTGTGTCGAGCACGCTACTTTGGTCAAAAAATTATACCACTATGGTATAAGGGACACAGCACTAAATTTTTTAAGTTCTTACCTCAACAATAGAACTCAGAGAGTGGAAATAAATTGTAAAAGATCTGCTGGCACCAAAATTGAGTTAGGTGTTCCACAGGGATCTATTTTAGGTCCGTTTCTTTTTCTCATCTACATAAATGACTTACCGTATCTAGTAAAAGATAAGCATGATATAGTACTTTTTGCTGATGACACTTCACTAATTTTTAATGTGAAGCGACGACAGTCAAACTATGACGAGGTAAATAGTGCTCTTTCAAAAATGGTACATTGGTTTAATGTAAATAATTTACTTTTAAATTCAAATAAAACAAAATGTATAAAGTTTAGCCTGCCAAATGTAAGGCAGGTCCAAACCAATGTACTATTAAATGATGAGAAAATGAACTTAGTAGACACCACTGTATTCCTAGCTATAACACTAGACTGTAAATTACAGTGGGGTCCTCATATTGTAAAACTGGCAGATAGGCTCAGTTCTGCAGCATATGCAGTAAAAAAAATTAGAGAAATTTCAGATGAAGATACAGCGAGACTAGTTTATTTTAGTTACTTTCATAGCATAATGTCCTACGGCATCCTTTTATTGGGAAATGCCGCGGACATTAATACTATATTTGTGCTGCAGAAGCGAGCTATACGTTCTATTTATAAGTTGTCATCTTTTGAATCTCTGAGAGAAAAGTTTAAAGAAATAAGTATTCTGACCGTCGCATCTCAATACATTTTGGACAATGTGTTGTATGTAAAAAAGAATATAAATGATTTCAGAAAAAAAAGCGACAACCATTGTATAAACACTAGAAATAAGCACAAATTAGATATACCAGTGATTAGACTTGTCAAGGTAGGTAAATCTTTTAAAGGTCAATGTATACGCCTATACAATAGAATCCCAGAAAACGTTCAAAATCTTTCTATAAATAAATTTAAAAAATTAGTTAAAGAACGTTTGTGTGCTAAAGGTTATTATAAGGTTAATGATTTCATTGATGATTGCACACCCTTGGAATAAGGTGCCTCTATGCTAGGTTACAACTTTGTACACTTTGTTTTTATAATTTTAGTTTTAAGTCATAACATTGTTATGTATATTGTATAATATTATATTATATTATATTTAAAAAGAAAAAGAACAATTTTCCAATCTTTTTGCTAAAAGATGGCCCCGCGCGAGTTTCTTACGCCGGTTCTTCTCGCCGGGCTAGTTTCCGAACCAGTGGTAGGCATCATGTAGGACAATTCTATAAGTGTTATTTAATAACCTATATGGAAATAAAATGTTTTGATTTTGATTTTGATTTTGCTCAACATGCAGACCGTATTCATACGTGTAAGCCAAATCGACATGTATACCGTATTCATACATGAAATCCTACTCAACACGCAGGCCGTATCCATACGTGAGAGGTCGCTCAACATGCAGACCGTATTCATACATGTAAGCCAAATCGACATGTAGACCGTATTCATACATGAAATCCTACTCAACACGCAGGCCGTATCCATACGTGAGAGGTCGCTCAACATGCAGACCGTGTTCATACATGTAAGCCAAATCGACATGTAGACCGTATTCATACATGAAATCCTACTCAACACGCAGGCCGTATCCATACGTGAGAGGTCGCTCAACATGCAGACCGTATTCATACATGTAAGCCAAATCGACATGTAGACCGTATTCATACATGAAATCCTACTCAACACGCAGGCCGTATCCATACGTGAGAGGTCGCTCAACATGCAGACCGTGTTCATACATGTAAGCCAAATCGACATGTAGACCGTATTCATTCATGCCGGCTGTCCGATAATTTTCTATAAATTCGTCAAGTTGAAAAACCCTTGGAGCTACCAGGGGCCTACGTCAAAATAACACATTAGAATATGGCTATAAGCCGTATTTCGGAAGTAAATTCACGATCGACGCGGGCGCGGCGTCTTTGTTTACGCAAACGAGAATGTGACTCATCACGGGAGCTACTGCGCGACCTATCCCGACGGTGGATAGGTGTCGGAATCGCACGACCGATGCCTACTTCTACTACGCGAACATCACCTTACAGTATTACGTGAATCCCGTCGGTCTAGGACACGCGAGCCAGTCTACCGATCACGCCGTTCGTCGCTCGAGTGCTGCGAATTATTGTCACTGGACCGTGACCTACTTCGCGAGGCTCACTTGTGCCGTTTCTGAACGCGTAGCCTAGCTCGAAAACGTCGACGTTCACGGTCTCGTGATCTTTCACGCATTACTTCTACCACTTAACCACGCATTATAAAGCACAGAACTATTAATAAAAGCTAGAAATCGTAACATTTAAAAAAAAACACAATCTGAATAATGGTTTTCTTATTCTTGAAATAGATAAAGTGAGCGTACTGAGTTTTTTTATCCCACTTCTGATTTTAGGATCGGAAGTAGAATTTATTTAAAGAAAACAACACTGAACAAGAACACCGTTTTATTCATACGAAACAATTATTAATTTACTTTCCTAAACTTTAATAAACTAACAAGAAATAAATGAAATTACGATTGCACACTTTTAACAATTTAAACAAAGAAAAATAACTCACGTGACCCTTAAACCAACCGACAGAGATTCGTGTAAACGTCTATCCGATGTTGGCGCCAAGGAAAAAGAGGCGCGCCGGCGCTTGAGTCACGCCTTATATAGCTAGCACGACAAAATGTTGTGGTGGGGAATCGCTGCTCCTCACAATAGGTATATTAATATAATATTAAAATTCTTTGTCGAAAGTATATAATATATTTTGATAACTCGGTTTTTGAGGGGTTTTATTGTCTAGCTCATTGGTTGAAAATTACCTATAATTTATTATTTTGCTGTATATAATATTATTATATATTTATTACAGCAAATATATATTTTGTTCATTTATGCATAATATTTATGCGCGTAATTATTGTAGCGATCTACTTTTCATTTAATTTATTTTACTATCTTTATTTTCTAATATTATTATTTACAAATTATATACAAAAATATGTTTTGTAGCGACCTCTGTGTCTACCCCCGATCGGCGATTTCAAGACGACTGGAAAATACTAGTTACCAATTGTGTGCTGCGAATGGGACACCAATATCGACATACGGTTTTATTAGTTTAAATTTAAACCTAGGGTTACGCCGCGACTTTGCTTGGCGATTTATTGTTGCTGACGTAACAAAGGCTATAATAGGGGTTGATTTTTTATCGTATTATAATTTGGTTGTTGATTGCAGAAATCAACGCCTCATCGACAACCATACAACACTTTCCGCCCCGGCGCTTCCTGCCCGTCGTTCGGATGATGTCTCTTCGGTGAAGGTGAGTCTTGGTGATTCCGCATACATTCACATACTACGGGAATTTCCTGACATTACTCGCCCGCCGGGTCTACATCGCACACCTAAACACAATACCGTACACCACATTCGTACAACCCCAGGTCCACCTGTATCATTTTCACCTCGCAGACTAGCGCCAGATAAATAAAAAATTGCAAAGGAAGAGTTTGAGGCAATGATCAAATGCGGTACCTGCCGCTTATCTGAGTCTCCATGGTCGTCTCCTCTCCACCTGGCGCCGAAGAAAAATGACGGCTGGCGTCCCTGTGGCGACTATAGGATGCTCAATGCACGGACCATTGCCGATCAATACCCAATCCGACACATTCATGACTTCGCACACAGTCTTTATGGATGTACCGTATTTTCACAGATTGATTTGGTGAAAGCGTACAACCAGATTCCCGTAAACCCAGCTGACATTTCGAAAACAGCAATCACGACGCCGTTCGGTCTTTTCGAATTTCCTTACATGATGTTTGGACTTCAAAATGCCGGACAGACGTTCCAGCGATTCGTAGATGAGATGCTCAGGGGTCTGGATTTTACTTACGCGTATTTGGACGATTTTTTGGTCTTCTCTAAAGACCAGGAGACCCACGAACTTCACCTGCGTCAACTCTTCGCCAGGCTGCAAGATTACGGTATGGTCATTAACACCTCAAAGTGTTTATTTGGTGTGTCGGAGGTTAAGTTTTTAGGCTACCATATATCAGCCAAGGGTACACGGCCATTACCATCCAAGGTCGAAGCTGTGCAAAACTTTCCTGCGCCCAAAACCGTAAGAGAGCTACGGAGATTCCTCGGGATGCTTAATTTTTACCGAAGGTTTATTCCTGAGGCAGCTAGGTATCAGACACCCTTAAATGATCTCCTTACTGGATCTGTAAAAGGTTCACACCCTGTACATTTTTCACCCGAGGCGCATGAAGCATTTCAAAAGTGTAAAGATAGCCTTTGTGAAGCAGCGCTCTTAGTTCATCCTGACTGCAGCGCGAAGTTGGCGTTGGTCACGGATGCCTCTGACAAGGCAGCGGCGTGCAGGGGCATGGGAGCCTCTTGCTTTTTTCTCGCGGAAACTAAATTCAGCTCAGGTTAAATACTCGCCTTATGACCGGGAGTTGCTTGCCATTTACGAAAGCATTAAACATTTTCGACACATGTTAGAGGCTCGTGATTTTGTTATTTACACAGACCACAAGCCCCTAACTTTCGCATTTCACTCTCGTAAGGAAAATTGCTCTCCTCGGCAGTTCCGTCACCTGGACCTCATTGGTCAGTTCTCAACGGACATTCGGCATATATCCGGTAAGGATAATGTCGTGGCAGACACTCTTTCGCGCGTCGAAGCAATTTCCCAACCTGTCCCTACTGAAAGGATCGCTGCAGCCCAACTTGAGGACCCCGAGCTTAAGCATTTGCTCGCTGGTGGTACTTCTTTACGCTTACAGCTACTCAAGATATCAGGTTCGCCATGTCAGCTATACTGTGACGTGAGCAGCCCTGCCCCGAGACCCTACGTTCCCAAAGAATTGCGCATGGCCATTTTCAGCAGTCTTCATTCTTTAAGCCATCCAGGCGCCAAGGCATCTGTAAGACTAGTTACTGATCGGTATGTTTGGCCTAGCGTTAGAAAGGATTGCCGCGAGTGGGTTCGTTCTTGTCTGGCTTGCCAGCGCTCGAAGATTACAAGACACGTTTTTGCTCCGGTAGGAAATTTCAGATTACCTTCAGCGAGATTTGCCTTTGTCCATATCGATCTCGTGGGCCCTTTACCGCTATGCCAAGGTTTTCGCTATTGCCTAACCGCCGTCGATCGGTTTACGCGATGGCCGGAGGCGATTCCATTAGCCGACATAACTGCGGAGACAGTAGCAAAGGCTTTACTGAGCGGCTGGATAGCTCGTTTCGGCTGTCCATCTGATATCGTTACTGATAGAGGTAGGATAGAGGCAGTTTGAATCTGCATTATTTAAAACTTTGTCAACGATCGCTGGTTTTCAGCATCGCAGAACTACTGCTTACCATCCTGCCTGTAACGGTCTGGTGGAGAGATTCCACCGTCAACTCAAAGCTGCGATCATCTGCCACGGAAATAATAGTTGGGTGGATTCCCTCCCACTTGTTTTGTTAGGCATTCGCAGCGCTTTAAAAGAAGACGCCCAGGCTTCAGCAGCTGAACTTGTGTACGGCCAACCATTACGTCTTCCAGGCGATTTTTTCAATCTTCAGAATGATGAGACCAGTGATATGACGGAGTACGTATCAACACTCCGAAATATTGTTAGGAAACTCCATCCATCGCCTGCAGCTAGACACAATAGTAGGTTTAAAACTTTTATTTATAAGGAACTATCTTCCTCATCACACATCTTTTTGAGAGACTGCACTGCTGGTGGCGGTTTAAAACCAGCATACTCAGGTCCTCACAAAGTTTTAGAAAGAGGTGACAAAGTGTTTAAGGTTTTGGTTAATGGCAAGCAGGTTACCGTATCGATAGACCGTATTAAACCGGCCTTCATACTGAGTGACCTTGGCAACTTACCACACTCACCACCTATCACTAACACTCGTCACGACACACCAAAGACTCTACCAAACACTAACACTCATCATCAAACTACATTCGCGGATAACCGGAACTTACCTCCCGCTGATGAGGACATCATCAAAAGGACGCGGTCAGGACGTCGTGTTAAATTTACCGACTATTATCGCCCTTGACGGTCTCTGGAGGGGGGTGATGTAGCGATCTACTTTTCATTTAATTTATTTTACTATCTTTATTTTCTAATATTATTATTTACAAATTATATACAAAAATATGTTTTCATATTAATATTATTTTTATCTGTACAGACACAAATTTTTATTAGTAAGTAGTTAGTATTGCAACGGAACGTGCGCGCGCAGCGATAGAGCGTCCGTTGCCTAGCGACGAGATAACTAAAAAAGTAGAATGTATTAGAGACTTAGACTGGTGTTCAGACAGATATTTTCGTTTTGTTTCTTAATCCTCTGTTACTCCTTCAATTTTAGTAGACTGGTGTATTTTCTGTTCTGTGTAATTCTTAATAAATATTATTCCTTATTTCTCACGCACTACAGACCTTTTGTTTTTATATCACACCTTCCTACAGTAAGTTAGTAGTAGAGATTATACAACGCATCCAAATAATATTGCCGGACACATGACTTACTGTATCGGGATCAACACTGAGATGATGCTTTGCCCGAAGTAAGTGTTAGCGAACGTTCTCAGCGATTGCGCCATTTGTTCACAGTGATGCTGGAGTTCTGTCTGACTATTCAAGATATAGTTCATCACATCTATTGATGGTATAATATGGCATGTCCGATTCATTATTTGACGTAAACTATTATTATTATTTTATCGGCCTATCCACGTCTAATATCGTGTATAAAGAAGCATTTACTATAAATTAGTTTTTTAAATACCCAAACGACAGTGTTCATAAACTTAACTGCCCTAAATCACTTTTCCACGTGGACGAAGAAGAAGGTCGAAGACGAAGGGCACAGTATATTATATCTAGCAATATCCCACGAAAAATGATAACCACATCCTGCAAGCAATCTACTTTTTGTCCACCCGCAAAACCGTTTCCAACCTTACTTTGAGTTACACGAAATGCGCATTTAGATGTAATAAAGTATATTAAAATGCATTTCAATATTTAGCCGCCTGTAGTCCAAAAGATATTACCAGCTTTATGATGTTGAGACACAAACAGTCGGTCTGTACTCTGTACCAACAGCAGCGGAACATTCGGAAACATCAAACCGCAAAGTCAATCTACTTATTATTGTGCGCTGGTGCTCGAGCGAGAGGTCGCGGGTTCGAATCCCGCCGAGGGAACAAAAAGTTTTCAATGTTCCTGGTACATGGATGTGCATTAAATTTGTGTATAATATAATAAAAATCTTAAATATGTGTATAGTATAAAAGTATTAAATATATTTCAGTTGTCTGGAACCTGTAACACGAGTTCTTCGGATACTTAGCATAGGGCCAGATTGACATGGTGTGAAGCGTCCATAGATATTATTATTACGACTTACCCCGGCTTGGCATCACATGGATCTCACAACTTTTTACGGCAAGAGAACTAAATAACGAGACTTGGCACTTTTTACAAGTTATGATTTTGATGGGATTGAGTTTTCCTGAAACGTTCCCGCGCTCCAGCTGTGCGGGTCTGGTGTTTTAGTTCAGGAGGAATATTCATTTATGAAGTTCGTTATCTGGATACCTGGATAAATTATATTTAATACGTGAAACTAACAGTTTGCGAGTTTAACGAGAATGGAGAATGTTCATTCATTTTTATTTTAGCTCTCCGTAAACTTTGTTGAAAATAAATAATATGTGTAAAAAAAGGTAGTTACCGAAATGTACTTGTTTCATCTCGACGCAATGACGTCATTTTACAAAACAGAATTTTTTGACAAATCTGTAAACTAAGTTTTTTTGAACGAAATAAATCTAGTGTTTTTGTATAAACATAATGAAAATATGAGTAAATTTGAAATGTCTTTGAACTTATTAATACTAGAAATAAATCTAATGTATATTTGTATTAGTACAGGATATAATAATAATGAGTGATAATATTTTAGGGTGTCTACTGTGTATACTCGTGTATAGAGTTCATTGTGAAAGTACCAGCGCTGAAAGAGGGAGGACTTTTTTTAATTATTGTATGGGAAAATTTTATGATGTTGTGACATTTCTCATACAAACATGAAAGTGAAAAGTAAGTCTTTCAGCGCTGGTACTTTCAGAGTATACTCTACATATGAGGCCCATACACATCCTAAAGTATTATTACTAATTTATTTTACACCTTGCGTGATAAAAATATGAGTCAAAAAATGATTACGATACGTCATGTAGTTTTCAAAATATTCAATTTCAAATTCTCGTTTCGTTGACGTCATTTTTCAACGACTGCAAATTTTCAAGCATTTCAAATGTCTGTCATTAATATTTGGTATTTTTCAATGAAACAAAAACTAGTGTATTTGTACAGATACAAGCCCTGCTGTGACAATAGTTTTAATCAATTTTGTATACCTAGTAGCATTATCCATTACGGAGTACGTGGAACTGGGGGCCTACTCAAGATGCCATCGCTAATTATCGCTTACAAAGTTCGATAACAAAATGTATGGTATTTGACATAAGCTACGCTAAATGGCATACCAAATAGCGATCATTTAGCGTAGCTTATGTCAAATCCCATACATTTTGTTATCGAACTTTGTAAGCGATAATTAGCGATGGCATCTTGAGTAGGCCCCCAGTGATGGAACAGTAAAAGTTGATGTGATCATGTGTGTAGACACGGTAGATTTTACATATCTGTCAATATTTCTGTCACTTTCCATAAACAATACAGTGTGTAAAAAGGACAGTCACTATAACTTTGAGATACAATAATAATTCTATCTGTCCTCATTTTGGAAATGTATTGATTTTTGTCAAAAACTAAAAAAAATTTTTACCATTTCTTATTTGTTTGTAGCAAGAATAAGTAATTTTTTTTTGTAAAAAAAATACGTTTCTAGAATGAGGAAAGGAAGTTCACTCGTTATTTACATATTATTATATTTCATTGCGTAACTAAAAGGCAAAAGATCATAAAAATGTAAACTTAAATATTAAAATAATGTCTACTTAGTATATTAGGTAAACCTCTTCGAATATACATTTGAATAGCTTTCGTTTTCTCGAAAGCTATTCAAACGTATAATAGCTCCCCTCACCGATTTCAGTGTCGGTAGCCGATTTCACCAGGCCAGCTACGCAGGAGTTATTTTATAGTGCCCAAGTGTGTGCGCAATACACAGAAGCACTCTCTCTTCCTTTTCCTCTCATAACCCAGTGGGACGGTAAACCGATACGACTGGCGAGAGATCAGGCGCAGGTCCGACTTTTTACATGCCCATCCGACGCATGGATCATCTTTCTTGTCAGACATAGGTGATCAGCCTGCATTATACTAACGAAACTTAAAACAATATTTTTGTTGTTCCAACGCGGGAATCGAAACCACGACCTCCAGGTCGAGAGCGAAGCTCTGAACCACTAGACAACGGAGGCGAGTAAGTATGAGTAAGTATTAGGTCCTTACATATGAAATTGGCGTTTTGTATGGGAGGAACATAAAGGCGATTTTTTCATATTCAAATATATTTTTTTTACACTTATTGCCATACACTTTTGCCATCTTATAGGTAGTTCATTGATTTTTACTAAAAAAAACCCTTTACTAAAAAAAACCATTCGGACGGAAACAATGAAATCTTTGAAAGCGGTTTGGACTGCCTCATCGGAATTGAATTTTTTTCCTTGCAAGAAGTTTCGTAATCCAAATTTCGAAAAAAATGGTAATCTATTGGAGCAAGGTCCGGAGAGTACGGTGGATGTCTTAGACATTCCAATTAAAGCTCCTCTAATTTGGTAGCCGTCTGTTGGGCCGTGTGTGGTCTAGCGTTGTCTTGAAGCAGCAGTGGCGTAGAGCGATTGACAAGTCTTGGTTGTTTAACGGCGAGCTTTTCCATCATGGTTTGCAGTTGCTGACAATAGACATCAGCCGTAATCGTATGACCAGATTTAAGAAAGCTATAGTGTACGACACCGGCACTAGTCCACCAAACGCTTACAAGTAACTTTTTTTGAGTCAATTTTCGCTTGGGGCAAGACATTGCTGGTTCACCAGGGTTCAGCCATTGCGAGGAGCATTTACGATTATCGTACAGGATCCACTTTTCATCACATATAATGATCCGATTAAAATTCCTTCATTATTGTGCCGGTTGAGCAATGTAACGCAGCAGTCGACGCGCAAAAAAAAACAAATGAATTACGGTTTTCAAAACACAAATGCATGAGTAAATAGCTGTTTAAATTTGAATTTGGAATTCCTAACCAAAGAGGATATGTTTAAGATCAAAGTGGCCAGTACGACAAAACGCCAATTTCATATGTAAGGACCTAATAATTCAAATGTATGATCAACTAACATGGCATTCAAATCAACAACTCATATGTTAATTGGTGGAATATAAGACAGAAAGGAACGGGAAGATATTTTATACCTCCGTAGCGCAGTGGTTGAGTGCGTGTTGGTGATCGAATCCCGCCAAGGGAACAAAAAGTTTTTCAAAAATGTTCCTGGGTCAAGGATGTGTATTAAATTTGTGTATAACATAATAAAAATCTTAAATATGTGTATAATATGTATAAAAGTATTAAATATGTTTCCGTTGTCTGTTATGAACTTGTGATACAGATAATCTGTATCACAAGTTCTTTGGATACTGGCGTGAAGCGTCCATAGAAATAAAATAAATAAATAAATAATTATAATGAAAAATACGATGCTACAGACAATTTAAACATAAAGCAGTCCTCTATTTTCGAGGGTAATAACATTTTTGATCTCTTGACTTACTTTTAAAACATTGTCAGCAATATCGAAAAAACGCTTATCTAGAATTTCAGTATTTTAGGTTTAATTTCAGAATGACAATGAAATGAGTCGGCAGATCAGAGATTTGGATGGTAATTAAAACCATTATTCAATATTAGGGTCAAATTTTGGTTGGATATTTTTTAAATCCTTTAATTTTTATTAAAGATTTCTATTGCTCAGTGGTTGGAACGTCCTCGCCAGAGAGTTCGAAGTTCGAAGGGAGTTCGAATCACGTCAAAGGAACAGATAAGTTTTGTGGGTGTAAAAAGAAACAGTCACTATAATTTTTAAATACGATTACACTATCTTTTCTCATTTTGGAAATGTTTTTTTTTTTCAAAAAGTATTTAAATTTTTGAAGTTTTACCTTTTTTTTTTGTCGCAGGAATCATGAAAAAATATTTTGAAAAAAAATTTTGCCTTTTGTTTTTACACCCGTGTTATATTAGATCTTGCAATATCCCGCAATATTATTATTCAGTTTAATATCTGATGATCTTGCAATACATTTTTGGATAGTGAATAAATAAGTGTATGTATGTATGTAACTTCAAAATCAAAGAGCCTGATAGACGTGGTGTGGAGCGTCCGTAGATATTATTATTGCTAACTTGTGCCTGACGTAATCTCAACTAGTTCGGTTATCGATTTGTGAACTGCCAACTTCAAAGTTCGTTTGACCCTTCATAACATTTAGATATTGAAAATATCTAAAATGCCTTTCAATATACAGGCTGCTTAGTAAATGGGCTATCATTGCTTATCTTTATATAGCGTGTTTATTAAATGTGCCAGATTATTTTATACACGATGTTCAGTAAATGTGTTTGTATCTTTGTGTTTTATGTCTTTGTGTAAATTTCAAATTTAGTCATAATTTTTTTTTAACAGACACTTTTTTTTCTATTTTTCACGAAATCAATATACATTATGTGTTAGGAATCGATTCTAACTGAATGAAACCAAGTCCTACAAAAATATATTTGTCACAATTGAGTTATTATAGCCTGTATTCATGTAAATATGTCATATGTGTATGGGTCCCATAGATATATTTTACTCATAAAGCACCAGAGCTGAAAGAGGTACTTTTTAAAATATTGATGCATTTCTCATACAAACATTAAAGTCAAAAGTAAGTCTTTCAGCGCTGGTACTTTCACAGTATACTCTACATATTAGGCACATGCACACTCTAAAGCAGCGGTTCTCAAACTTTTTTGGTGACGGAACCCTTTTGGAAAGCAAAATACTTGACGGTACCCTACAATAAAACAATAGTTTTTAAAAGTGTATTCTTTATTCATAAACGTAATAAAGGTAAAATGTAACAGTTACTGATTATTACCTACTTTAACATGGAAAGTACATTATTACAAGATGTTATAAAAGAAAAAATCTAATCAATGGGAGGTATGAAACTGTTTTTTATTTTTTATTAATTGGTTTATGTCAGGTTTGATAAAAGACAGTTGCAGTCTCATATCAGATTCGGTGTCCAGTCTATTGTGATATTTCGTTTTTTTTTTCAAAATTCTTGCGGAACCCCTACAGTGGTATCACGGAACCCTAGGGTTCCGCGGAACACACTTAGAGTATAGCTGCTCTAAAGTATTGTCACTCATTTTACACCTTGTAGAGAGCTTATCACTAAACGGCGATCAAAGCCCCCTTAAAAAATAGAGTATAAAAGGTAATGAAAAATGAAATGAATTTGAAATGGTAGGTACGCTAGGTACTCTGTCAGAGGGGACGGTTTTTTTCTATTTATAGAGAAGGTACGTCTAGAAGCAGGTGAGGTTAGTTGTTATTTGTATATTATTATTATTGTTTTTAATTATTTTAATCTTATTATTAAGTTGCCACATAAATATTTTGTAATTGTAACAAATAATTAAACCTTGTGTTAAAAAGGTAAGAATTGATTATATTACACAAAGAATTTCGCAAACGGGTCCTCAAACATTAACCCGCAATTTGCGACCACTAGTAACCTTATACGGGATAACCGTTAATTCTGTCATTAACCTGTATACATGCTATTCGGTAAACGCCCGATACTTCTACAGGGTGCTCGTAATGGACTGTGGTGCGGCGTAAACACTTGTGTGTGTGCATTACATTTTAAATGATTATTTTATCGCTCGTCCATTACGTTTCCATGTTAATACGAACGCGAAAAGTAGTTTATAATTAAACGAAAATGTATGTTACATTGAGATTGTTGCGTGAAATACGTTTTGTACCAATTAAAATTTGACCTCCGTAGCGCAGTGGTTATCACGGACCTAATATGAAATGTTTTTAATAATAATAATGGGCATTGTCCAAAAAAAATCACGTCATGTATTTATTATTTTTTTTTTCAATGAAATAGGCTATTTTAAGAATATAAATTCAATATTTTTGAAATTCATTGACAAGTTTTTTTTTATTTTTTTTTTAATTTCGGATATTCTATGACGTCGTCATCGGCCGGCAAGACCAGCATTGGATACATAAAATTTATAAAAATAGAGCATTGTCAAATGTCAACATGGTGTTAAATGTCATAAGAAATACTAACCTCAAGTCCCTGCGTCTCCTCGTGTTTATTTATATTTGTTTAGTAAATTTTCCTTTCAATCGTACTTATTTGTTATGGCTGGTTCGCCAAATGCAAGTTCTCTTATTTATGTGAAAGCTGATTCGAGAAAATGAACAAAAGTTCAAAATGTAAATATATTTTTGACATTGCTCGCATATTTTTTTAAAATACAGAATGAAGTAAAGATAGTTATGCCTTCCAGTGATGACGTCATTAAAGGTCAAACTAAGGTTAAACATATTTCTTTAAAAATATAAGTAACTAATGGGTATTTTTTTAGTTTATAAACAGAAAAACGATCACTGACTTTATTCCTCGAAATGTTTTCGTAATGGGCACAATTTAAAAAAATTGGACGATCCCCATTTATGGACGCTTCACACCACGTCAATCTGGCCCGGTGCTAAATATCCGAAGAGCTTGTGTTACAGGTACCAGACAACGGAAGTATATTGTATAATTTAATACTTTACACATATTTAAGATTTTTATACACAAATAAATGACATCCGCGACTCAGAAACATTGAAAATTTTTGTTCTCTCGGCGGGCTTCGAACCCGTAACCTCTCGCTCGAATACCAACGCGTTCAAGCACTGCGCTACGGAGGTCGTCATTGTCGATTGAGTTTCGATTCCGTCAGTGTGGGTTGACCCTAACTGTATGATCAAACGACCGATTAAATAAAAATGAAATGAAACTTTTCCTTTACAGAGCTCGCTTTGACGTTTGCGACAAATAAAGTATCACTCACGGCCATTAAAAAGTTTTATTGAATCGTAAAAATCGAACATCGACATATCGCCCGAGAGTTCGCAAAGTTAATTGAACTTTTGTTTTATAAAATGGCCAAGTTAATTAATTATAATGCCTCCCACACCATCACACCATTTCTATCGTTTTGGTAAAAGATGGCCCCATACGAGTTTCTTACGCCGGTTCTTCTTGCTGGGCTAGTTCCCGAACCGGTGGTAGGCATCATATAGAAACGAAGTTCAGAAAACATTTTTGTAAAATTTATTCTGAATAAAAATTTTAGACTTTGACAGATTTCAGTGGACGGTGGCTGTTTTTAAATAAGGCCAGCTACGCAGGGGCCATTTTATAGTGCCCAAGTGTGTGCGCAATACACAGAAGCACTCTCCCTTCTTTCACTCTTGTGGGACGGATAACCGACACGACTGACGGGTGGTGCAGAACCTTTTATCACTTAAAATGGCTAACGTAAGCCTAAACCACACAGATTTAGGGTGACGGTGGCTGGTTTTATTGAAACCAGGCCAGCTACTGAGGAGTTATTTTATAGAGAACGGCCTCCGTGGTCTAGTGGTTTAGACTCTCAACTCGGAGGTCCATGCGTCGGATGGGCATGTAAAAAGTCGGTCCTGCGTCTGATCTCCCGCCAGTCGTGTCAGTTATCCGTACCACTGGGCTACGAGAGTGAAGGAAGACAGAGTGCTTCTGTGCTTTTCCCACACATTTAGGCACTATAAAATAATTCCTGCTGGCCTGATTTTAAACCGGCCACCGAAATCAGTGTGGGAGGCATCATTACATAGGATTTAAGCCCACATAATAATATAATAGCACCCCTCACCGATTTCGGTGTCGGTAGCCGATTTCATTGAAACCAGCATATAATTCTGTGAAGTGGGTTCTGCTTCACGTATAACGTTTGAATCGATCCAAATCTAAATGGTGGAAGCAATTTGGAGTAATGTAATATCTATTATGTGGTATCTTTTGTTCTTAGTAATTACCGCTGCATGAACGATTTCGGCTGTGAACAAAATGTACTAATCATGTCATTAAATTCAGATTACAGTTAATTGTTCATTTATTGATAATTACCACTAAATTTGTAGTCTATTTTGATCACTATCCTTCAAAAAGACTTTGTTTTAACCGAATATAAACTAAATTAAAAATTGAAAAAAATGACTTGACTTAGCGTTTAACATTCGTATCACAACAAACGACCTGATGACCTTGAAGACCTGAACCGATTTCCACCAAACATAGCTGAGAACACTCTCGACTTATACACCTTTCAAACGAAAAATGCATTACAATCGGATCATATGTTTGGGAGCTGCGATACCACAGACAGACACATACACATTTACACAGACACGTGAAACTTACAACACCCGCCGTTTTTGCGTTAGGGGTTAAAATCGATGTTTTTAACCACCGTTGAAAACGTGTGTTTGGACAAAATTGGTCCATTTGGGAGCTATATTGTTGACAGACATACGTCAAACTTATACCTCAATCTCTGTTTTCGACGGACATTAAAAAATATAACGGGTGTAAAAAGAACAGTCACTGTAACTTTGGGATATGATTATTTATTTATTTATTTATACATCATGCACATTTTGTACATAGGCGGACTTAATGCCTCAAGGCATTTTCTACCAGTCAACCTTTAGGTGATTTAGAGATAAAAGTAAAGTAGATGCATTCCAAACGAGATATCAGACATAGGAATAATTCTAAATTCAATGGATATTAATATAAATAATACATACAATAAATATATTATGTAATATAATATATACATATTATACTGAAACAATAATATTATAGTAAATTATATACATTTAAATAATATACGTATATATAAAATAAATACTTTTATAACACTTATAATACTTTTATAAAATGTGGAACATTAATAATTACAATAATAGAAAATTGTAATAGAAAATTTGACAGCAAGGAAAAACTATACTAAGACTCGGACGAGAGTTTGTGATACCACTCACGGACCCTGTGTTTGAAGGCCGCCTTGGTTTTTGACATCCTGATTTCTATAGGGAGAGCGTTCCAGAGTAGAATAGCCTGAATGTTGAAAGAAGAGTGCAGTCTTATGCATAAGACTGGACTTGTGGGACGGACACAAGAGAAGAGCGTTGTTTGCAGAACGAAGATTTTTATCATGACTGCTGCAGAAAAATTGGAATTGAGAGGACAGATAGGCAGGAGAATGAGGAGAGTGAAGAAGTGAGTAGAGCGTACCCAATGCTCGTACCGAACGCCTTATATTACCTTTTTACTACCTTTTCTCATTCTAGAAATGTATATTTTTGTTATATTTTTACAAAATTTTTTTTTCAGATATTTTTACGACAGATAAATAAGAAATGGTAAAAAGTAAAAAAACATCCAAAATGGGGAAAGGTGGTATAATCGTATCTTCAAGTTATAGTGACTGTTCTTTTTACATCTTGTATAACACCATCTAGATTACACTCGTATGTCGCAAAAAAAAATTAGTTCAAACTGTCACTTAAACATTTTAGGATGTGTATAATATAAAATTTAAGTACATTGATTCTAGAGACGGATCTTTACCTATATATATTATTGAACATTATATTAATACAATACGACGTATTCCAAAATGTTTAAGTGACAGTTTGAACACCATTTTCGCGATAACATAATTTTGCTACATCATCCATTTATGTCTTCAATATTATTGTAAGGTTTTTTTGGGCAGACTACAATTAGGGTTTATGAAAACCAGATATCATTAGGCCGCGTCTCCCCCGACGCGGGGAGGATGGGTACTGAAGATGCCGCACTGCAGGTGTGTACATACATCATACATTTGCTACATCCATAGACTCACAAACATACATAGATGGGGTAAGCTGTATGGTTACAAAAAAAAATACTTAAGAAAAATGTTCCTTTTCATTTTTTACTTTTTAAGTGTATCCAACTCAAAGTAAAAGATAATCTGTTTTGTAGCTACGACACCACATACAGACTGGCGGACACCATATTTATAATTTCCACCTCTTTTTTATGTCGAGAGTTAATAATTATAACTCCCAAATTAGCCGCACTGAAACTACATACATATTTATATCATAAACTAAAAGTGGGGAATACACAGAAGCAGTCTGTCTTCCTTCATCGTAGCCCACGGGGTCGGATAACGGACACGACTGGCGGGAGATCAGGCGCAGGACCGACTTTTTACATGCCCATCCGACGCACGGATCATATTGTCAGACAATTTTCGGAGAGTCAAAAAAAAATGTTTTTCAACCATAGCCCGCCTAGATAAGCTCGCACGGGGCCATATTTTAGAAAATTGTTCTTTTTAAAAGCTTTTATTTAACTTGCAATGTATGTATGTAAGGATGTTCGGGTGGAATCTTGCGACCCAATTTTGAAGCAGATACTCTCAACCGATTAAGCTGAAATTTTGTATGCACGTTTTGATTGGATGACAATTACACGATTAGTTGTGTGACGTCATTCGAAATTCAATATGGCGGACCATCCATGAAAAAAAAAAAAAAAAAGAAAAAAAACGTTTTATTTCCAAATGAAACTTACAAAGTTATTTTCGGAAAGTCAACAAGAAAAACAAGCTACCACCGGTTCAACCCTAACCCGCCGAGAAGAACCGGCGTAAGAAACTCGGACGGGGCCAACTTTTAGCAAAAAGATGGAAATTTTTTTGCTAAAAGAGTCTTTCCGCCAAGATGGCGGAAAGTTGTTTTTCATGCATTTCTACAATATGGGTATCAAATGAAAGGGCTTGTTGAGAGTGACTTAAAAAGAAATGTGACGTCATTCTAAATCCAATATGGCGGAACATCAAAGATGGCGGAATAGTGATTTTAATGTATTTCTACAATAAGTATCAAATGAAAGGGCTAAAAGCTTTCTTAAAAAGGTTTTTTTGTTTAATTTATTATTAAGAGTATGTATAGAGAGGGAGAGAAGATACATCTTTCGTCCTCTGTATCTCAACCAAGGAGATGAATAATGGTGTTGTCAGGAATCTTCTCAACGTACGAATCGTCCCCTCTCTACTTCTGTGATCTATGGTCCCATATCCCCCCTGGGAGCAACACAAAGGAAGGTGTAACCCGCAAATTGACAGTAATTGGTTCTGAAATGAGTGTCAATAACGGCTAAGAGTACCCGAGATGGGATATTTGAGATTGTTTTCAACCCTCCACGGAAACAGGGGTGTTGTAGATATAGTAGATTTTTTGCTATTTTTTTCGTGTGGCAACATTTGTGACAGTACATAGACACCCCTCCACCGTCTTCTTGATTGTCCAGCTCTTCATCTAAGCAGGAGCAAGTGCCTCGGGCAGCACGAATACTCTACAGCAGAGGAAATTCGCACCGCAGACCCTCACCATATCGTTCGCTTCATGAGTAACATAGGACTGGGGACGGTACTCTAAAGCGAGGGAGTCACAATAGATCCAGAAGGGTCGCAGTGACGTCTGGGCCTGACAAGGCCAGCCTTCGATAAAAAAAAAACAGAAATGTATCTCCAGAATATAAAATTGTTATAAATCAATTATATTGATAATTTTAGTTATTTGAATTTGTAAAACTAGTCCTAAGTGTGTAAAATTCAAGAAATATTAATAGTTTCTACGGTACTTTTATGCAAACTTACAATAATAGTTGTGAAGTGACAGCTGACGATACCGATACCGACGATATTTATTCTTCTTTTTCTTCCCATATATATAAAAATGAATTGCTGTTCGTTAGTCTCGCTAAAACTCAAGAACGGCTGAACCGGTTCGGCTATTTTTGGTCTTGAAATATTCGTGGATGTCCCGGGAAGGTTTAAACGGTTCATCACAAACTGTTTCTATGCTCAACGAAGTGGGTTCGGGTCAGCTAGTCATTAATAAATAATTATGTAACCAAAATAATAATAATTAAAACTAAAAAGAACCTGGCAGAAATCAAAAGGATTTTAATAATAAACTAGCTGACCCGTGCTCACTATGTTGAGCATAGAAACAGCTTATAATTAACCGTTTAAGGGCGTGTTTCACCAAGCAATGTTAAAGTTAACGCCATGTTAAATATCATGATATCCCTCTCGTATTTCCTGTCAGTGAATGAGATGGCATGGTATTTTAACATGGCGTTAACTTTAACATTGCTTGGTGAAACGAGGCCTAAACCTAATATAATAATCTAAATATACATATCAATTTACTAGCTGACCCGTGCCCACTTCGTTGGACGTAAAAACCGTTTAAACCTTCCCGAGACTTCCACGAATATTTCAAGACCAAAAATAGCCGAAGCGGTTCAGCCGTTCTCTAATTTTAGCGAGACTTACGAACAGCGATTAATTTTTATATATAAAACTAGCTGACCCGTGCCCACTTCGTTGGACGTAAAAACCGTTTAAACCTTCCCGAGACTTCCACGAATATTTCAAGACCAAAAATAGCCGAAGCGGTTCAGCCGTTCTTTAATTTTAGCGAGACTTACGAACAGCGATTCATTTTTATATATAGGATAAAACAACTATTTTTTCGATTAAAATATTTTTATTTCTAAATTCGACTAATATTGAGAAAAAAAATTTTCAAAGTTCCATTTTCAGTTTATCGCATAGACCCTTAAGGTACGCAATAAATTTTCCCTCCCCAATATCCCGCCCCGTCCGTTCCCTTGTCGGGCGAATATTACGTATTAATTGCTTCTTTTGTGCTTCAAAATATCTCCGGGAATTTTCACGGGCCATTGTGAGACCAAGTGAGACCGAAGAGCAGCTCGTTAGGGGACTTCATGCCTTACTCTCCAAACTGATTCGATTTTGATTCAGATTCTATCGTGCCTAGGGTTACCATATTATTAATAGTTTTATTAATAATAATAATAATATCGAGAACGCTTCACACCACGTCAATCTGGCCCTGCGCTAAGTATCCGAAGAACTTGTGTTACAGGTACCAGACAACGGAAATATATTTAATACTTTAATACTATACACATATTTAAGACTTTTATTTTATTAATACACAAATTTAATACACATCCATGACTCAGGACTATATAAAGCTTTTTGTTCCTTCGGCGGGATTCGAACCCGCGACCTCCAAGTCAAGAGCCAAGCTCAGAACCACTAGACCACGGAGGCGTCCACCATTTGACAGGCATTTTAAGGTTTAGACAGGCGTGCGGCCGGCATCGGTATTAGACATGCATTTTCAAATTACGCGATGTCGTTTACTTATTAGTTATTACCTACAGCGTTTTGCTTAAGACAGGCATTTTTTTTAAAAATCAGGCACATTAGATACTATGTACAGGCATCCCTCTATTTACTTTTGATAACTCCAATCGTGCCGCTTACTCCCGAATAAATTGTCTATAAATCAGTATAATCTAGATAAGATTTAGGCCCGTATAAATAAAACAATCTTAAACCCAACCTCACCTTCAGAACCTATTTGACAGATAAAAATACGTTTCGTTTCACATTTAAAAATGAAGAATTTTACTTATGAAAGAATTTTACATACTTAAATTTTTTTCTTTCTTAAAACGTAAAAATAAAGATTATAAAAATATACATTATACTTATTTTATTGTTTCCTGTAATCTATATTATGAAGATAACGGTATAAAAAGAAAATAAATTAAAGTACTTTGTAACATTAATAATGATGTTCACTTTTAAAAGTGAAACGAAACGTTGTTTTATCTGTCAAATAGGTTCTCAAGTGAGGTTGGGTTTGAGATTGTTTTATTTATACGGGCCTTAGTTTCGCTACTAGCAGCTTCTATACGGAAAGGATTATAAATATTTCTAACCCTCGACACAAACATTTTTCAATAATTATATTTTGTAAGCCAAAAGAACAGAGGCCTTACTCTCCAAACTGATTCAATTTTGATTCAGATTCGATCGTGCCGCGTACTTCCCTATAGGGAAGGAATTTATAAATTGACGATTTTATTTTGATTCTCAGTCGATTGATATGGTCGGGAGTACAAAAAGTTACGATCTAACGTCCAACCTGGTTAGTTACAAAGTAATCCGCCAAATAAAATACCAAAATCCGCTGATCGAACTGATTTAATTCTCGATTGTGTCGGGAGTTCACCAGCAGGCTTGTTTTGTGGGAGTACGAGTGGTAGCCCCAAAGGGAGGTCTCCGACCTCACGAGATGGTATGCTCGGTCAGGCCAAAGCCCACTGTACTAGTTTTCAGATGTCGTATATATAGCGCCGAACTTAGAAAACTTCGATAGCGCGATGCAGGATTGTGGCGCTAGTAGTACCGCTACATCACTCCCCTCCGAAGACCGGAGGTCGAAACCTGAGTCGTCTTGTGCTTGAGTCGCCAGTGCCAGAGTCCCAGTGAGTCGGAACTGTGCTGCTGCTGCACGGGCTCCAGTGAGTCGGAGTGCTGCCGTGCGAGCCGATGCTACGTGCTGAACCAGGAGAGATGTGCTCTGCTTGCTGACCGGTCGTGTAGTGAGAGTGCCCGTTGAAGCCGATAAGGGTTCGACCAGGCCGCGCTGCGTTGCGGCTAGTGGACGAAGGCTGAAGCTGGCTGGCGTGGTGCGGAGGGGCGGGGAGTGATTATGATGAAGGAGGCGTGTTCTGTCGAAGGTCAGCAATGTGGGAGTTCCAGTGGAAGCCCCAAAGTTAGATCTCCGACCGAGCGAGATGGTATGCTCGGTCAGGCCGAAGCCCACTGTACTATCGGTCATGTGAATTTCTTTCAAAACCCCCTTTCTGGGGTAATAGCTTGTCGGTGTCGGCTATGTCCCATCACCGAGGGATCTTCCGCGTCTCACAACTGTGAGACGGTCTCTGGGTTGAGCTTTTGTGCTCCAAGCCAGCTGCTCAAATCCTGCTCTGCTTACCCTGTACCTGTAGCTATTATACAGTGTGTAAAAAGAGCAGTCACTATAACTTTGAAATACGATTATACTACCTTTCCTCATTTCGGAAATGTATTTTTTTCCTATTTTTCTTATTTTTGTCGCAAAAATAAAGATATATAACCCCTAAAAATTTTTTGTAAAAAAAATATACATTTCTAGAATGAGAAAAGGTATTAATATCCCAAAGTTATGGTGACTGTTCTTTTTACACCCGTTATAGCGTCTACTACTGGACATAAGCACCAAGTCATAGAAGTTGCTTATACTCGCCACGCTTGGCAGACGGATTGGCGAGCGTAGTTTTCAAATTACAATATCCACGGAGACGCTGATAACTTTTTCCTGATATATATAACGGGTGTAAAAAGAGCAGTCACTATAACTTTGGGATATGATTATACTACCTCTTCTCATTCTAGAAATGTATTTTATTTACGAAAATTAAAAAAAAAAAATTGTTTTATTATTATTTTTGAGACAAAAAAATAAGAAGTGGTAAAATGTTATAAAATATTTTTTTTAGTTTTTGACAAAAAAATATAAAATATATACGTTTCCAAAATGAGGAAAGGTAGTATAATCGTATCTCAAAGTTATAGTGACTGCTCTTTTTACACACTGTATACAGGGGGATACCCCTGTCGCCGTTTGCGACACTCACGGGGAAGATAATTGATGAGGAGGTCCTATTCTTACATCAGCACACCACGGTCGACAGATCCCAAACAATTAGTCCTATTTTGATAAACTTGATATAAAAAACGTAATTTGTCAGCTAAAAAGATAATAAACACTAAAAGGTCGGCCATTAGCTCCAGAAATCACAAACAATAGACTTCAGTCAGTTAATAGATTCTGTAATATCCCGCAGTCCCCTCATTAAGGGCTTTGTATTTATCATACCTTGAAGGCTTTGAGGAATAAATGAGGCAAGCTAAGACCTAGCTGATATATGGGAAGGCGTATCTTAGAAACCCTAGTGGTCTAGTGGTTTAAAGCCTAACTCTCGACTCGTGGATTTGATTTTCGCGTTGGAACAACAAAAATGTTGTTTCCAAGTGTGGTTAGGACAATGCAGGTTGATCACCTGATTGTCTGACAAGAAACATGACCCATGCATGTAAAGTCGGTCCTGCGCCTAATCCAGTCGTGTAAGTTATCTATCCCACTGGCCTACGAGAGTGAAGGAAGAGAGAGTGCTTCTGTATATTGCGCATACACTTGGGCACTGTAAAATAACTTCTGCGTAGCTGGACTAGTTTCAATGAAACCGGCCACCGTCATCACAATTTTAGTTGTTACGCCTCCGTGGTCTAGTAGTTTAGAGCCTGGCTCTCGACTGAGGTCGTCGTCGAGAGCCAGGCTCTAAACTACTAGACCACGTTTTAAGTTTGGTTATGACAAGGCGGTCTGATCACCTAATTGTCTGACAAGAAAGGTCATCAAGTAGGACAATTCTAAAAGTGTTAGTAACTAACCTATTTGGAAATAAAAGATTTTTCATTTTCAATTTCATATTTTCTATTGCAACACTACCCAATGTCTTTTCCCCAAAAGTATCGGATATTGATGGGTGAGCAAGACAGACTACCCGTGTGTACATACTCCGAGCATATCTCTTTCCATAGCTCGATGAGATATTCGCCTCCGTGTTCTAGTGGTTCAGAGCTTCACTCTTGACCCGGAGGTCGTGGGTTCCATTCCCGCGTTGGAACAACAAAAAAAAAAAGGTTGTTTTCAAGTTTGGTTAGGACAATGCAGGCTGATCACCTAATTGTCAGACAAGAAAGATGATCCATGCGTCGGATGGGCATGTAAAAAGTCGGCGCTTGATCTCCCGCCAGTCGTGTCGTTTATCCTTGCCACTGGGTTACGAGAGTGAAGAAAATGAGAGTGCTTCTATGCATTGCGGACACACTTGGGCACTATAAAATAACTTCTGCGTAGCTGGACTAGTTTCAATGAAACCGGCCACCGTCATCGAAATCAGTGTGGGAGGCATTATTATTACCTTGAAGGCTTTAAGGAGATAAATGAGGCAAAACAAGGCCTTAATGCTGATATATGGGAAGGGAAATCGGTAGGTCAACCCTTGAAACTAATTTAATGGATCGAGAGTATGATTGGATTGGAATTCGACAGTTCTCTAATTTTAAACTTAACATTAGCGTCTATTGGCGCAAGCATATATAATAGCTCCCTTCACCGATTTCGGTGTCGGTAGCAGATTTCATTGAAACCAGACTAGCTACGCAGGAGTTATTTTATAGTGCCCAAGTGTGTGCGCAATACACAGAAGCACTATCTCTTCCTTTTACTCTCATAACCCAGTAGGACGGTAAACCGACACGACTGGCGAGAGAACAGGCGCAGGACCGACTTTTTACATGCCCAACCCGACGCATGGATCATCTTTCTTGTCTGACAATCAGGTGATCAGCCTGCATTGTCCTAAACAAACTTGAAAACAACCTTTTTTTTTGTTGTTCCAACGCGGGAATGGAACCCACGACCTCCGGGTCGAGAGCGAAGCTCTGAACCACTAGACCACGGAGGCGAATATCTCATCCAGCTATGGAAAGAGATATGCTCGGAGTATGTGCACACGGGTAGTCTGTCTTGCTCACCCATCAATATCCGATACTTTTGAGGAAAAGACATTGGGTAGTGTTGCAATAGAAAATATGAAATTGAAAATGAAAAATATTTTATTTCCAAATCGGTTAGTTACTAACACTTTTAGAATTGTCCTACATGATGACCTACCACCGGTTCGGGGACTAACCCGGCGAGAAGAACTGGCGTAAGAAACTCGCGCGGGGCCACCTTTTAGCAAATGGTAAAATTGTTCTTTTTAAAAAATATATATAAAAGAAAAGAAAAATTAAATTAAATGAAAATAAGAAACAATTAAAACATAACAAGTTATTTTTTGAATATCAACACAAAAAGCTATCACCGGTTCAATCCGAACCCGTCGAGAAGAACCGGCGTAAGAAACTCGCACGGGCAATTGCTTTCAATCATGTCACAGAGTAGGGTTGCAAACTTACAAGTCACAGATAGTACAACGAGTGTAAAAAGAACAGGCACTATAACTTTGAGATATGATTTTACTACCTTTTGTCATTCTAGAACTTTTTTTATAAAAATTAAAAATTATGTATTTTTTGTTTTTTCGTTATTCTTGCGACAAAAAAAAAAGAAATGGTAAAAAGTAAAGAAAAATATTTTTCACGAAATAGAAATATATTTCCAAAATGAGGTAGTAATAATAGTATCTCAAAGTTATAGTTATTGTTCTTTTTACAGCCTGTATAAAGGCATAAAGTTTACCATAGAGTATATAATATTACAGTACATAGTACCAACTATTACGGACAACAAATATTTTAACAGGTATAGTACGTCCGAGATAAATTTAACCTTAACGTAAACAAACCCGTCTATGTCACAACCAAAGATTAGTCAGTGATGCCAATTGGTCAATATTAATAAAATGATTTTTGTTTGCTATGAATCCATAGACTATAGGCTTATATTCTACAATCTGCAGTGTCAAAATGACGTATTTTTTCTGTGAAAGATTTTCATTTGATGTTTAAACATATTAATTATTGATTAATTGTTATAAAATGTATTGGTTAATGAAGTGTAATCCTTTAATATACCTGTGAAAGTGTAGATAAGTGTGCACAATAAGTGAATAAGTGAAAATTTCGATGTTTACGGTTTGTTTACCTTCAGGTTAAATTTATCACGGACGAACTATAGTACCTGAATACCTCGGTAGCGGGGCTTACCGGGTACAACGTGCGGCAAATTATACGGTAGAGAAACGGTATTACAGCTGCTGGTCGGTGGGATTTGCTAGAAGCCTGTGCTGGCACAATAACAACTATAGTTCGTCCCTGCTAAATTTGACCTAAAGGTAAACAAACGGAAAACATCAAAATTTTCCCTTATTCACATATTGTGCACACTTATCAACACTTTCACAGGTATATTCAAGGATTACACTTCATCATCCAATACGTTTTATAACAATTAAACAATAATTAACATATTATTTAGGGCATGTTTCACCAAGTAATGTTAAAGTTAACGCCATGTTAAATATCATGTTGTCCCTTTCGTATTCCCTGTCAATGAATGAGATGGCATGGCATTTTAACATTGCTTGGTGAAACACGGCCTTAGTTCCGATTTCACCAACGCATATAAGTGTTAACGGCTTGTTAAAATACCATGCCTTCTCATTCATTGACAGTAATTATGAGAGGAACAACATGATATTTAACGAAGGATTAACTTTTACATTGCTAGGTGAAACACGCCCTTAAACATCAAAATATGAAAAACCTTCACAGTAAAAATACGCCATTTTGACACTGCCGATTGTAGAATATAGTCTATAGTCCATATATTCATAGCAAACAATAATCATTGTATTAATATTGGCCAATTGGCATCACTGACTAGTCTTTGGTTGTGTCATAGACGGGTTTGTTTACGTTTGGGTTAAATTTATCTCGGACGTACTATACACAGGTAGTATAAATTATAATACCGAGAAATACTTGTTGGAATTGTTTACTCTTTTTTTCTTTTCGACGACCTCAGTAGCGCAGTGGTTCAGCGCGTTGGTGCTCGACCGAGAGGTTGCGGGTTCGAATCCCGCCGAGGGAACAAAAAGTTTTCAATGTTCCTGGGTGTGTATTAAATTTGTGTATTAATATAATAAAAATCTCAAATATGTGTAGGTATAGTATAAAAGTATTAAATATATTTCCATTGTCTGGTACCTGTAACACAAGTTCTTCGGATTCTTAGCACAGGGCCAGATTGACGATTGGTGTGAAGCGTCTATAGATATTCTTATTATAGTCTTTGGACCTTCAAAAACCTCCAAAAATTTCCCTTACGGGCAAACTATGGTAACTAATTTGATGTCATTCTCATAATTATCTTCTTCAGTAGTGACATACTCGCGTGTGCCCCACGGTTCGTATATCAAGCAGAATGTGAAAAGAAGGACGCGTAGAGCATTTATTGTTTCTCGCAGAGGTCTTTACTACTCTTGAATACGAGACACCCTGTATATTCAACCCCTAAGTGGTTTACTTTCACTGACCCACAGAGGTCAGTAGTAGGGATTCGCCGGTTCTGGCTCACGAGCCAGAACCGGCGAATCTACAGGGGTTGGTCGGCCAACTACAGGGGTTGGTCGGTTAAAAAAAAAAAAAAAAAAGTTTGGTGTCAAAATAGGGGTTTTCCGCTACGCCCGATCGATCTATGCGATCCATTTTTGCGTATCTGCACTCCTTAACGTTTTAGGTTTTGCATAAGGAAAGCACTAATAGCACTCATTACACTAATCGTTAAACTCCTCAATGTCTAATGACCATGCGCATCACGCGTTTTGTAATGAACGACATTCTAAACTTAATGACATAGTCGTAATGGCATTGATAATAAACAACATTCTTTTGGTATGTTTCCAAATAATTGAAGTCGAGATTAAAAAAATAAAACTCGGGTTTAATTTCGAATAAATCCTTTATTTCAAAATAACTCTTTCATTAAATCTTAAAACAAGATTTGAACATCATATTCAAAAACAAATCATTCCTGAGTGTATCGCTGCCAAATTCATTTTGAAAGTCTTTCAATGACTTGTTTTTAAATTTATATAGTAAGTACATTAAACAGTACTCTCCACACACTGACGTATAATCATTTTGTAACCGAACATTATTAAAACGCCATTTCCTTGCATTTCTGTTCAAAAACATTTTATGCATCCCCGTAGGGAAACGACCATATGTGTCAAAGTATTCCCCGACCCCATGACTGTCTATGTGGATGGCTACCCAGTGGGAACCTGGTTTGGAGTCCGGATCCAAATTGCTTATAAGGAAAGCGGGAACCGTGACATATATCGGTAATCGGTTCGCAGCATAAGCGTTATAGTGTAAGCTTGGATGGATATTTTTTAAGTATGCTTGTATTTGTAAAGTGTCCATATTTCTTTTACAAGACTATTTAATTCGCTCTTTCACACGCGAGTGAAATAAATAAGCTGTGACCGTCTTATTTAACATGTCATCGACTGGGGTTTTTAAATAAAATGAAAGCATAACTTTAAAAGTAATCATTTATTATAATATATATTATTTAACACATTCAAATTATTTTACAGAGTTTGAACTTAATAATAATTATACATAGATATATATAATACAATATTTACTATCTTAGCTACTAAAGTCAGCAGTTACATTGCGATTTTTATCAATTTCAATAACATTATCGAACTCTGCATAAACAACGCAATTGATCGTTTGAGTCAGAGCAGATTCAAAGCGAACTTCTAATCTCACACTACCGTGTCTAATTAAATTCCAATGAGTAGATGAATTGGCTGATAAATCAGGTGTGAGATCAAATGCTAACAAACAATAACCCTTCGAATACTTATCGTGAGATATCCCATTACCTTCGTTGAGAAAATGTATACCTGTTCCTGTAAATAATGTATGATAGGTTGTAGTAAAAATATTATTATCAAAACATGGTTGTAAAGCTTTTGAAGGAATTTGTTGACCGTCAATATATAAACAAAAGGAATTCATTTTGTAGTTCTCAAAATTAAACGGATTTTTAGACAAACAACCATTAAATGCTGCATTATTTACAAATCCAACTATACATCTCTTAGGTACTTGACCCAAAAAGATATTGTCTAATGTTTTGCCCTGAACCCCTGACGGTATCGTAAGAACTTTTACTTCAGCTCGAGTTATAGGATATTTTGCTGTAGTTGTCGCTAATACTTTTTGATGGGCAAGTAAGACGGAAGGGTTAAGTTTTGTTCTTCTGACAAGTAGAGTCGCATCTGATATGTTTATTTTGTATTTAACATCGTTTGTTGGAGCCATTAGGTTAAATGATTCACGAGATCTAACCAATTTTATACTCATCTCAACACCATTAATTAAAAATTTCCCTTGGTTGAATATATCACCGTGAAGGTGTCCTATCATTTCAACTTCCTTACTTTCCGAAACTAATTGTTGTCTTTTAGTAAAACCTAAGTTTTTTTCGTCGGTTGAGTCCATTTTACCAGCTGTGTCATCATACCAAAGACTACACGTTAAATGAGATTCTTTAGCATCGGGTGAGTAATTCAAAAGAGTTTCGATGTAAGATCGATATGCATATGTATTATTTGGAGGAGAAACTAATTTTTGGTTCAAATAAACATCGAGTTGGGTAAAAAGTGAATGAAGCCAATTGTTTACAGGTGCTACAATAGTTGCAGCAGCCAGTTTCGATGAATCATCATTTAATATTTTTGCTTTTAAATGAATCAATGTATGAGATAAATCTATATAATCATCACCAGTTCCAGGTACTTGAAACTCGATTGGTCCATCGTCAGCTAAAGATGATATCGGTTTATAGTGCACCCACATTCCACTTTCTATACTTGTTTGTGTTGATGGTAAAGCAAACAAATCTAATTCAGATTTTACACATTCACAAGAATGACTATGTAGGAAAGCCATTGTTTATTTTAATTTATGAAAATATATCTCCTTTATATTGACGAGTTGATTTTTGTTTCTTAAAACCTCTTCCTTTGCTGTTCAATGAAGGAGTGGCTGATACAAGACCTTTTCTTTTGCTTATATAGCCTGAACCAGACATGTTTAACCTATCAATTTTTTGATCTGCCCTTCTTTTTAAGTTTGAACTCATTTCCTTAAACCGTGATTTTATAGAATCATCCACAGATCGTGCTTTTGTTATATCAGATAGAATTCCAACACCTGCACTTAAAGCTTCCTTTCCAATTGCTTTAGCACCACTAGAAAGCAAAGGTAATACAGACCGAAGCAACCCTCCCAAAAAGTTCCCAATGCCATGGCCACGTTGATAAGGAGCTCCTTTGTAGATGACTCCTATTCCAGAACCTCCTTGATGGGTGTAATAATGTTCATATGGACAATTTATGTTATTGCGTATATACATTATAATTTTTTAAAGTGTAGTTTTATACACACTGTTCCAAACTGGAATGGTATTTTTTGGCTAGTGCTTGATCTTATATCTATTTCAATTGTGTCAAACTCTCTTCGCATGACTGATACGTAGTGAGGAGGGGAAAACACATGCATTTTATTTGCACCGTATATGTATTTTGAAGGGTCTAATGGTATGATTCGAAGTAAAGAGGTCATAACGTCTCCAACAATCTGTGGTTCCACTATGTCACAATAAACAAACATTTGTGATGGTAACCCTAAATGTAAGTTTGCAGGGCGTTTGCCAAACGCTTTTTCTACTAAATCTCTATTAGGTTCATACCCCAACTGAATACCTAACTTGGGCGATAACGTTAATGAAATTATTGCTTCATCTTCTATTACCACAGATACAAACTTAGATATTTCATCATAACGAAAAGTAAATTTTTCATTTATATTATTTAAAGCTTTTAAAATGTGATTAATATTGTCATAGTTGGTTGCAGGAATGTGTTTTTTATAGTAAACAATAGAAGGATATTTTTCATTTGGCATTAACATATTCTTAGTAATATAAACTACATTTTCATGTTCTTGAACAGTGAACATTGTACATGGGTATTGGAATTCAACAACACCCACAGTCCATTCCCCCTCTAATTTTATTGACTTCGGTAGTTTTGTTGAAAAATGGGTTGTCAAATTGTCTGGAAAATACTGTATAGAACTGTTGCTGAGTAATGTTAAATAAAAACTTCCTTTCATTATAACTGTTTTAAATGAGATACTAAAACCCAACTATTAAATTTTTCAGGATAACCTTTCCACTTCACGAGCACTTGCTTTCTGCTACCAGAGTATCGAGAAGTTATTATTTTATCTATTTTGTGCTCTGAAGTAGGGCTAGGTGGAGAAACTTTTTGTAATTCTTTTTCGTAAAAAGTACCTTCTATATCTTCGCTTTGTAAATCTTTTAAGGTGTATACAACCCAAGGTGATCTAGGGATTACAGTTGCAATAGTAAAAATTTCATCACTCCAGTTAGATTCATATCCCTTTTGGAATATGTGTTTATATTTTGTGATCCTAACATGATCACCGATGTGAAACTTTGGTAATGAAATATCTCCTACTGAACTTTTATTTTCTCGAGCATACAAATTGTTCCAAACCGTCATAATGTTAGTCGAACTCACATCACACGGGGCCATTTTAATACTTGAATGAAAACTATGATTATATGCATATAATAAATCCTGTAAAATATCTATATATCTGTATTTATTTTTATGTGTAAAATAACGCCACATTTTTGACTTGAGAGTTCTTTGAAATCGTTCTACGATACTAGCTTTAATATCAGGATTATTTGTTGTATAATAATTTATATTTTTACTCTTAAAATATTGACGAACATCCTTGGAAACAAACTCGGTACCTTTATCTGACTGTATATGGGTTGGGACTATGTGAGCTTCTTTAAAAATACTCTCAAAACATTTTTTGGTTTCAACAGAATTTTTATTTTTCATAGGTCTAGCATAAGCATACTTACTAAATACATCAATTACACACAATATGTAGTTATAACCATCATTATATTTACTATAAGCACGCATGTCACTTAAATCTGCTTGCCACAGTTTATTAAGATCAGATAGGATATATTTATTCCGAGGAAACTTTTTGGAAACTGGCTTATGAAGTGTGTAAGTTTCTTGTGATTGTAACCATTGCTTGACTTCATTCATATTCATTTTGCCTCGCATAGCTTTCGTGAGTTTGTTAATACTACTGTAACTAGAAGGATGTCTTGCATCATAATAAATATTATGAACTTCTAGTAGGGGGTCCATTTTTCCCAATCGATTTTCTTTTTTATTTTTCTATTATACTTGTTTTCAGATTCTGGTGTGGAAAATTTTTCTTCAGTGGATATTTCTTCAAAATTTTTTAATCGAAGTTGGCTAATATACTATACTTCTCATCGGATTACCTATATAAGTGATTGGTACTTTTAGACCATTCAAAGCTTTAGCAAATTTTTCCCATCCTATCGGATCACTTTTTTTCAAAGGTCTCAATGAATCATTAAGTAAATCTACAATGTTGCTTCCATTTATTTTGTTACCATCGACTACTACTGTACCATCATCAGTCCAGTGTATATTGCTTTGGTTTGTTAATAAGAAATCTAATAATGATTCACCTTTTTTAATGTAAGATTTAGGGACTAAACTTAATATTTGTTTTTTAGAATATAGAGATATATTTTGAACAGTATCACTTTTTATGTGCCCCACTTCTTCGTTCAATGTTTGACTGACAATTGGATCTTTGTTCTGTGGATCACTACTTTTATCATAATGTTCTTTTTTTAAAAGTGTTTCAGATAAATCCATATTTGAAGTTACTATCGGAAGTTGATAAGATTGGCGATCTTCTTCAATGAAATGCAAATACCTTTGTAAAGTTTGTAAATATAAAATCCATTTTTTTCTATCGTTATCGTTACTTCTAAGAATATTTTGCATTTCAGCATCTAATCGTGATTTTGGATTTTCATTGATCTCATTCCTTTCCTTTATTTTATCAATGAAACTTGGATCTACCAGTATCATTTTCCTAGCGTGTTCCATTTTAAACAAGACCACTAACTAATCCACTCAATATGGAACCCAAAATAATAGGTAGAAATGCACCACCTTTTTGAACAATTATATTTTTTCTAACTTTGGTAGTAGTTTTATGAACAAGCTTGCGGAGTAATTTTATATGTTGTTTTAAAGATTTTTTATCCTTTTCTTTCAATGGAACTTTGCCTTGCAGCACATTATGAATACACTCACATATACAATTTATTTCATCTTCATCAAATGATTTTAATAAAACTTTTTGATGTTTTGGTTTTAAAGTGTGCAATGCAACGAGCAGATCTTTATGTGTGTTTACACTACCCAACATTATTTGTAAATGACAGAATTTTGTTGGACGTTATCATATTTAAACCCTCTTTTTGGTACATAAACTGAACAGGTTTTATCATTGAATATGTTTGTCTTAAAACGATACACGTCATTGGTGTTTTGTTTGAGATCTATCATCAAATAACCATGTGCATCAATCGTTGCATCTTTATAAGCATCTTGAACAAATCTTACATTATCTGGTGAGACTTGACGAGCTAAATATCGAATTTGTGTTTTATCACGGGGGTTTTTAAAATAAATGATATAGCTCGAATTTAAAGAAATATCTCTTTGACCTTTTCCTTGATGAAAAAGATTTTGAGTTATGTAAAATACGCTTAAATTTCTATGGTGACTCCCTTTTGTAAATATATCTACAATTCGCCCATCAGATTCTCTCATCAGATCATCAATTATAATCAAATTGGCTTCATTACCATCAAACATACTTAAGTCGGGTAATCCTTGAAAGTAGTTAACATTTTTCAAATTGTATAGAGGTTGCATCTCATCAAAACACCATGTTATTTGGGAAAATGAAGTGTTACATATTTCTTTCATATTTTCAATAAATTTTGTAACAAAATTTGATTTTCCACAACCACTAGGTCCTGCAACTATTGCAGTAAATGGATGAATAAAATGATTCATTTCTGTCACGTGTGGATTAGACGAGGTATAAGAAAACAATGAGTATTTTTTATCTTTTTAAACAGTTTTAATGGTTCTTAAACATTACAATACAATGGTGGTAAGAAAAAAACAACTCATATTCTTTTTTATAATATAATATATTATGTACAAATATTAATTAAACACAATTCTAAATAATAAAAAAAAATACAAAAAAACATGCATTGACACAAATGTGATAACAAAAAAAAAACATGATAACATTATCAAATATAATAATATATAACTAAATAAGTACATTTTTTTTTTACAGTTCTCTCAATTTATAATGACCCCATGCCAACGTATCGATTTGATTTGGTAATATGTAGCGCTTAGTGTCTTGGTATGACAAAGAAGTCTTATTAATTTCCTGAGTAAATATTGTATGTTTTATTGACCTAAACCTATGCATGGTATGGTTTTGAATATTTTTATTGAAAAGACAAGATTTATAATTTTCTAATTCTAACTTTTTTGTAACACTTTTGTTCACACCCTTGGCTTTTGCGATGACTTTTTTATCTACTGTAAATGCATACATTTTCGATCGGAGTCCTACAAATTCTTCTAAAATATCACCATTATTTTCATCTTTAAAATACCCTAACTTTTTTTTGTTTATTCTAGGATAACCAAATAAATTATCGGATGGATAATCTGATGTATCAAACCTTAACATCAAATCAGGTTTGAGATCTTCATATAAATTATTAGTAAAAAATTGGTATATAAAACTATCAGTATCAGTATACAATAATTTCGTTTTCTCACCAAATTTTTTCAAAACATAATCATAATGGAATTCATACATAAGTGTTTTTGAAATATCTAAAATGCAAAACCCTAAGTAAATAGGTTTATTATGTACAATTTTTGTTTTCCGTAATTGAACTGCTACTAAATTTTCTGAAAATATTGACATACTGTGGAATTCTGGTTTTGCTATTAAGTCTTGTGCTCCTAAAGACTTACCTTGATTTTCCCAATGGGTTACAAGCTTTACATTTACTCTTTTTTCAATGTTTTCCATAGTTTTACCAAAAACTGAATTATTCATAAGTTTATAAAAATCTTTTTCAAAATCTGATGATGCCTTTGTTCTTAGTTTAGTATTTAAATCAATATATTTTTGTAGCCAAGGACTTTGATTAAATTTTAAAACTCTGTGAACCTTTTGTAGTTCAATACCTAACTTAAGACATTGTTTCAAATTTCTATAGTGAATTTTATATTTTGTTTTATTATTCAAATTTGGAACTAACTTAACATTTTTCGTATTACCTATACAAATATTTTCAGGACATAGAGGTAAATCGGAGTGCAAATCGTGAAGTTTATCGGGATATTTTAAATCAACTTCCAAAATGAAACCATATTCACATGTATCAGGAATATCAAAGTCGATGTCAGGATCCACCCACTCAAATCCGTCTACAGGAAGGTATTGAGACATTGCCCAACCATATAGATTATTTGCATCAAAGTATGCAAGAAAAGATTTTGATTTTATTTTATCATAACCAGTCATATACTGGTTATTTGCCTTAGCATATCTAGTGCTACATTGTGATATGCCACCACGAATACCTGCTTGGATGAACGCTATCTTATCAAAGTCTGTTAATAGCTCTAATTCAATTTTAGTATACTTCAACATAGCATCCCAACTTAGGCCAGGTGCAGTATAATAGTATGCTGGATCTAATTTATAAGTTCTAATACAAATATCTCTAAAATTTTCAAATATGTCTGTTAAAAGTAAAACATCAGTTTTGAGGTATAAGTTAGAATAATCTAACATATTTAAACATTTGAAATGGTTCCAAACATCTTGTGCATGATTGTAATCATGATCAGATACATTAGAATCAGTTAATGTGCTATAGAAATGGGTTTGACTAGGTAAGGATGTCACTTTTAAACTATCATAAGATGTCATGAATTCATACGGATAAACACCTTTTCTTTTTAAGCGAACAAAGTCTAGGTTGTTGGGAAAATTCATTTTGAGTGTATGAAACTGTTCATCTTTAAGATTTTTTGCCAAATTATCAAGGCTACAAGGCAAAAATTTCAGTGAATCAACAAATCTCAATTTAAACATTTCATTGTTAATAAATAAGGTTTTAGTGAAAGAAATGTATCTCTCCTTGTTTTGAGGTATCAAGTCAACTTGTCCTTCAACAAAGTTGAGCGCATGAACTATAAAATGTGAGTCATAGTGACTTAAATTATGAAGAAATACTGGAACGAAATTCGGAGGCCTAAACTTTTTTGAACATAAGTCATGCGCCACACCTCTAAAATTTCCAGTATTCCTATCAAAGTCTAAAACTTTATCTTCACCTAAAATTGTTTCACAAATACAACAAATGAAACAATCATCAATTTTGTTTTTGTCTTCATCAGTTAGAGGATAAGCAGCTTTTTGCAAGTTATTTTTACTACAAATTAATCGTATATCATTATATAATCTACTCATGAACACATTTGCACAATCGGGTCCGCTGTAAGTTTCATATTTTGATAAAGTTTCATCATAAGAACACTTTATATAATATCCGAAGCTATAAGGTTCATGCTTTTGAATGCTATTGGTATAAGACTTAGATGAATTGTTAGCACATGAATGGACTGGCTTTAGAAAAGCTTCAAAATCTGCATATATTACAAAAGGTATTTTTAAGTTTCTTTCAAAATGATCAAACCTAAGTTTATCGTTAGATGTTGGTTCTGCAAACCAATTTTTAAATTTTTTTTCGCTACTTGGTAATTCGACAGTTACATGAGAACAGTCATTTTGTTGGTGATTTGATAATCTTTCACTTGTAGGAAAGTATAATAAACACCCATCACAAATATAAACCATATGATGATGATTTGAAAGTTGTTTGCTTACCAAACGCGATAAACTCTTTATATAACAATAGTGACTATTTGTCCCATTTGTTATGTATAATAAATTAATATGAACGTTTTTGCGACTTTTAGTAAAATACAAGGGACCTATAACATTATTTTTTTTAACTTCATTATTAAATTCCAATCCGAAAACGTTAATACTTATACTATTTAAATTTTCAACTTTGTGAATATCGGTTAACTTCACCGGGAATGATATACCATTAAAATTTAATTTATTTGCATTCATGCTGTATGAAGATACTCGTTCAACATTTTTGTTGATTGGGTATAATGCAGAGAGCAATGCCCATTTAAAACACATATAGTCGAGATTTTTAACATTAATAACAGCCTTTTTAGTTTTAATATCCTGGGGTAAATCAATATAAGAAGTACCACGAAGCGGATTGAACTTATTAACATTCATATCCAGACTTATGATTTGTTTCAGACTCCATCCGCTGTCTTTTTTCTCAAAGCTACTTATTTGATTTGTTAAAGTATTACTCAATGAAGCTAAAAAGATGTTTAAATCATCTCCGCGAAAAATTATAAAATTACTTGTTTGAAAATCGAAAGTGTTACAGGTATTATTTTTGCTCTGTTGTATGAATTCAGCGTTTAAAATAAAATTAACTTTAAAAATGGTATTTATTATAATTGAACGTTCGAGTAATTTAAATATTTCGTCTTTGATAGAACTTATGAATATTTCTGGTGTTTGGAATGTTCCAAGATTTTGTTGAGATTTATTAAAAATTCTATAAGTAATGATTCTTTGACCAAAGGCAGATTCAATTATGGAAACATTTTTTAGAGAACCTTCTATTCTAAGAACATTGTTTTTGTGAAGATTACTTTTTAAATGGTTTGTGTAATACCGCCTACGTAGTTCTTTTTGACAAGCGCTACAATATACGTTATCTGAATCGGTACCTGTGTGGGGTTCTGTGGGTATGTTATCCGGATATGAAGCAGCAGCGACATCGGTTCCTTCGGTTGGTAAGCCTCCTGCAGTTGTTCCAATACATGATTCTCTAGTGATGTTAGAGAAAGTTGATGTTGTATTTCGAAGTTTAGATTCCGAACTGATCACACTGTCAGACTTTCTTTTTATGGATCCTCCAGCTTGTAGTTGTGGTGGGCTAAAAAAGATAAACGAGTTGTTATTTACAATGAAATGTATACAAAATTTAAATATTATAAATATATTTTATTGAGTTATACGTACTTGTTACTTTTTGTATCGGCTTCATGTTGACTTTCAACAAACTCTTCGAGGAAACAGTTTACAAGCGTATCAAATTCTTCAGCATCTTGACACAATCTAACTAACTCTATGTCTTCTAGAATTTCTTCTATTTGAGAATCAAAGAACATGCTCGTGCATGTATCCATTTTTAGAAAGGAAAAATAGAAAGATGTAATATCCTTTTGAAAGCTAGTAGTCCAACTAACATATTAAAATCGATGTCTGGGGTATTTGTAGAGAAAACACAGGTACAAATATTAACAAACCCTATTTAACGAACTAACGATCACTACAATTAATTAACGACTAAATCATAAGTAAGAATAGAACAATAGAGTTTACAGTTATATTATGTTATTATGAATTGCATCCATTCTTGCTAAAAAAATACTTTTTGCAATTGTCAGTCGTGCATATTTCTTTAGTTAAATTAAATATCAACTTCTGAATATGTTCATAGTTTTTGTTTGTTTGCGATGTGTATAATTTTATCCTTGTCTCCGTATTTTTCCAATGTTCGTTGCTTGGTATCTTTGAAATCTTCTTTAAATCATATACTTCGATTTTTATCAAATGTGAAGCAGTTTGTCCATCATCTGTGTTAGTAGAGACGAAAACTGTGTCTCCACTATTTTGTACTCGTGATACTGATGAAGATAGTATTTTTTTTTTTTTGCTTTTCTGAACATTGAATAGTTCATCTAAACTTGGAAGCGGTGATCTTTTTCTACTTAGGTTTATTTCTTGAGTAGGTACTATTTCCAAATCGGTCGTTTCACTATTTGGAGATTCAAAGTAGAATGTTTTATAAGTATTTTCAGCAAAATTGTTCTGAAATAAAAAACATAAAAAATATAACTACTAGAATATTAAAAATAAAATATTTGCATTAGTAAAATAAAAAGAAGAAAAATATCTTACCTCCATTTTATGTTGACTCTGAGTAGTGATACACTTAAACTTTACTGCACTCTGTATCGATTCGGAGAGCATTTCATATTTATACAAGCATAGTACACAAGTTGCATAAGAATCAAATTAAATAAACATTAGTTATCTAGTTTCGACTTTCGACACACAAATTAGATAGTTAACAACTAGTTTAAATAAACTAGTACTTAATGAATCCCAAAAACCACAAAATATATTTATAAGTACCTTTGTTCCGCGACTCTGTCTCTCTGTCAATATCCCACGGGAACATTTTTTTTTACTATCGTTGTGTCAAGTACCTAAGAGATGTATAGTTGGATTTGTAAATAATGCAGCATTTAATGGTTGTTTGTCTAAAAATCCGTTTAATTTTGAGAACTACAAAATGAATTCCTTTTGTTTATATATTGACGGTCAACAAATTCCTTCAAAAGCTTTACAACCATGTTTTGATAATAATATTTTTACTACAACCTATCATACATTATTTACAGGAACAGGTATACATTTTCTCAACGAAGGTAATGGGATATCTCACGATAAGTATTCGAAGGGTTATTGTTTGTTAGCATTTGATCTCACACCTGATTTATCAGCCAATTCATCTACTCATTGGAATTTAATTAGACACGGTAGTGTGAGATTAGAAGTTCGCTTTGAATCTGCTCTGACTCAAACGATCAATTGCGTTGTTTATGCAGAGTTCGATAATGTTATTGAAATTGATAAAAATCGCAATGTAACTGCTGACTTTAGTAGCTAAGATAGTAAATATTGTATTATATATATCTATGTATAATTATTATTAAGTTCAAACTCTGTAAAATAATTTGAATGTGTTAAATAATATATATTATAATAAATGATTACTTTTAAAGTTATGCTTTCATTTTATTTAAAAACCCCAGTCGATGACATGTTAAATAAGACGGTCACAGCTTATTTATTTCACTCGCGTGTGAAAGAGCGAATTAAATAGTCTTGTAAAAGAAATATGGACACTTTACAAATACAAGCATACTTAAAAAATATCCATCCAAGCTTACACTATAACGCTTATGCTGCGAACCGATTACCGATATATGTCACGGTTCCCGCTTTCCTTATAAGCAATTTGGATCCGGACTCCAAACCAGGTTCCCACTGGGTAGCCATCCACATAGACAGTCATGGGGTCGGGGAATACTTTGACACATATGGTCGTTTCCCTACGGGGATGCATAAAATGTTTTTGAACAGAAATGCAAGGAAATGGCGTTTTAATAATGTTCGGTTACAAAATGATTATACGTCAGTGTGTGGAGAGTACTGTTTAATGTACTTACTATATAAATTTAAAAACAAGTCATTGAAAGACTTTCAAAATGAATTTGGCAGCGATACACTCAGGAATGATTTGTTTTTGAATATGATGTTCAAATCTTGTTTTAAGATTTAATGAAAGAGTTATTTTGAAATAAAGGATTTATTCGAAATTAAACCCGAGTTTTATTTTTTTAATCTCGACTTCAATTATTTGGAAACATACCAAAAGAATGTTGTTTATTATCAATGCCATTACGACTATGTCATTAAGTTTAGAATGTCGTTCATTACAAAACGCGTGATGCGCATGGTCATTAGACATTGAGGAGTTTAACGATTAGTGTAATGAGTGCTATTAGTGCTTTCCTTATGCAAAACCTAAAACGTTAAGGAGTGCAGATACGCAAAAATGGATCGCATAGATCGATCGGGCGTAGCGGAAAACCCCTATTTTGACACCAAACTTTTTTTTTTTTTTTTTTAACCGACCAACCCCTGTAGTTGGCCGACCAACCCCTGTAGATTCGCCGGTTCTGGCTCGTGAGCCAGAACCGGCGAATCCCTACTACTGAGGTCTTTACTTGAATACCTACTATAAATAAACCCACATATTATGTGCTTATAATATTAGTGCTCTGTATATTAGTGCGTTGTAAAATCACAATTTAATACAATTGTGGCGACTGTGGTGCGCCATATAGTTGAAAGTTTAACTGAAATTAATTCGGTTAAGTTTGTACTTAACGCGTTTATGAAGTATAAAATGACTGCTTTGCATGATTATTGATAAAACAATAATAAATTCCTGAATTGTCGTTTTAGGTTGAACCGCGGTGGTAGCCTTTTTGTTGACTTTCCAAAAATAAGTTTCATTTGAAAATAAAATATTTTTGTCAAGCAGTGACCCAACTGATGATGATGAATTATAGATAAGAATACTCACGATTACGTCAGATTACAAACAAAAAAAACTAGATCGCGATCGGTTTATTCATTAGGAAGCTACGATGACACAGACACACACAGAGACAATTGTAACACCCTTTTTCGTCGGGGGTTTCGGAAATTCAATTTAAATAACTACATATTATTTTATCACTTCCCTGTTCTCGTCTGAAGTTAGAAATATTATATCGTCATCCGATTTCGGACTGGACACTGTAAACAGCTGTCTGTATGATATAATAAATAATTAATAGTTCAAAAAGCAAAAAATTAAGCAAAATATCTATAGTAAAAAAAATTAAAAAAAAAACATTTTAAAATTAAAATAGGTAAAATAATTATATATGTTATTGAATGTACTGTAGGTTCTTGATGGAAATACATGTTACACTGAAATTATTACTTTGGGATATCACTATATTACTATACATAATAATGATATCCCAAAGTTATAGTGACTGTTCTTTTTAAACCCGTTATTTGTTTTTTTATGGTCTGTTATTATTGTTTAATTATGTTCTCTTATGACTGTGATTTTTGATTCTTTTATCTTTCTATGTTTATCGTTTCATTGTGTAGTGTAATGTGCGTTTTACGGAATAAATGTTTATTTATTTTTTAGACGAATCACATTCTCGGTATCAAACGATCGATCCAGGCCGCGCTCCAGTCAAAAGTCAATAAAATAATTTGCTCCATACAAAACGAGAGTATAAAGATATGGTTAACACCCTCAGCGGGACTCCTTGTTTTGCACATTTTTTTAAAGTATTTTTAATATGTATATTGTATTTGTATTCTTTAGGTATTAATAATAAATATGCAGCCTGAAATAACTGGTATTTATATATTTTATTCAAAACTTTCTGTCAAAAGAAACGTGTGTGGAAAAAATATGAAATATTTCCGTTTTCCCTCATTGAAATTTGGTTGGTGCGCGAAATGTGTATTGAACATTATTTGATAATGAAATCCTATTTTGAGAGATATTTAGGACGTAAAGAGGGTCCGTCCTCTATAGGTAATTGTAAGGCTGAACGCTCTTAGAATTATTTGTACTGAATTATATAAAAAAATAAAAAAAATATTTATTTTCTCTTAAACACATACATTGTAAGTAAAATATAAACAGTTTTCTTGAGCAGACAACATGTGATGAGAGACTGGTGTCTGTGCTAGTATGTACCTGTGTTACAGATCACCAGGCTCTCGTCCTCCCGGACTCAAAAATTTTAATCTTAAGAATAAACCAATCATAGTAGACGAAGAAATAATCTAAATTTTAATTAGATAGCTTATAAGCTTATAAGTTATTAATTCTAATACGAATTTTTTGTGTCTATAATTATGTGTGTGTGATGACACGTGATATTGAGTAAACGTTATTTTTACGTGACGACCTCTGTAGCGCAGTGGTTGTGCTCAACCGATAGTTTGCGGGTTCAAATCCCACCTAGGGAACAAAAATTTTTCCATTTTCCTGGATCATGGATGTGTATTAAATTTGTGTATTAATATTATACTTAAATATGTGTATAGTATAAAAATATTAAATATATATTATTTCCGTTGTCTGGTTCTCCGGATACTTAGCACAGGGCCAGATTGACGCGGTGTGAAGCGTCTATAGATATTATTATTAGATATATTTATTTGAATATAAATAAAATACGTATAAAAAATAAACTAAGTTAAAAAACCGACTGCAACAACTAAAAAGCATAAAATAATATTTTTCTAATGTTACATTTAATGTACTTTTTGAAGTCGGTGTCAGCAAATCTTAGTTATAAGTCAGAAACTTTAGGATGTTGTTCCTGTGAGTGGGGACCAAATGGCAGCTATACTGCGTCGAATAAAAAAAGAATCACGCAAATCGGATCAATAACCTCAGAGTAATCAGTATAGTTTAAAAAAAATTTGGAAGTCTCTTAAAAAACTCAAATATCACGGCAGTTAATTTTTATCACTAACTAGCTGACCCGTGCTAACTTCGTAGAACCGTATAAACCTTCCCTGGACTTCCACGAATATTTCAAGACTAAAAATAGCTCCATCGGTTCAGCCGTTCTCTCAAGTTTTAGCAAGACCAACGACCATCAAATCATTTTTATATAAAACTAGCTGACGTACCAACTTCGTTCAGCATAGAAACGTATAAACCTTCCCGGGACTTCCACGAATATTTCAAGACTAAATATAGCCGAATCGGTTCGACGACCAGCAATTCATTTTTATATATAAGATTTCTGTTACACGTTGAAGACATGGCACTTAGTATGCCAGTACTGTACTAGTTCATTACTCTATTGAGGCGATGTAGAGCTGAAATAGAGCAGTGATTATACCTCGTACTGTATAGTGGGGGTGGGGGGTTCCCTACCTTTAGCCACGTGAGCTGAATGTGAAGTTTGAGAGCAGGTGGACAGATATACAAGTGTTCAATAGTAATTAATTTCGTTGTAAGTCCCAAGACCGATCTAGGCCTCGACCATATTTTACTTATGATTAGGCTTAGCAAAGTAAGCAAATCTTTTAAAGGTAAAAAAAAGGTTAGCCTGTATACAATAAAATCCTAGGAAACTAAAAAAATATCCATAAACAAAAATACAATTTATTTATTTATTTAATTAATTTCGAATCTTATACATAATCTGGCATTTACTGCCTTCACAGAGTTGTGTAGGCAATATACATGATGTAGTGTGTGTGTATCACCTCCCTATGTATTGTATCAATGATTAGTTATATAAACGACAGTCGGACCAAATACATCTTTAAATTAGTCTCCCCAAGCCTGCACATTGCAATGAGTTCTGTTATTTTATAATAGCCAAATAAAAAAGGAACACAATAATAATTTAAAAAAGTAGTTAGAGAACGTTAGTATGCTAAAGCTTTTTTTGATGATTTTTTTTATCGCCTTACGGTAAGTAATTTATATGAGGTGCCAAAACAATAAATGCTCTACGCGTCCTTCTCTACACACTTTATTCAACTTGCATCCCACAATTAGTCTAAAACAAACAATATATTAGTATCTAGCTGTGCCCGCGACTACGTTCGCGTGGTTGTCGGCAACACTATCGCGATTATCTTTTGATTGCTCACGTTGGTTTTTGTAATTATGATTATTAAAAAGGAATAATTCTTTCATACATATTTTATGAGTAACTTAAGCCGTTTATGCAGCGCACGCAGCGAAAGTCCTCAAATGTGAATAATTTTCCCAGTTTTTGCAACATTTCTCACTGCCGCTTCGCTCCTATTGGTCGCAGCGTAATGTTATATAACCTAAAGCCTTTCTCTATAAATGGACAATCCAACAAAATTTTTTTTTTCTAATCGTACCACTAGTTCCTGAGTTTAGCGCGTTTAAACAAACAATCTCTTTCTCTTTATAATATTAGTATAGATTCAAACCCACAACCGAGGCGAGAGCTCCAAGCCACTGGTCCATGGACCATCATTGATACAAAATATTATCTTGTAACACCGAAACAAATTGATTTGTCCCACAGAAGCCCAGCGGGGCGTGACATCGCACAACACACAAGGGCGCGGGGCTCGAGCGGTCCGCATACAAAACAGGGGCCTTACTCTCCAATCTGATTCGATTTTGATTCAAATTCGATTGTGCCGCGTATTTCCGAAAACGTATTGTGTCTAACAAAAACACACATAATAAATAAAATAGCGATTTCTTGCAAGCAGCCCTTGGCATAGGAAAAAGAAAAAAAAACAATAAAATAAATAATATGAGTCTATAACTACGTCGTTTCAGCCTTTTAGAGTCCACTGCTGGACATAGGCCTCTCCAACACATTTCCAGTGCGACCGGTCCATTGCCACTTCAGCTGACTGATTCTACGGTCTATTCTACGGTCTATTCTAAGGTCAATAACTACATAGAAATAAAACTACTATGCGGTTAAGCTAACTGCTTAATGCAGACACTTTGTTGTTGTTTTTGATTCTCAGTCGATTAATATGGTCGGGAGTATAAAAAGTTACTAACGATTTTCTTTACCCTAGTTTCAATTAAACATTGAAAAAAAACCCGCGTGTAATATGTTAAATTTTGGAAATGTTAAATTTTGACATCTGTCAGTCGTTCCACTAGCATAATATGAGTGATCTGAGCGTTCAGAGTAAAAGAAGTGCAGGAACACAAGGTTATAAAGAATATTTATTTCGTCATAATTACTGTTATGTTATAATATTTTTGGGTTTGTTGATAACTATGTTTTCTTGTATTTCTTGTAAAAATTTGTAAGGTCAGTTGGTGGGTGGTGCAGAGTAACAATTTAGATTAGTTTTCTTTTGGAACAAAATTGTTTGCAATATAATATAATTTTTATTATTTATTAATATAGTATTATAATTATTATATATATTTAATTAATTTAAGTATGTCTATTTCTGATAATGATTCGTTTTATTCTGCCAATGATTCTACTGGGCTATACGCTGACGATAGTTTTGATTCTGTAGGTAATACGTTGGGTGAAACTTTAGCTCAATGCTTTAATGCACAAAACAACAACTTATTAAATGTTTGTCACTTAAACGCGCAAAGCATACCAAGTCACTATGCGGACTTACTAGAATCTTTCGCTGGAAATAACGTTCACGCCATTCTGATTTCCGAGAGTTGGCTTAAACCAAACCTCCTGTCCACCTCTTTCTCCTTACCTGGTTTCCTCCTTATCCGTAACGACCGAATTGATAGACCTCCGTCGCGATTTTCCTTATAAAATATTAGCCTCCTCTCCTGCTCAACAATCTGCTACGGCTGAATATATTTTTCTGGAGATTAGCGTCAGAGGAACTAAAATGGTTCTAGGAGTAGTCTATTGCCCTCCTACTGTCGACTACTTTTCTGAATTTGATTCAGTTCTCGATTCATTGAGTTCAGAATACGCACACCACGTCATCATGGGTGATTTCAATACTGACCTTAAAAACCACACCGCTCACCGTCCGATTAAGCTCAATAATCTCATTGGATCTGCTGGCCTTCACCTGCTACCCCTCCAACCCACTCATCACAACGTCAATGGTGATGACACCTGGCTAGATCTAATGCTCATTGCTGATCCTTCCCTTGTCCATGCACACGGTCAGCTACCTGCCCCTGGTTTTTCCCATCATGACCTTATCTACCTGTCATACATTTTAAAGCCTCCCAAAATTTCACCAAGGATTATACATAGACGTTGTTTTGGCAGTGCTGATAAAGATAAATTACGTACTGATGCTGAAAACATAGATTGGAAACCTCTGCTTGATGCCACCTCTATTGCTGAAAAGGTTAGACTTTTTAATGCAAATATCACGCTACTATATAACGTACATGCGCCCAGCAAGAAAATAAAATTAAAGCATCCGCCTGCACCTTGGTTGACTGACGATATCCTTACAGCGATGAGGTGTAGGGATCGCTTATTTCGGAGGTTTAAAAGGGACCGTAATGAAACCAATTGGTCGAACTATAAATCTGCCAGAAATCGCTGTAACCAGATGATACGGAAGGCAAAACGCCGCCATTTTCACGACAATTTATCAACTTGTAAGGCCTTTCATACTTGGAAATTTCTAAAATCCTTCGGCGTAGGTAAATCACATCAAGCGGAAATTCCGAGTACCATTAGCTTGGAAGATCTCAACTTTCACTTTTCCGCATCTTCCACACTTGATGTTGTAACGAAATTTCAAACTATTCGTCTTTTAAATAACTTACCACGCCCGAATGGTATACCTCCCTTTCAATTTTTACCGGTTGCATCAGACGAGATCAATAAGACGATAATTTCCATAACATCTAATGCCGTTGGTAGTGATGAAATCAGTCGACAAATGATCATTATGATTAAAGAACAGCTTTTACCCATTATAACCCACATTGTAAATTTCTCCCTCAAATCCGAATTCCCCGAGCAGTGGCGTAAGGCCTACGTTTGTCCTCTCCCTAAAATTACCAATCCCTCTAATCCATCACATTTTCGTCCTATTTCCATTCTTCCTTACCTATCCAAGGTGCTCGAGGCTTGTGCTTATAAGCAACTGTCCAGGTTTATCCATGAACATAATATATTGTCACCACTACAATCTGGTTTCAGACCTGGCCATAGCACCACCTCTGCATTACTAAAGGTGACTAATGATGTAAGAGTAGGCATTGAGAATTCTAAAATAACTGTTCTAGTTTTGATAGATTTCTCAAACGCGTTCAACAATGTAAATCATGAAATCCTACTGGCAATACTCTCAAGTCTTTTGATCTCGCCTGAAGCGCTTAATTGGATTTCATCGTATCTTCGTGGGCGACAGCAGTCAGTACGCACGGAACTGTCTTCCTCAACGTGGCGTCATCTGGACTCTGGCGTGCCTCAAGGCGGTATTCTGTCTCCTCTACTCTTCTCAGTATTTATAAATCTCGTTACGTCAAGACTTCGCTGTACGTATCATTTGTATGCAGACGATTTTCAGATTTATGGCCAATCAAGATTGGAAAATTTGTCCAGTGCAATCGAGGAGGTTAACAGAGACCTCATTACCATCAGTGACTGGTGTAATAACTTTGGGTTATCAGTGAACCCAAGTAAGTGCCAGGCAATACTATTGGGCAGTCCACGATTTTTATCAAGGGTTGACGTTGGCTCCATTCCACCTGTGATTTTTGATGGGTCTGTTATAAACTTCAGCTCTTGTGTTCGAGACCTTGGTTTGCACATCGACTCCACTCTTGATTGGCAATCGCAAACAGCTCATGTGAGCCAGAAAGTTACTGGTGCATTGCGCTCCCTTTATCGACTGAAAAATTTTCTACCAGTATCTGTTAAAGTTTTGCTAGTTCAGTCCCTTATTCTACCTATCATCGACTATGTTGACGTGTGCTATTTTGATCTCAATGCAGACAAGCTCGACAAATACGATCGACTCCTAAATAACTGCATCAGATTTATTTATAATCTTCGGAAATATGACCATGTAGCCCCCTTTCGCTCCAAGTTGCACTGGCTACCTATACGCCAACGTCGCTCACTTCGGGCCTTGTGTACGCTTTTCTCACTCCTTCGTTCTCCCAATTCCCCTACTTACCTAACACCTCACTCCCAATATCTTTGTAGTAGCCATGACAAAACCCTTCGATCTTCAAACAATGCCCTACTTTTGTGTCCTCCTCATACTTCCAGTCTCGTTCACTCATCTTTCCACATACAAGCAATCCTTCTCTGGAATGCTCTCCCTCTTGAAATCAGATTGGCAAAAACCAGAGATACATTTAAGCGGAAGGTCCGACAATGTTACTTTAATCTCTTGGCAGAATCTTAATCATTTTTACATATTATATATTTAATATGTATATATATTATATAATATATATTATATATCTTTTATTTTTAATATGTATTATTTATATTATGTATCTATAAAATATATTATAATAGTATTTATAAAATATATTTTTGGTATTGGTAATATTTGTTATATACATATATTAGTTATATTTCCTCCTACTCTTCCAAATTATTTCACTTGTTGTTTTTACATTTATCTCCCATAATATGATTGAGCACCTTTTCTTTTGTTTTGTCTCTGCATCACCCTATGGTTGACTGGAAGAAAATGCCCTTTGGCATTAAGTCCGCCATTGTACATTGTGCATAAAGTGTGAAAATAAATAAATAAATAAATAATATTCCTATCACACCTAACATACGGCCTGATAACCTTGAAGATCTGAACCGATTTCCACCAAACAGCTAAAAACACTCTCGACTGATATTATATACCTTTCTAACAAAAAATCGCATTAAAATCGGATAATCCGTTTGGGAGTCAAACTCATAACTTCCCGTCGTTTTGCGTCTGTTAAATACCGTTGAGATCAAACTGATTCGATTCTCGATTGTGTCGAGAGTAAGCCTGCAGGGCTCTACGCGACCTTCGTCAAGAAAGACTCATGTCAAGCACGGATGTGGGTACCAGCGAGCGCGATATTGGGATTTTGGGATACTTAAGTATAATATAATAATAATAAATAATATCTATGGACGCTTCACACCACGTCAATCTGGCCCCGTGCTAAGTATCCGAAGAACTTGTGTTACAGGTACTGTGACAACGGAAATATATTTAATACTTTTATACTATACACATATTTAAGATTTTTATTATAATAAAACACAAATTTAATATACACCCATGACCCAGGAACATTGAAAACTTTTGTTCCCTCGGCAGGATTCGAACCCGCGACCTCTCGCTCGAGCACCAACGCGCTCAACCACTGCGCTACGGAGGTCGTCAATAGACATTATTATTCTTCTTATATATAAAAATGAATTGCTGTTCGTTAATCTCGCTAAAACTCGAGAACGGCTGAACCGATTTGGCTATTTTTGGTCTTGAAATATTCGTGGAATTCCAGGTAATGTTTAAACGTTTTTGAAGTTATACTTCTTTAGGCGCGTTATGAAAAAATGATGAGAGTGAAATTTTAAGATGCGCGCGCACCTGTGACACAAAATTAACAGTATGAAGTCGTCTGCTTAACCGCTCATTAAGTCTCGAAAAAATTATATATATATATAAAACTATTTTTTAATGATGCTAAAGAAGTATAACTTCTCACGCGCGTACATAAGTACACGCACCCATTTTTTTTATGCTCAACGAAGTGGGCACGGCTCAGCTAGTATTATTTATATTGTCCGCAACGTGCGTATAACTCAAGTTTACTCAAATATGCTCAACTGTGAGTCAGGTATTAATAAAACTTCGCAATGGAACACTTTACGAGCACTTCGCTGCGCAGAAAGTTTTAGTGTTATGATCACTATCTCATGCTCGAGCGCAGCTATTTTAGGAATAGCTCGGCATATGACTCAGATGAACTCTGAAACGATAGCCCTTAGACAAACCATCGTTATCGCTTACGAAGAACCAAGATCTGGCTTTATTTTTTTGGCCCGTTTGACGTGAATGCTATATTATATGCGTCTACAGAGATTAATATCGATACAAACTTAAGAGGAAACACCACGGTTATAGAGAGAAATACAAAATAGGTATTTATAAAATCTATTGCTGTCTCGCAGTGCCTTAGCTAGCCAGCACTAGCGCGATAGGGACAACTGCAACTTGGACTGAAATTACCTATTAAAAGTACCAGAAATCGACGTTTAGAGGATTCCTCCTCAAAAAAAAACCGATTTAAATATTTTTTTCTGTATTAGCTAAAAAAAGAATTAATCTAGGTTCCTATTTTTTTCTTTTGTTGTTTATTGTAGTCAAATCTGTTTCCTAGATATTTAAACATAGCGGAGAGTCTGGCCATTTTTTTTAGGTTTTTAAACGTCCATATTATCTCTTTAAATAATTAATTTATTAAAAAAAGGAAAAAATAGGGACGTACAAACAATATCCATAAATATTCAGGAAAAAAATTGTTACTCTAGAGGTGTTATCCATGGAGGAAATAGAAATCCCCTAGACCCCTATTTTTGTATGTAAAAATTTCGTGGTGTTTCCTCTTAAGTTGCCGACATGACAATACAATGACATGAGGGATTTAGATGTCGGACAGCGACGGTTATTGAAAAAAAGGTTTAAGCTTTGTACAAAATAAGGGTTGCCAAAACTTTACTCCACCGATTTTTTGACCACACGAATATTGCGACTTTTATATGCCATATGCATTGCACTATTTAATTGCAATCAGTAGATTCTATTTTAGACCTACAAAATGTCGGTCACAAGAAGTATTTTTGCAGACCGATTTTCCAACGATTTCGCCACATATTATTTCACGACACAAATATTGTGACCGACTGTTTGTATGCCGTGTGCATTCTCTATTTTTCACCTACAAAATTTCGGTCACAAGAAGTAGTTTTTGCAGACCGATTTTCCAACGGTTTTGCCGTATATTATTTCACGACACGAATATTGTGACCGACTGTTTGTATGCCGTTTTCATTCTCTATTTTTCACCTACAAAATGTCGGTCACAACAAGTCCCGTTGGTTGGGCACCCTAAACCAGACTTGACAGCAAAATATCGCACACACGGCTCATTTAAAGCAAACCCTTTTCATCGTCAGAAGGGCCGATAAATCCCTGTCCAGCCCTTATGATCGCAGTGTAAAGACTGTAATAGAAAGCCCAATTAGTTTCGAAAATCTCACTTGCAAATCTTCGGATTTATGGTAGACTGAACGATTTTTTTATGATATTTGTGTTAATTTAACGATGACTCTTAATTATTTATAATACCTCCCCTCACCGATTTCGGTGTCGTTAGCCGATTCGTTAAAACCAGGCCAGCTACGTGGTAGTCATTTTATAGTGCCCAAGTGTGTGCGCATTACACAGAAGTACTCTCTTCCTTCACTCTCGTAGCCCAGTGGGACGGATAACCGACACGACCGGGAGAGTAGGCGCAAGACTGACCTTTTACATGCCCATCCGACGCATGGATCATCTTTCTTGTCTTGTCAATTACTAAATATAACAAAAAGAAGTTTAAGTGTCTAAAAGGACCACAAGGAGTGAATCTTACTATCCTGGGGCTCGCGGGCTCCTAGCCTATACACACCAACGCACTGGTCGTTGACCTAAGACCTGACCAGGGTTGAAACTAATCTGTTTTGTGACTTTTATGAAGACTTAAAAAAAATGCTCTACGCGTTATTCTCTTCACACTATAATCAGCTTAATACATGAACCATGAATCACTCTGTATCAGTAGGTAACACAGGCTATGTAATTTTCGTAGTATTGTTAAGGTTTTATAAAATGCTAGCTAACCATGCCCACTTCGTTGAGAATACAAACCGTTTAAACCTTCCCGGGACTTCCACAAACATTTCAAGACCAAAAATAGCCGAATCAGTTCAGCTGATCTCCAGTTTTAGCGAGACTAACGAACAGCAATTGATATTTATATAGCCTATGTTACTCAGTGATAATGTAGTTTTCAATGAAAAAAGAATTATTCAAATCAATCCAGTACCTTTTGAGTTAAGTCGTTACATACAAAAATACAAATCTTTCCTCTTTATAATATTAGTGTAGATATTATGGTAATTTGACTAAGCTGTGTTTTCTATTTTATTTAGTCTGAGTATTCTATATCACAATTCAATTTTAAAATGTTTTGGTCCATTTACGTAAATATACTTCCCGGCTCTATTTCGTGTTTTAGCTCTAGTACACAAAGGCTTCAGATTACGTTGAAATCGCTTAGGAGGCAGTAAAGCCTTTTAGCGGTTATCCATTACAAGTTAATCCTATTCCCTGAACGAGATCTGTGTCACGGTAATGCTATGATACAGTATTGTAACTGCCTAATACCGCCTAATACTGCCTAATACTGCTTAACACTGCCTAATAGCGCCTAACACCGGCTACTAAAAATAAAGTAATAAAAAAAAAACGTTTTATTTCCAGATGGAACATAACAAGCTATTTTCGGAAAGTCAACAAGCAAAACAAGCTACCACCGGTTCAACCCTAACCCGCCGAGAAGAACCGGCGTAAGAAACTCGCACGAGGCCATCTTTCAGCAAAAAGATGGAAAATTTATCTTTTTTAAAAGTATATATTTTTTTATACATATATTTATATATATTAATATTATAAAAGTTAGAATACACATAGTAAATAAATATAAGCAGCCATTGTGGTTGGCCACCTTATTCCCAGGGTGTGCAATCATTAACTAAATTAGTTAACTTCTTCATCTTCTACTTTTTTAAATTTATTAATTGAAAATTTTTGAACATTAACGAATACCGCCAAATACCGCCTAGTACCGCCGAAACAGCCTAATACCGCCTAGTACCGCCTAATACCGCCTAATACCGCCTAATACCGCCTAATACCGCCTAGTACCGCCTAGTACCGCCTAGTACCGCCTAATACTGCCTAATACCGCCTAGTACCCCCTAATACCGCCTAATACCGCCTAATACCGCCTAGTACCGCCTAATACCGCCTAATACCGCCTAATACCGCCTAGTACCGCCTAGTACCGCCTAATACTGCCTAATACCGCCTAGTACCGCCTAATACCGCCTAATACCGCCTAATACCGCCTAGTACCGCCTAATACCGCTTAATACCGCCTAATACCGCAAAATACCGCCCCTAATACTGCCGAGTACGTACTGTGCGGCTATTAACATTTAGGTTGCCAACCAACAGCCTAATACTGCTTAACACTGCCTAACACTGCCTAATAGCGCCTAATACCGGCTAAATCTTTATGTTTCTATTTTAACCGACTGCGTGATTCTTTTTTTATTCGACGCAGAAGCTTTCATTTGGTTCCCAAAAAATTTGACATACATAGTTTGTTTATATACCCTGTATTTTTTATTTTATGAACATATTTCACCAATTTCCAGAGGTGTATCATATTTGTTCGAACATTTTTTAGATAGATGATGTACCTTAGTATGTAGTTTTAGTACGGAATATTTAAGAACTTTTTACTTTCGCATTTGTAAGATACTCTCGACACAAAAAGGAAATGGAAATTATAATATGGCGTGTGATGTCTGTCAGTCTGTCTGTAGCATCGTAGCTACCAAACATACCTATTTATCCTAATGTAGTTTTCACTTAGATATATTAAAAAGTAAAAAAAAAACTACGTTTAAAAATATCGACCTTAAAACAATAATTGTAACTACATTACTATATTTATACTTTTAAGTTGTTGGAGTTTGTTTTTTTAAACGTACCTAATTTATTATTTATTCACCTACAAAAAGTATGGCGTAGTAGTGCACCCTTATTTATAATAATACCAGCTGATCCGTGCCCACTTCGTTAAGCATACAAACCGTTTAAACCTTCCCTGGACATCCACAAACATTTTAAGACCAAAAATAGCCGAATCGGTTCAGTCGTTCTTGAGTTATGCGCTTACCAACACATTTTGCGATCCATTTTTATGTGATAGATAATAACATCAATGGACGCTTTTAACCACGTCAATCTGGCCCCGTGATAAGTATCCGAAGAACTTGTGTTACAGGTACCACACAACGGAAATATATTCAATACTTTTACACTATACACATATTTAAGAATTTTATTATATTATACGCAAATTTAATACACATCCATGACCCAGGAACATTGAAAACTTTTTGTTCCCTCGGCGGGATTTAAACCCGCGACCTCTCGCTCAAACACTGCGCTACGGAGGTCCTCAAATTTTGAAATATACGTCCACAAGTTACAGTACTGTATATGTAGCTGTTCCCGCAACTTCGTTCGCGTGATTTTTGATAGACTTAAGCCGTTTATGCAGCGCACGCAATGAAAGTCCCCAAATGTAATTAGTTTTCTCCGTTTTTGCAACATTTCTCACTGACGCTTCGCTCCTATTGGTAGCAGCGTAATGTTATATAGCCTAAAGCCTTCGTCTATAAATGGACTATCCAACAAAAAAAGATTTTTTCAAATCGGACCAGTAGTTCCTGAGATTAGCGCGTTTAAACAAACAAACAAACTCTTCCGCTTTATAATATTAGTATAGATAGTATAGATATACGTCCACAAGTTACAATACTGTATGTACAGTATTACCGTGTCTTTGTTTTGTTCGGAATCGGCTTATCCCATTATTCCCTTATGGGATAAAAAATGCTCTCTTCTCATAACTTGTACAATAAATAGTCTTTCAGCCTTTTCATAATGTTCTTTGTCAGTAATAACCCGCGGGCTAGATTTTTCTTCACGAATGTGTTACGTTTATATTATGTTATTAACCTTCGACGAAAACAGAGTATAATGAGCCTGCGTCTGTCTTAAAAAATCGTAGGTTACTTTAAAAAATATGATGTATATTTATTTATTTAACCATTTTTGTGCACATAAATGACAAAAAGATCACATATAAAGAAATACGTCACAAAAGGACTAAGTACTTATCTCTAAAAGAAATTTCTTCCAACAGTCCTTCCGAGAGAAATTACATAATTAAATATTATATTGTTATTTATTATATTATTAGTCTGAATTTATATTTATATGATATTGCTGTGTTTTAAATATCACCTAGATATTTAATTTATTAAAATCCCTATCATATATAAACTGAAATCAATCCAGTTACATTTGTCGGATCATTTTTATTGTCGACAAGCTGGCGAATTCTGTATTGTCTTAACCAAACTTGAAAACATTTTAGTTGTTCCAACGCGGGAATCGAATCCACGACCTCCGGGCTCCGAGTCGAGAGCCAATGTAAACCTAACATACAACATTGACGACCTCCGTAGCGCAGTGGTAAAGCGCGTTGGTGCTCGAGAGAGAGGTCGCGGGTTCCAATCCCACAGAACAAGGAGTTTTCAATATTCCTGGGTCACGGATGTGTATTAAATTTGTGTATAATATAATAATAATCTTAAATATGTGTATAGTATAAAATTATTAAATACATTTCCGTTGTCTGGTACCTGTAACACAAGTTCTTCGGATACTTAGCACGGGGCTAGATTAACGTGGTGTGCAGCGTCCATAGATTTTATTATACATTCTTATTTTTGCCCTCTGTTTTAAGTCCCATTTGTTTGATCTCAAAAGGCGAAACTTCGTAAATACCCGACAAATAACAATGTGTACAAACGATATTCGAGCACGTTCATCACAGGCTGTCTCCGTCTCTCCATAGCGTAGTGACAAGGACGACGAGATCAGTCTTCCCCACCTCTCGTGAATACATCAAGTTATTTCTTTTTAATTTTCCTTGAAGTTGAAAGATGTTTAGGCACCTTAATGGATCAGTGGCGGCAGCGCTCAGACCGAGAAAGAGAAAGCTAAAAATTTTTAATGTTCCTGAGTCATAATTCAATTACAATTATACCGTGTTTGTCGTTTAGTTACTGTAAATGAAGGCTTTATTCATAACAAAGCTATAGGGGATCGAAAAAATTATTGAAGTAAAGTATGCCTTAAGAGTTGCTTGACTTGGCGTGGGTACTGCCGTGCTTCCAAGTTTTAATAACCCCTGAATTGTCCGGCAATGAGCGAACTGATGGTGAATTATAGCCTACATCCGTTCTAGGCTATAATTCACTGTGTCAGCTTTCAAACCCAACTTCCGTTCGCCTCACCAAATCACATTTTTTGTAACGCATTCGCAACTTACTACTCAAAGTGCATGAAAGTGATTTACTTGAAAAATTCTTCATCATTTACTTACCCGCTACAAAACCCTTACGGAACGGTTAACCATTACACGGTTAAACCATTACTGTTATCGTGTTTCTTTTACAACCGTAACACAACTAATTCATAGTTATAATATTACGCAAGTGGGGTACTTTTGATCTTATCGGCGTCGGTTTCGGATTTTCAAATTTATGTAGATTGCCTCCACGAGCCACGCTGTTATTTCCAGTAAAGTGCTATTTTATAGAACACTGAAGCTTCATAACATTGTATGTTAATTAAATCAAATATTTATTCACTGAATGTAGAACGTATAATGTAGAAGTAAAATATTGTATCTATACTAATATTATAAAGCGAAAGAGTTTGTTTGTTTGTTTAAACGCGCTAATCTCAGGAACTACTGGTCCAATTTGAAAAAAACTTTTTTTGTTGGATAGTACATTTATGGAGAAAGGCTTACGGCTATATAACATTACGCTGTGACCAATAGGAGCGAAGCGTCAGTGAGAAATGTTGCAAAAACGGGGAAAATTATTCACATTTGGGGACTTTCGTTATATACGGTGGATAAACGGAATAAGTCACTCAAAAACCACGCGAACGAAGTCGCGGGCACAGCTAGTATTATTATATAACGTAAAGCCAAAATTTTAGGTACAGTTTGACGAGAATTGAACGAACAGAAAATTTTCTAAATCACTTAAAGTTTATTGCTTAAACTTTAGGTGTGAAAATTCACAGTTAAATACATTATAAACAGAAAATTCTCAAATTCGACACACTAAGGGCGTGTTTCACCAAGCAATGTTAAAGTTAACGCCATGTTAAAATACCATGCCATCTCATTCATTGACAGTAAATACGAGAGGGATAACATGATATTTAACATGGCGTTAAATTTAACATTGCTTGGTGAAACACGCCCTTAAAGTTTAAACAATAAACTTTAAGTGTGTAAAATTTGAGAATTTTCTGTTTATACAATTCTCGAACCTACGACTACAGTGTTTAAAGCCAAGTACAACCACTAGACCACGGAGGCGATAGTGTACATAACCTCGTAATCAAGTCTGAAATTTGGTAATTAATTGCGGAGAGAGTTCGTTAATTGTGAGAGTAACGTGACGCATTAGCGCTGGGGGTAATATACACCCCATGAGTACAGCCCGTAACGTTGGGGTCAAAATGGCCCATTCCAGCAGTAACCCAGCAGTAAAACTTTATAGCTTATGAAAATTAATATCCAAAGAAAAAGTGTCGTAAAAAGTGAGTGTAAAATATTTTATTCGGCTAATTCGTACCTCCTGGGGTTTCGTATTGCCTTGAAGGTGATTTAAATAATGAAGTATATTACACGATGGTGAATTATATATATATATATAATTTAAGTTTACAAACAAGATGTATTTATTTACTTTTTAAATTTTATTCATTCACTAGGGACCCGCCCCGGCTTCGCACGGGTGGCATTGGCAAAATATACCTACTACAGAATGTCCTTATACACAACGTTCACAGCTTTTTTGTCATTAGCCTATACAAACATGTTTTGCTTAGACGTTACTCTTGACAGCGCGACATATAATTGGCCATGTGAAAAACACTCAACGCTCAAGTCTAATTCTGCAACGTTAAATGTTAGGCACCGGCCGCGGGTCGGTACCGCCGCGGCGCAAACAACTACGACCCTGCATTTTAAATTTGTAATATCTTCGGTAATATTCGCTTAAAGTACATGCTGTAAAAAGCATATTGATCTATAATAAATGCACAATTTATTTAAGGTACTTAATTGGATAAGGATTAATGCTGTATTGTTTAAAATCACTTCGTAAATAACCATTTTTTAGTAAAGGATAAATTTTTATCCTTTACTAAAAAATGGTTATGGTGGGTTATCCCTAAGAGATAGACATATATCATCGCGGACTTTTTTGTTGAACTTTTTAAGGTGAACAATACTGTAGTACATTATTTTGGTCTATCTCGTAGGGTTCAGCCTGCGTTTGCAATATAAGCGCAAAAAAAACGTGCTTATTTACGACATCACATTAGAAACCTTTAAATTTAATAGTGTTTCTCTACTATAATAATTATTCATGTATTATACATACAAACCTTCCGTAAGAATCACTCTATCTATTAAAAAAAACCGCATCAAAATCCGTTGCGTAGTTTTAAAGATCTAAGCATACATACGGACAGACATTCAGTGAAAGCGACTTTGTTTTATACTATGTATTGATACAAAATATTTTGATGTTGTCTATGGAATAGAAAAATTAAGTCTTTCAGCGCTAGTACTTTTACAGTGAACTCTACATAATAGGCACATTATACACAACCTAAAGTATTATCACTCATTTATTTTATACCCTGTCGATCTCGTATTCTTTCCATTTTTTCTTTGTGACGTGACGACGACGACCTCCATAGCGCAGCGGTTGAGCGCGAGTGAGAATTCGCAGGTACGAATCCTGCCGAGGGAACAAAAGTTTTCAATGTTCCTCATTTTGGTTGGTTGTGTATTAAATTTGTGTATCTTATATATAAAAATGAATTGCTGTTCGTTAGTCTCGCTAAAACTCGAGAACGGCTGAACCGATTCAGCTATTTTTGGTCTTGAAATGTTCGTGGAAGTCCAGGGGAGTGTTTAAACGGTTTGTATGCTCAACGAAGTGGGCACATATAATATTATAGTATAAAAAGTATAAAATATATTTCCGTTGTCTGGTACCTGTAGCACAAGTTCTTTGTGTACTAGCACGGGGCTACATTGACGTGGTGTGATACGTCCATAGATAATAAATATTAAAAACTAGACTTTCTAAATGCAAATTAATTACATCAAAATAAAAACAAATCAAAACGTTTTATTCAGAATCAATTTTACAAAAATGTTTTCTGAACGTCGTGTCTATGTGATGCCTACCACCGGTTCGGGAACTAGCCCAGTAGCAACACTACATTATTATTTCTTCTCTAATAAAACGATAAATCACTTGAAGTACATCATTACACCAGTATAATGAGCTTTCATATTGAAGACTACAAAGAAGCTATTTATTCGACACTCAGCCTATCTGCTTTACATTCAACCCCTCTCGAAGCGAGACCCACTTTGATCTCTGACGAAGCCGAGCCCACTACAAAAACAGGAGTTAATGGAACAATAACAGAAGTATAAAAATACAGAGAGACAAATCTCGGAATATCTACAACAATCTCACGCCTAGAGTCGCCAGGCTTGTACAAGAAGCAGGACATTCTAGGAGCAGTTACTTACGCCTGACATAATTAATACGTACATATCTGTTATGAACACGAGCTGAACCCTTTTTTTGGTCACACAAGGGCACATTTTAACGTTTTACGCGTTTTTTTTACAAAGATTAAATATTCACAATTGCTAATATTATGTATCTTTATTATTATTTATTTATTGTGCTTACAATATTATGTAACCCTTAGAATATATTATTCTGTATTATTCTTTTGGTTTATTTACTCTTGTTTTCTTCCTAAACGTATTTTTATCTAATTGTATTTTTGTTATTTTAGCTAAACATAAGCTGTTATGTTTAAAGAAAGCGGATGTTTCCAGTTAAAGTAGCTGCACTTTAACTGGTCTTACATAATATCAGCTAGCTTACCCCGATGTATCAGCTAGATTCATCGGACATACCAGCTAGATTCATCAGACGTACCAGCTTATTTAGCCGGAGTTACCAGATTCTTTAGCCGGAGATTCCAGCTAGTTTAGCCGGTATTATCAGTTAGTTACACCGGACATACCAGTTATTTCAGCTTGACATTAAAAACAGTCTTACAATTATTGTTATAGGCGGTATACAAAAGAGATGAAATTTAAATGTATTATATCTAGCAATATCCCGCGAATTTTTTTACAGATATAATACATTTAAATTTTATGCTATGGATATCGGCAAAGTAACGACTGATTCTATTAACTGTACACGAAAAGCTTAACTGTTTTTGTGTGAACACACCAAATTCATTTATCCCAGCTTGTCCTCCATTTTCCGGACGCGTGGTAGCCCTACACAAGCTAAACAAGCTGCTAATTTATGTTCCGGTATAAACAGAAAACGATTAAGACAAGAAAGTGTCCCGACTTTCCTCGCATTTGCATAAACGCCTGAATAAAACATGGCCGAATCCGAAATAGCTCGATAATTGAACTTGGAAACAATTTGCACGTATAATTGGCGAAGGAAAAGAGATTTTACTGCTAGAATTCTATTTCGTAAAAAGGTATTCGTCTAGAGTTTTTAACCAGTGAACACAGCTTCGGGACAAATTGATTTATATCTTTCCTATCATCTTCTCTTATATGAATGTATTGCTGTTCATTAGTCTTGCTAAAACGCGAGAACTGCTAAACCGATTAGGCTAATTTTAGTCTTGAAATATTCTTGTAAGTCCCGGGAAGGCTTAAACGGTTTCTATGCTCAACGAAGTGGGCACGGGTCAGCTAGTCTTCTTATATATAAAAATGAATCACTGTTCGTTAGTCTCGTTAAAACTCAAGAACGGCTGAACCGATTCGGCTAATTTTAGTCTTGAAATATTTGTGGAATTCCCGGGGGTTTAACGGTTCGTTACAAATTGTTTACAGTATGCTCAACGAAGTGGGCACGGGTCAGCTAGTCTCTTATATAAATGTATTGCTGTTCATTAGTCTTGCTAAAACACCAGAACTGCTGAACCGGTTCGGCTAATTTTAGTCTTGAAATATTTGGAGGAATTCGAATGCTTAAAAGTTCAATACAAACTATTTGTATGCTCAAGTGAAGTGGGCACGGGTCAGCTAATAATTTGAGATAAATGTTCTTCTTCTTCTTTTTAGGGTTCCGAAGCGGAGAAAAACGGAACCCTTATAGTTTTGTCATGTATGTCACAGACTTTTTATTCCGAAACTATAAGAACTGTTGAAACTTCCATGACCCAGGAACATTGAAAACTTTTTGTTCCCTCGGCGGGATTCGAACCCGCGACCTCTCGTTCGAGCACCAACGCGCTCAACCACTGCGCTACAGAGGTCGTCAAGTATGGTACGGCCGTGTTCAACTTGGCGGAAACACTGCCGTGCTTCCAGATAAGTGTGCCAAATTTTACAATTGTCTAAACTCACAATTCTCGTGAAACCGTACCCAAAGCTTTTTCACGTATTAATATATTAGATTACGAGATAAAGTGCAGATATTTATAACAAGATGTCGGAGCTAGAACGCTGATTTACTCTACTGAACCTCTATCAATCAGAGTAAAGCTGACGCAGGGATTAGAGTTTTCGCTAAGCAATTAGATATTTCAACCCAGACGAAAAGTGAGGGTGATATATGTTAGCCGTTTGTTACATAGTATAACTTATATATGTACTTAGACTTAAGAAAAACAATGTTATCACGTAAGTGGCATCTCGCCTTTGATGATATTAGGTTTAAGTGCGTTCGCTGTGTTCGCTGGGCGCGCGTGCACGGCGCGAGTGCCCGCGACGTTTTCCTGTCACTCGCAGGCGGTCAGTATCTCAGTAAATAAAATAATAATAATAATAATATCTATGGACGCTTCATACCATGTCAATCTGGCCCCGTGCTAAGTATCCGAACGAGCTATTTTCGGAAAGTGAACATAAAAAACAATCGTAACTTAAAAAAAACCCTTCGTTAACGAAAAATTAAACAAACTTAACTAAAACTAACGTAACTTTAAAAAGTTTTTTTAAACTTAGGATTGTTTTTAGTATATTTAATTGTTTGTGTGAAAGCTGATGTAATCGAGAATGTTCTTAGGTGTAATTCATCGTCATCATTCCATCACATCACAATCTGTTTGACAGTTAAAATAAAATGACTTTATTACTCTTTAGTGCCTACTTTCGTAATATTAATATTAATGGACGCTTGTACACTACGTCAATTTGATCCCCTGATAAGATTATACGGTGTACCAACATCTTCGTCCCTCTCGTATTTCCTATCAATGAATGAGAAGGCTACTTTAACAAGCCGTTAACTAAAAAGCGTTGGGACCAAGTTTAATATTTAATACAAGAAAACTTTGTTCCTGAAGGAACAAAGTTTTCTTGTATGATATGATTCAAGATGGAGGTCACAGGATCGATTCCTGCTGAAGCAGGAATCGATCCTGTGACCTCCATCTTGAGCAACGCAGAACACGCCACAGACGTTGTCAACATATTACAAATTGTACAATAGGATAATCTGTACATCTTCTTCTCTTATATACAAAAATTAACTGCTGTTCGTTAGTCTCGCTAAAACTTGAGAACGGCTGAACCAATTCGGCTATTTTTAGTCTTGAAATATTCGTGGAAGTCCCGGAATAGTTTAAACGGTTCATCACAAATGTTTCTATGCTCGACAATGTGGGCACGGGTCCGCTAGTACATATTATTTTACCACATGAACATTAATGAACTCCAAGGAACACCACACAGGATTATGAAGGTCCAAATTGCTACCCGGTTCCGTTTGAATTGCGACCCATTAGATGTAATGGGTGAGGAATTCCCCGACCCACTAAATAGGCTGCCAACCCATGGCTTTCTTTTAAACCGACTTCCAATAAACTAAATAAAAAAATTATAAAAAAAACCCCGACTTATGGCGTGGTTTACGAAGCAATGTAAAAATTAATCCTTCGTTTAATATGCTGTTCCTCTCGTAATTCCTATCAGTGAATGAGATGGCATGGTAATTTAACAAGCAGTTATCACTAACGTGCGTTGGTGAAATCGGGACTTAGCGTGTAACATTCCTATCACACCTAACAAAAGACCTGATGACCTTGAAGACCTGAACTGATTTCCACCAAACATAGCTAAGAACAGTCTCGACTGATATACCTTACAAACAAAAAAGAAACGCATTAAAATGGGATCATCCGTTTGGGAGCAACTATGCCACAGACATACACATTTACACAACCGCGTCAAACTTATAACATCCTGTCGTTTTTGCGTCCGGGTTAAAAAAAGGAGGAGGTTCTTCGGCCTATTTTTAATGTATGCACACCGGTTACTCTGAGGTTAATGATCCGATTTTTGTGATTCTTTTTTTATTCGACGCAGAATAGCTGCCATTTGGTCCCATAAAAATTTTACATTAATTGGCCTTGTACTTTTTATTTTATGAACATATTTCACCAATTTCCAGACGTGATACATAATTGACGATATAATAATACTCGTATGTTATATCGTATATTTTCTGGGTAATATATTTTTTTTGCGACATATCACCTTCATCCATTCATGTATTCATCTATACAAATAAATAAAAGTGAAGTGTGTGCTGCACCGACATCGACACCGACACCGACACCGACACCGACACCGACACCGACACCGACACCGACACCGACACCGACACCGACACCGACACCGACACCGACACCGACACCGACACCGACACCGACACCGACACCGACACCGACACCGACACCGACACCGACACCGACACCGACACCGACACCGACACCGACACCGACACCGACACCGACACCGACACCGACACCGACACCGACACCGACACCGACACCGACACCGACACCGACACCGACACCGACACCGCGACCTTCAGGTTGATCTGAAATCTTCGTAACGGTAGCAAAACGGCCAAGTATCACGTTTTAACTGAAATGTAGAGTAAGTGAAGCTAAGCCTAGTAAAGTAAGGGCGCATAGATGAAGAACTTTAGTTCTACATGAGATTTGTCCACTTTTTGATAGATTTTAATAAAGGTGCTTGTAGATTTAGGGCGTGTAGTCTTTAGAGCTTGGCTTTATACGATATCTGATAACTTTTTCACAGGGTAAGACTGTACACTCGTCACACAAAATGTAGACTCGTCTTGGAAACATTTTTACATGAAAATGTTTTTGGTGAGATTTCATTTATTATTGTAAGTTGGTTATTGGACGTTTTAATCATTTTAGTGTTTGCTAAAATAATAATAATAATGTCTCCCACACCGATTTCGGTGACGGTGGCCGGTTTCATTGAAACCAGTCCAGCTACGCAGGAGTTATTTTATAGCGCCCAAGTGTGTCCGCAATGCATAGAAGCACTCTCATTTTCTTCACTCTCGTAACCCAGTGGGAAGGATAACCGACACGACTGGCGGGAGATCAAGCGCAGGACCGACTTTTTACATGCCCATCCGACGCATGGATCATCTTTCTTGTCAGACAATTAGGTGATCAGCATGCCTTGTCTTAACAAAACTTAAAACGTGTTTCCAACGTGGGAATCGAACCCACGATGACCTCAGTCGAGAGCCAGGCTCTAAACCACTAGACCACGGAGGCGTAACAACTAAAATTGTATAAATAAATTGATCGTGTAATATTGAAACTTAAAAAAATTAGCCATGCGCAAATCAATTAAAAGTCGATTAAGTACTTAATTTATGGTCACAAATTTCTTTGAGTATCGAAGTTTTTACAATTTTAGACTTAAAAAAATCTACGCATTTGGAGTTTTATGTAACGTTTGTTTTTCGTTTATTGTTATCATTATAAAACTTTACCGAATGTTACAGTTCTAAACATAGATGTCGCTGTTAGGCAACTGCATCGCGCTGTGTCAAATGATTTTTATATAAGATTATATGGATATTACGCTAACATTTGCTTTATTTTTTTCTCACATCAGATTGTTGTTTTATTTAACAACAGATGGAGCTAGTGCCGGACCGGTTCCATACACCGGCAGCAATTTACAACTATTTGCTGCCTGCATATTCGCGCTAATTTTAAATAAGTGGATAAAAAACAAATTTTCCTCTCATAAATATATTTTTTTCATCTTCGGTAAAAGTCGGTCACCGATTAATAATTGGTGACCGACTTTTTGAAGAATAGTAATAGAATATACTGATTGCAGTAGTGCAACGCACTCAAAATACATGAAGTCGGACATATTAAGTTAAGTACTTATATGAAGCAAAACTCTGACCGATCATTGGTCCTACAAAAAGTAGGCCGTAGGTTTTTTATATACTTGTAATATATATTTCTTTTATGAATTAAAGATCAGATCCTTATAATAAACATCCATTTTATACCATCCATCATATTGGATTCAAAATGGCGGCATTTATATTTTAATATTTTTTGTTGGTTTTGTAGCAATAACAGCTTACATAAAGAACTTCAGCTTTCCAAGACCTCTGAAAGTACCTTATGACGAAATCGCGGGGTTTTAGACATTGATAAAATCTAAAGTATAATAGCTACGATATTAAAACTTCGTATATTTCATGATTTTACTGGTGTCATTATATGTTGAAATTTTCAACTATTTCAAAAAACGACGTCGTTTTTTTGAACTCTCATAACTTTGCTTTGGATGATGCTACATAGTTGAAAATTTCAACATATAATGACACCAGTAAAAACATGAAACATACAAAGTTTGAATGTTGTAGCTATTATACTTAAGATTTTATCAATGTCTATAAACCCCAGATTTCGTCACTGACTCATTTATAGATCATCAAAATTTATAAGGTACTTCTTGAAGTCCTAGTAAGCTGATATTATTTATGTAAGCTGTTATTGCTACAAAACCAACAAAAAAATTATAAAAATATAAATGCCGCCATTTTGAATCCAATATGGTGGACGGTACAAAATGGATGTTTAATAATATGTTTATTGTATGGATAATATTATCTTTAATACATAAAAGAAATATTATATTATACAATATTATACAAGTACATAAAAAAAATAAGACCTACTTTTTGTAGGACCGATAATCGGTCAGATTTTTGCTCCATATTATTTCTATCCGACTTTATTTATTTGAGTGCGTTGCACTACTGCAATCAGTATGTTCTATTTATTAATCGGTGACCGACTTTTTGTATTTGAAAAATATATCTATAGAAAATTCGTTTTTTATCAACTTATTTAAAATTAGGTATTAATATTTTGGTAAGTAAAATTTTGGTAAGAATTAACAGGCAGCAAGTAGTAATTTGTTGTCAGTGTATATAAACAAAATATTACGATTTACGTCGATCACTTGAAATCGGTCCGGCATAAGCTGATGTTATAATAACATATTGTTTATAGAGAGCGAATTGGAACCTTATATTCCATCACGTTTTAACTGCAATGTAGCGTAAGTGAAGTTAAGGTGGCTACATGAGATCTGACCACTTTTTGATAGATTTTGATTAAGGTGTAGTGTAGAGCTTAGCTTTATACGATATCTGATAACTTTTTCACAGGGTAAGCTGTGGAAGCTCGTCTTGACAACATTTTTACATGAAAATGTTTTTGGTGAGATATAATTTATTTATTTATTTATTTATTTATTAACACACACACAAATATCTATCATTACAGGATAACATAATGCAATAGATAATTGAACATAACAATATAATAGAACAAGATATAAACTTAAAAACATAAACATCAGACATAATATAAAAAAAATTAGGACAAAAAACAATATGCGGCTCTTGTAAATTCACTCAGTGTACACGAAAATAAATCAATGTGGTTAGACAGAATGTTGAGCGCTCGCAGCGCGCGGGTCAGCGGCGCTCGTTGCAGCAGATTGGTGCGCGCACGCGGCACCAGCAGCAGCGGCGGCCGGCGCCGGCGTCGCGCGTACCCGTCCGGAACACACAAAACAATCACTGCCTCGAGGACATGTGGATTGTACATTTTACCTCGCAAAACCTTAAATAAGTACGTGGCGGCACACACCTCCCTACGTAGTTCAAGTTTGTGGTAACCCGTCATACCCAGCACGAACAGAGACGGATACAACAACGGGTATCCAGGATAAACGCCATACAGTTTCAAATATACGCAGCGAACAAATTTATTTTGATTTCGGTCTATCATTATTTTATACTTAGTTTCGTGTGGCGACCACACAATAGAGTTACATTCTAAGTGACTCTTTACAAGTGCTTCGTACAGTGTTTTTATGGCTACGATGTTAGTAAACTTGTTTGTAAGGCGTAACACCAACCCAAGATTACGAAACGCTCTATTGCACACAGTGGTAACATGCTTAGTAAAACTGACGTCTGAAGTGAAGTGCACTCCCAAGTCCCTAATCTCGGTGACCCGCTGCAGCGGCGTTCCCTCCATTAGGTATTGGTGGTGATAGGGTTTTCGCGCACGCGTGTACGACAGCACTGAACACTTGGCCACATTAAAATGTAACTTATTTTCGGTTCCCCACTGTACGACCCTATCTATATCATGTTGCAAAACCTGATGATCATTCTTTCCTCTAATTATGTGAGCTAATTTTAAATCGTCTGCGTACAGTAGTTTCTTTACTTTAGTAACGACACTCGGCAAATCGTTAATCGTCACTATAAACATGAAAGGTCCTAAGTTACTGCCTTGACTAACACCCGATCTAGTAAAATATATGTCTGAAAATTTCCCCCCACAATCAACAAACTGACAACGATCCCTCAAATAGCTAGCAAAAAAATCCAACGTACGCGGCGAACAGCCGACGCTGGCCAATTTAGATAAAAGTACGTCATTGTCTACCGTATCAAACGCCTTTCTAAAATCGAAGTAGGCAACGTCCACCTGATGTCCAGCGTCCACGGAAGGCACAATCTGAGTCATTAGGTCCAGTAAGTTCCCCGTTGTCCCCCGCCCAGGACGAAATCCATGCTGCGCGTCGGACAACAGAGCGCTAATTTGTGGATATAAACTACTGTGAATTGCAGATTCGAAAACTTTAGCCGGGGAGCATAGCACCGCCACAGGTCTGTAATCGCTGACTGTAGATCCTCCTTTAACCTTAGGCACCGGCACGACCCTAGTCAGCTTCCAGCGGTCGGGATACTCCACCCTGTCGATGCATACATTAAACAAATGCGACATCGGCTCCGTTAATGCCACCCGACAATCTTTAAAAATGAATGCAGGAATTCCGTCGGGCCCCGCCGAGCGCTTCGGCATCAGCTGAGCCAGCGCACGCTGGACATCGGCGGGGCGTAGGCGCGCGAGATGCGCCCGCGCACCCGCCGACGTGAATATACAAATCATGATTTAATGAAATAAATAAAGTCGTTATAATGTTACGTCAGTTAACACTTTTTCTTTTTAAACACTAGGGACTTACTCAAAAAAACCGATTAATCTTTCAATTAACTATAAAAATACTAAAAAAAGTACTTAACTTGTAAGTTGTAATAAGAATATATTATAAATGTTAATTTAAAAATCAGATTGAAGGAGTGAAGGAGGAGTGATTGAAGGAGAACCGATATTTATAAAACATGCAGAACAATGCACCTAGTAAAATAAAAAAAATATATTATTTAAATAGGACTTATAATTTCGGTTATAAGCGAACACTAACTTTTTTTTCTTGCTGTAAAATAATATAAGTTTATGTTTCTAAGGGACGATTTTTCAATCGTCAGATAACTTTTATCTGTTGGATAAACACATGACTTTGACGTTTGTTCCATACAAAATCTTCCAAAGTCACAAATTTATTCCTTAGATAAAAGTTATCTGACGATTGAAAAATTGGCCCTAAGAAAAAAAATAGAACTAGGAAATATTACATACAATACATCGCATTGATAACCTCCTTTTTTGTAGAAGGTTAAAAATAATGCTATAGGACAGGTATCATATTATTATAATATGACATTAGCCGGATGATTTTCAAAACTCGCATGACGTGTAACAATTCCGAGTCGGATTTGTTATTCGCTTTATTCGATGTTTGTAAGCAGGTTACCTCACTATGGAGATAAATTTGACAGACGTCAAATGTTATCTATTAAAATGACCCGACTATAGAGCCCTTGCGCTTCGCTTGGCTCGTCTTGACGGGGGCACGACCGTGCCCCCAGATATAGGTATGTGACTTATAAGTATGTCGTTTGTAGCCCGATTTTTCCGCATAAATATGTCCACCGTAGCGAACGAATACGTGCGTACGTGCGTGAGCGAATTCGTGACCGACTTTCTGTAGTCCGACAAAAAGTCGATCACAAAAAGTATGTCATAGATTGGCATCCTAAGCATTATAGAAAAAGCCATGCCCTTGTTTCTGCAACATTTTTAAATAATAATATAGAAAATAAGATTTTTCCATGAAAACAAAATTAAATCCATTAATGGTAACGTACATTTTGCTGCCGTTAAAAAGCATCCATATTACAGGTTGTTTTGGGGATGAGTGTAGGCATTTTGCAGATGGATAGGGTCGGTCTATGCGATCATTTTCTAGTATGGGAACTATAGTCCGATATCCTTTAGTTTTTAAGTTAAGAGCAAATTAAATACTTTACACTTTTTGGGTTATCGAGCTAAAAAATAGACACAGTTTCATATTAAATACAGTTTTTTTATTATTTGTCGATTTAAACACATAACACACGATGAATTAAAAGTCTTACAACTATTCCGATAGCAAAAACATTCAAATTGTAGTGAAAAGAAAAAAAATCAAAAACAAATCTTGGTGACTTTCATACATTTCAATGTGTATTTAAAAACTATAGTTCCCATACTTGAAACTGATCGCATAGACCGACCCTGTCCATATGCAAAATGCCTACACTCATCCCCAAAACACCCTGTATAATGTTAATTCAGCATGTAAACTACTACTATACTTAATTTTATTATTATAGTTACTGCGTGGAGAGCAACAGACATACATCAAAACATTCTCACTAAACACTTCCGTGGTCTAGTGGTCTAGTAGTTCCAACGCGGGAATCGAACCCACGACCCGGAGGTTGGTTAGGACAATGCAGACTGATCACCTGATTGTCTGACAAAAAAGATGATCCATGCGTCGGATGGGCATGTACAAAGTCGGTCCTGCACCTGATCTTCAGCCAGTCGTGTTGGTTATCCGTCCCACTGGGCTACGAGAGTGAAGGAATTGAGAGTGCTTCTGTGTATTGCGCACACACTTGGGCACTATAAAATAACTCCTGTGGCCTTTTTTCAATGAAACCAGCGACAGTCACCGAAATCGGTGTGGGAGGCATTATTATTATTATGTACGTTCTTACGTACGTTTGCGTTTATAATATTATTTATTTAGTAGGATAGAATATGAGGATTAGTTACGGTGTCCCTTGTCGTACAAATTCAAAACAAACATCCAAACATCAACACAACTGGACACACTATCCGTACAGACCCTAAACCAACATTTGGTGTAAAAACTTTAGATATTGTGTACGTATTTTTATCCGACTGGGCCAGAAGCAGGGTTATGTTTATGTATAATAAGCTCCCCTCACCGATTTCGGTGTCGGTAGCCGATTTCATTGAAAACAGGCCAGCTACGCAGTAGTTATTTTATAGTACCTAAGTGTGTGCGCAATACCCAAAGACACTCGCTCTTCCTTTTACTCTCGTAACCCAGTGGGACGGTAAACCGACACGACTGGCGAGAGAACAGGCGCAGGACCGACTTTTTACATGCACATCCGACGCATGGATCATCTTACTTGTCAGACAATCAGGTGATCAGCCTGCATTGTCCTAACCAAACTTGAAAACATTTTTTGTTGTCCAACGCGGGAATCGAACCCACGACCTCCGGGTCGAGAGCGAAGCTCAGGACCAATGGACCACGGAGGCGTTAAATACGAATGTTTATGTATAATGAAGGTACGTGAGGCTTACTTCTTTGGGCTCACCCCACACATATTTTACCATAATATGGTGATAAACAGCCTGAAGATCTGTGCAGTAGTTTTTGAGTTTATCGCGTACATACAGACGCGGCCTCCACTTTGTTTTGTAATATGTAAGAATTATCTGCGGGCACGGTAGGTAGTGCCTCAGCCAAGTTGAGCACGCCCTTACCATTTTCACGTGTTTTATTTCATTTTTTGTGTGTTATTGTTGTGTTAAAGATTTTTAATAATATTGATATAATTACCATAAGTTGTTAGACCGACTGACTTACCCCGGCTTGGCATGGATCTCACAACTTTTTACGGCAAAAGAACTATGTAGCGAGGCGTGGCACTTTTTTTTGGGATTATTATAATGTTATTATGTTCGAGACTTTCTTAGAATATTAATGTCCTTGTCACAAACAGATGCCATCACAAACACTTGACACATAACCACGTTATGAGATCAATGTATTGAGTGAATGAGGACGAAATATCGGGATTATTTAAAGATAAAGATTCATATTATCCCAGAAATTGGTTATATAGTACATTTTTATTTTGTTACAATATTAATAAGGCAGTACATGTAATAAATGCTATATATTTTTTTAAATATTATAGTTATTTTATACTGCCTAAATGTGTGCTCTGACCACGCTGTACTCTCTGATCGGTTACTCTCGTATTGACGTAATAATAATAATAATAATAATAAAAATGTAATAAAATTTGTGTTTTATTATAATGATCATCTTTCTTGTCAGACAGTATCAAATTTAATCTTATACATTGCACGTTTTTAGTCGCACGGTAGGTAATAATATTATATTACTACTAGCTGTGCCCGCGACTTCGTCAGCGTGGTTTTTCCTATTGGTCGCAGCGTAATGTTATATAGCCTAAAGCCTAACAAAAAAAGTATTTTTCAAATCGGACCAGTAGTTTCCAAGATTAGCGCGTTTAAACAAACAAACAAAGTCTTCCGCTTTATAATATTAATATAGATATATTATTAATACCTAAAGAAAACACTTTGGGTACCAACAGTACGATTTCGCAAATTGCCACAGTTTATGTGTAAAGAAAAACCTCTGCTTTTATTTAACAAAGCCCAGCAGGCCTACTACCGACACAATCGAGAATCGAATCAGTTCGAACTCAACGGCTTTTGATATTTTATTTGGTAAAAATAAATAAAAATTAAAAATGTTTATTTTCTGATAAATATTACTAAATTACTATGAACAATTTTTATTTTTACCAAATAAAATACCAAAAGCCTTTGAGATCGAACTGATTCATTACTCCATTGTGTCGGTAGCAATTTGGTGGATTACTTTGATACTAACTAGGCTAAATAAAATCGTTAGACCGTAACTTTTTGTACTCCCAACCATATCAATTGACTGAAAATCTATAAACGTCAATTTATTCAGGAGTACGCGGCATGATCGAATTTGAATCAAAATCGAATCAGTTAGGAGAGTTAGGCTCCAGTGTACACTTTTTAATTTGCCCTGAGTCAGCAAGGATGATATGAATTTGATAATTGCTTTATTTACACGGTACCTTTTCAATTAATTTAAAAAAACACGTAGACCTACCGCTGTGTTTTTATTGAAACTGCTAAATAACCATTTTGTACAGCGCAGTTTTTGTCCATTCAGTTTGGTTCATCAGCGCCATTGTTCGCTATCGTTTGCTGATTTTAATAATAATAATAATAATAATCGTTTATTCCTTGTCTCTGTAACAATTACACAACCATATACAATAAGACAAAAAAAACAAAAGTACTTATAAGAAAAAACAGAATAAAATAAACTAAAAAAGAAAGCATAAGAAAAACATTCAGAAAAAAAAACAAAAATACCTATTCTTCCCCTTATCTGTTGAGCGGACTCCTGGAGCGCTGTCAAAATTTTCCGTCTTCTGTGGAGCGGACTCCTGGAGTCCGCTGCGCGAAACTAATATTGATTTCTCAACACTCGACGGCTTTTTGTGTTTTTCTTTGCCACAGATGTGCCAATTTTTAAAAAAATATATAGATTGTCCTTTAAAAACTTGCTTTAATCTATGGAACCTGTTAGTATGAAATACGAGCCGTATGAAAATGACGTCGCTCATTGTTGTTTTTTTCCACCAACCGTCTTTTAGAAAATTGTTAAAATATATTTGTTTTGTGCTGTGAATTGTGTTTTGTGCTATTAATTGGATAGGTAAGTAATAAAAAAACAATATTTCATGCATTATAATGTGTATTTACAAAATTTTTTGCACAAAAATTGATATTTCATCAAACATGATTTGAAATTTTTTCGTATTAACTAGTGTTTTTTTCATCGTTTGATTTCTAATAAACAAAACAGTTTTAACGCTTCAACTTTCGTTTGTTTAAAAGATTATTAACCATAATAAACAATGAGTAACATTCCCGGCCACTCGACAATGGAGTTCTCGGAATTGAAGTGTAAACAAGACCTTTTTTTTGCCCGAGCTCGAGGCCGCGTCAAGTGCCGTGTTTTTATAATGCTTGTGGTTTAGAAACAATGAATGTAATGTGTCTTATTTTTACTAATAATGGGAAGTAATATGAATAAACCTGAGGACGAAAATAACTTTAGGATAAAATATTTTATATATTTTTTAATTCAACGACTTTAATACCACAAAATGGGGAAAAAATAGTTTTACCTAATTTCAAATTGGAATAAGTTATACATTACAAGGCCAAACTAAACCAATCTATAAGTATATGTTAGCTTGTTTCATAGCGATTTTAACGACATATTGTTTATATAATCTAAATAAGCTCATAAACAAAATATTTGAAATATTGTAATTTGATCCTCACGCGGATGACGTAATTTGAGACCACCCACGAAGAGCCCCCACATGATCCAATTTACTTTTTTTTATGCTTAAACACCTGACGGGATAATAATTTAACATTAGTTAAATAAAATATTATTTTCTATTTATATAAAATATATGTATATTATGGCAGTGCAATGCCCAACATAAAAAAGGAAAAGGAGATCTCTCAGGTTATGACAGCGACAGTTGCCGCTATCCCTGGTCTTCCATTTTCGAATGAACTTTTTTTGTAACGGCCACTGACCCACTTCACATTCCCACCACTGCAACTCCTGTGAGCCAGGATCGACGGCGGTAACCGACCACGACAAACCCTTTGATATGATCTCAGGGGAGCCCGAGGGACAAACTAAATCTGTCTTGGGACCCACAACGAAATTAATCGGAAGAAAAAAAGGAGGAGTAGGAAGTATAATAGTCGAATGAACTCCGTGGTTCAGTGGTTTAGAGTGTGGCTCTCGACCGAAGGTCGTGGGTTCGATCCCCACGTTGGAACAACAAAAAAATGATTCCAAGTATAGTTATACTACAAGCTGATCAACTGATTGTCTGACAAGATAATCCTTGCGCCGGATGGGCATGTAAAAAGTCAGTCTTGCGTCTGATCCAGTCGTGTCGGTTATCCATCCCACTGGGTTATGAGAGTAAAAATTAAGTCTTTGTGTATTGCACATACTTGGGCACTATAAAAACGTGTATTGCGTACTCTAAAAAACGCAGCGATAATCGGCGTCCGACTTTCTGTAGGTGAATATTAAAACATACTGCTTGACAACGCACATATCATACACAAAGTCATTCATTATGCTGAAAAAAATCTTCCCGATTGTCGGTCCGACAAATAGTATGACCTGGTCGGGCCTTGAAAACGATAGTTATATATAAAGCCATTCACTAATCAGTAATAACGGTTCTATTTCTGATATCGCAAACATAAATATGATCGTAAAACGGTAATCTAAACCCTCGTCGTAAAAATGCGCTGACGCAGAGGGCTTCAGGAGGGTCTGAGGGGAAGGGAGAAGGGTGGGAGTGATACGTCATCCGATAATAAAAGGGACAAGTATTTGTGGTTATCAGAGTTAAGGCACTGATACACAGAACGAAATTATAGTGGAGACACAATGAAGCGCATTACAAGTCGTTGACACGTGTAGTATGTGTATGATACTCGCTGGAGAACTTATACGAGTAATCAAATGTAGTATACTACGTATAATAATAACTAGGTAATAAACTTCGTGTCGGGCGCGCGGCGCCCCACGCGGCTAGAAAACGCGGCAAACAAAATAACCTTTAGGCATTTACTATTTATGTTAGACAAGTAACTAGGCTTACAAATTGTCATAAATATGGATAAAAAGTTAGTAACTTTTATATTAATATTTTAATTATGTTGTTCGTCCCTACTTGGTGACGAAATTAATCCTCACAGGAGGCACCATAAAATGTATGATACTCGCTGGAGAAGCAACTGCATTTCCCTGAAGATTGCATGTCAATACCCTGTGACTCAAATGGTAGAAAAGGCACAAGCACTAACCTGGAAGGCAGGAACAAGGAGGGAATTCCAACGTCATGCTGCAGCATGTAGTCGAGCTAGCTTCCTCTCTGAACACCTCAGGATCACTAATTCACTTTTACCACGATATCAGGCAGGATAGATTGAGCACAATTCAGTCAGTAAACTTCTAGCATGGTTATGAGAAATTCAGTTAAAGAATTTCATTTAATTACGTCCTTCACATAACGCCATATTTTTTCGTAATGATGCGTACTCGATGTACTGGGCTCGACTCGGCGAGCCGCGCAAACGCCGCCATTGGCCGACGGGCGAGCGGCGCGAATATTTAAAGTGGATGGGAACACATTTGGATAGGAACAAAATAGAGGATTGGTTTAATGTTCATGTGTGTTTTTTTAAGTATTTTGTACTAACGGGTGTAAAAAGAACAGTCCCTAACTTTGGGATATGATTGTACTACCTTTTCTCATTCTAGAAATGTATTTATTTTGAAAAAATAAAAATATTTTGCGTTTTCGTTATTCTTGCTACAAAAAAATAAAAAATAGTAAAAAGATTTTTTTAGTTAACAAAAAAATATATTAAAAAAAAAATTTCTTAAATGAGGAAAGGTAGTATAATCGTAAAACGTTAATATGGTGACTACTCTTTTTACACACTATAATTATTATATTAGTCAGTAAGGTATTTATAACGACTCCGTGGTCTAGTGGTTCAGAGCTTCGCTCTCGATCCGGATGGCCTGAACTGCTTCGAGAAAAGGATGGTACGGCCGTGCTTAACTTGGCGGGGGCACTCCCGTGCCCCAGATTTGTTTACATTAACATCACATTGAACAAAATTGGAGTATAATACGACCTCGCTGGTGTAGCCCAGTCAGTACAGTTTCTTATCGCTTACAATCCAAGTTATGAGGTGACCTTTCATTGGGTCTCCAATGAATGTCAGCCTTATCAGTATTATAATGGTATCACGAAGCATTGACGTAACATAATAAATAGATGACGCGTTAATTTGTGCTTTATTGATACGCCAATAATTTTTATATTCAGGGTTTCCCCATAGAATAGAATAGAATAGAATAGAATATATTTATTGCAAGAATGTAGTATTACAAAGATCTTTACAATTAAAACATGTTCTCGTACATCCTGCCATACAGATGGCGTGCAATTGCAAAAGACAATAATTATTAATAGTTTTAACATTTTTACATAAATATAAATAGTTATAGTTATTTTGTTACTTAAAATTGACAATATATTATGTGTATTTTAGCATTAAAATTAATAAAATTACATTCATAACAATAATACAATTTAAGACATGCACAAATTATTACATTGATAAAAATAATTGAATAACATTACATTACATTGGCTCTGTGTGAGACATGTATTCGTTTAAGCAATAAAAACAGTGTTTTAGTAACCATTTAGATATCTCTCTTTTAAAGGATGTTGATGGTAGTTCTTTAAATCGATTGGGCAGCTTATTATATACTCTGACAGCATTTACGTAAACATTTCGCTTGAATATTTCATATCTACATTGAGGTAAATAAAGTTTAAATTTATTTCGTGGAGTAACATTTCTATTAATTACGTCAGAGTTTAATAAGAATAGTTTAGGATTTGTTTTCACAAAAGTACAGATGTCTCTGATGTACATACAAATTAACGGTAAAGTCTGAGATTTATTAAACAGTGGTTTACAACTATCCAACGACCAGGTACCATAAACCGCTCTGAGGCATTTCTTTTGAACACGAAAAGCTTTACTAAAGTCCACGGAATTGCCCCATAGTATAAGACCGTAAGATAGCGTTGAGGCCACATACCCGTGGTAAGCATTTAGTGCAGCTTCAGTAGATACCGTCAAACGTAATTTTTTAATAGCATATACAAATTTGTCAAGCTTATTACATATGTATTCCACGTGCGATTTCCAATCACAATGTTTGTCCACTGTTAAACCTAAGAATTTAGTAGAGTGAACTTCTTCAATTTTAGTATCGCCGTAACAAATGTCAAGATCAATAGTTTCCTGTCTAGGATTTTTGAATTGTATCATTTTCGTCTTACTTAAGTTTATTTTTAGATTATTATTGTGAAGCCATTTAAGAATTTTGTCAAGATTTATATTTATTTCATTTTGGTACGTTTTTTTATCTTTACATGTAATTATTAAAGTAGTATCATCAGCGAATAATATACTTTTATGACTAGTGACCTTAGGTAGGTCGTTTATATATAATAGGAATAAAAAAGGTCCTAATATACTTCCTTGTGGGACTCCATATTTATTTATCTGAAAAAGAGATCTACTTATTATTTTAAAACCTTTTTCAATCTTAGCGATCTCTACACATTGAGCTCGGTTACTAAGATAACTATTAATCCATTCGTATGCTTTTCCGCGAATACCGTATATTTCTAACTTGTGAAGCAATAGCTTATGGTCAACAAAGTCAAACGCCTTGGTCATATCTAAAAAGATAGCCGCTGCAGGTAACTTATTGTTAATGGCTTCTGTAACATATTTTATTAGATCGAAGCATGCTAGTGTCGTGTTACTGTTCTTTTTAAAACCAAATTGCTCAGCTTTCAAAACTCCGCTACCAGTGATGAAATTATAAAGTCTCTTTAGCATGACTTTTTCAAATATTTTAGACAAGACCGGTATTAATGCTATCGGTCGATAGTTATTCATATCATAACTATCTCCTTTTTTAAATAACGGTTTTATGATAGATTTTTTTAGAATATCCGGAAAAGTACCCTCTGCGATTGATAAGTTTACTATGTCACTTAACGGCCCAGAAATATATTTAGCACAAGCTTTAATTACATTGGTCTTTAAATTGTCATATCCTACGGAATTTGTGTTGTTAAGATTTTTTATTATATTCATTATTTCATTTTTATCAGTTGGTTTTAGAAAAATTGTATTCTGGTTATTGTAATGTAAAGTCGATTTAATTTCGTCGATATTAAAATTAAAATTATGAGTATTTGTTAAATTAATATAGTAATTATTGAATATTTCACTAATGTCACATGGGTTCGAGTAAGATTGATTATTATGTACAATTGTTTCAATGTCAATATTTTTATTTATGTCACCAATGTTTCTGTTAATAACTTCCCAGACTGCTTTACATTTGTTTTTGTTCTTGTGAATGTAATATTGATTCTGTAGTTGCAATGATTTACGGATACACTTTTTAAGAATTGTGTGGTATTGCTTATATTTTTTATGGTGCAACTTTTTACTCGAAGGATTATATCTGTAGCCAAAGTAAAGTTTCCTTTTTATAACACATGATTTTTTTATTCCTTTCGTCAGCCATGTATTTTTGTTATTTATATTACTTTTTTTAATTATTATCTCGGGAAAACATAGGTTATAGACAAGTTCGAATAATTCATGGAACTTATTAAATGCATCATTTAGGTTAGATTGTTCGTACACTTCTGAAAAACTTAGAGAGGCGATGTGTTTACAAAATATACGTAAATTATTTTTACTATAGTCCCGAGATCGCTCTAGCCAAGAGATTATTTCGTGACCTTTTTTTATTTTAACAGATAGAGTTTGGGCTGTCTCGTGATCTGACAGGCCTAGGTAGAGGATTTCTGTTTTAGCTAATTTTATGTTGCTTGCAAATTGGTCTAGGCAAGCAGTTTTCCTAGTCGGCATTTTGATATGTAGCAACATGTTAAAATTTTTTAGGAGACTATTAAGATTAGAACTGTTGTTATTTGATTTAATAGTGTCAATGTTCCAGTCTCCACAAAGTATTATCTTTTTAGATCTATTAGAAACTTTCAGTAACATTGCCTCTAGTTTCTTAAAAAAAATCGATGGATTACTATTCGGTGTTCTGTATATACAGATTATTATAATTTTATGAAGTGTAAGTTCAATGCCCGCCCCTTCAAAGCTAAAGTCGCATGATAAATCACTAACAATACCGAGAGTTTTGCATTGGATATTATTTTTAACTAGTATACACGAGCCGCCTCGTTTTGTATTTCGAGAATACGAAGCAACTAACTTAAAATTACAGATTTTTAGCAGTTGCTCCATACCTTTTTTAATAAAAGTTTCAGTTAAGCAAATGATATGTACTTCTTTTCCTTGCAGGGTAAGTTCCGATAACGCTACTGTTATTTCATCCGCTTTATTTACAGCACCAGCTATATTCTGGTGGAAGATAATTTTTTTTTTTTAACAAGTTTTCACTTGATTAGTATCAAGCTATTTTTTTTTTCATGAGTACCTTCATTTTGATGAGTTACCCAAGAATTTCTTGGACGGAACTCTTATTTGTGGTAGCTAACAGAGATAGCAAGCACTCGATTAAAGTGAAAACAATGTATGGGGAAACCCTGACTAGCCTTATAAACTGTATTTTGTAAGTAGTTATAAGTTTTTCAATATAAAAACCTTATTGATTGAAAAACTTATAACTACTAACAAAATACAGTTTATATTCTATCCTACTCAATTATATTGTCTTAAAATATTAAAACCAAGCATTCCAAACATATTTTTAAATTGTAACTATAAAATATTTTATTTGATAATTATCAATTAAACACATTGGTATATGATATTATTACGTAATTGAAATACTCAACCAGCTATTTGGCGTTCTGTTTACTTGTTAATTGTAAATGTTGTCATTTTCATTAATATTGTGTAAACAAATTTAATATGTACCGCCCATAGGTAATGACATCTCATTACACTATACAGGCTATAATATTAATGAGCGATACTACTTTAGTGTGTGTACTTTAAGGTCCCGTTTACAGAATTTACTATGAGAGTGGTACTCTCACTGAAAGAGGTACTTTTTTTACTTATTGTATGGACAAATTTATGATGTTGAGGCATTTCTCATAGAAACGTGAAAGTCAAATTAAGTCTTTCAGCGCTAGTAAGTACTTTCACAGTATACTCTACATAGGAGGCACATACACACTCTAAAGTATTGTCACAAATTTATTTTACATCTAGTAGACACAAATTATGGTAAACTTTACTATTATGTTTACATCCATATCACTTTAAATCGGAACAGAGTACAGAGATATTGTTGACATCTACGATTAATTAAGAATTCGAAGCGACGTTAAAAAGTATGGAACGTCGATGCTCAATAAATCTCGAAAAGAAAGTGAAAATATTTTTGTTGAGATAACGCCACTCGAAGCAATATTAACTTCAAAGTAAAAGTATCGAAGCGTTCTTAACAAAGTATTCTGTTCATTATAATTTATGAAGTTGTTAACAATATTACAATACTTTGGTATCAGCTTTAGGCTTAACGCGCACTAGCGCAGTCGAAGCGAAATTATTACACCATTTTTTTTAAATTTTTTAACCACTGACGAAAACAGTAGGTATTAGTTTTACGTGACTAACGCCTGGTTTCTGAAAGGCTGATCAAATTGATCAAATTAGCTAATCTGAACGCTGATTGGTAAACGTCACTGTTTTCACCAATGAGCGTTCAGATTAGCTGATTTGATCAATTGATCAAATTGATCAGCCTTTCAGAAACCGGGCGAGTGTGTGTTAATGTGTGTGTGGTTGTTGAAAACTGTTGATGATTAATTTTAGCACTTACTAGCTGACCCATGCCGACTTCGTTGGGCATACAATCCGTTTGATCCTTCCCTGGACTTCCACGAACATTTCAAGACCAAAAATAGCCGAAACGGTTCAGTCGTTCTCGAGTGTTAGCGAGACTAACGAACTGCAATTCATGTTTATATAAAAGAGATTAAGCACACAAACGTTCTTTAACTACTTAAAAAAGGAGTGATCATGATGAAAAAGTCGTGAAATAATTATAAGCAATTATGATTGGCGAAGGTCTGGAAAATGGCCGCGCAGCGCTGCATACCGATCATTGTGGTCTGAGATCCCGTGGCCTGCAGGCTTACTCCCGACAAAATCGAGAATCGAATCGATCTCAACGGCTTTTGGTATTATATTTGGTGGATTACTTTTAAACTAACCAGGATAAAGAAAATCGTTAGATCGAATCTTTTTGTACTTTCGACCATATCAATCGACTGAAAATCAAAATAAACAAACGTCAATTTATTCGGGAGTACACGGCACGATTGAATCAAAATCGAACCAGACGTCTTGAAAAAAGGCCCGGTCAAGAGTACCCTAAACCGAAGAGCATATATGAAGAGAATAATGAAAGTGGACGAAGCGAAACAAGTGTGTAAGGATCGTGCAAGTGGAAGGAAGTGGTCGCTGCCTACCCCTACGGGAAAGAGGCGTAATTCTATGTATGTTGTGTTACAGGTATCAGACAGTGGAAATATATTTCATACTTATATATAAACTATACACATATTGAAGATTTTGATTATAATTTAATATACGGTACGTATTTCACGGTTCCTTGGGCATGGATGCCCAAGGAACCGTGAAAACTTTTTGATTTCTCGCCGGAATTCGAACCCGTGATCTCTCGCTCGCACAACCACTGTGCTACGGAGGTCGTTAAAAACTTATGTACTTCTATTTCTGTTTGTATAACTCTAAGTTAGATTTAAAATTAATGTACATAAAGAATAAATAAATAATATACAATTTAAATTTTAAGTAAAGTGAATAACATTTTCAAGGATTTGCACCATAAAGAACTAAAAATTTTTGCCTGCGGACATTCAAAATAGGCATATTGCATACGTTCATTTTATACTAATACTGCAAAAAAAGAAAGAAAAAGAAGTTTATTTTCTAACAAAAGATATACATTTCATCATTAAGAAAACAAGGGTAGTCTAACGGTCCCGGGATCTCGGTGTATTAAAAGCAACGGGACTACAGAATATAAAAGGTAGAAATATTTCACGTAATCTTGTTAATTTTCCGTCGACGCGGGCGAATTGGAGGACGCCCGGACGAATACTTAAAAGGAAACACAACGCCGCTTTTTCCACAAAAAAACAGGTGTCTACGCGATATTTTTTCCACACAAAAACAGGGGTCTACGCGATATTTTTTTCCTTACAAAAACAGGGGTCTACGCGATATTTTTTCCAGAAAAACAGGGGTCTACGCGATGTTTTTTCTTTAAAAAAACAGGGGTCTACGCGATATCTTTTCCACACAAAAACAGGGGTCTACGCGATATTTTTTTCCTTACAAAAACAGGGGTCTACGCGATATTATTTCCAGAAAAAACAGGGGTCTACGCGATGTTTTTTCTTTAAAAAAACAGGGGTCTACGCGATATCTTTTCCTCAAAAAACAGGGGTCTACGCGAAATTTTTTCCTCAAAAAAACAGAGGTCTACGCGATATTTTTTCCTTAAAAAAACAGGGGTCTACGCGATATTTTTTCCTTAAAAAAAACAGGGGTCTACGCGAAATTTTTTCCACAAAAAAACAGGGGTCTACGCGATATTTTTTCCACAAAAAAACAGGGGTCTACGCGATATTTTTTCCACACAAAAACAGGGGTCTACGCGATATTTTTTCCACACAAAAACAGGGGTCTACGCGATATTTATTCCACACAAAAACAGGGATCTACACGATATTTTTTCCTTACAAAAACATGGGTCTACGTGATATTTTTTCCAGAAAAAACAGGGGTCTACGCGATGTTTTTTCCTCAAAAAACAGGGGTCTACGCGATATTTTTTCCTCACAGAAACAGGGGTCTACGCGATATTTATTCCACACAAAAACAGGGGTCTACGCGATATTTTTTCCTCACAAAAACATGGGTCTACGCGATATTTTTTCCAGAAAAAAAAGGGGTCTACGCGATATTTTTTCCACAAAAAACAGGGGTCTACGCGATATTTTTTCCACACAAAAACAGAGGTCTACGCGATATTTTTCCACACAAAAACAGGGGTCTACGCGATATTTTTTCCACACAAAAACAGGGGTCTACGTGATATCTGGATGACCAAGGAAATCCACCTCCTACTATTGGATGGTGTGATACTCTCATGCCGGAAGTAAAATTCCGGCAGAGCTCTGTGCGAAAAGTACTTGCCTCCTTGGACATTCATAAGTCGTGCGGGCCGGATGGCATTCCTCCGATTGTGTTGCGTACATGTGCTCCCGAGTTGGTACCGGTTCTAACGCGTCTTTTCCGGCACTCTTATTCCTTAGGCATAGTCCCGAATTCATGGAAGACAGCCTTAGTCCACCCGATTCCTAAAAAAGGCGACCGCTCAGATCCATCAAACTATAGGCCTATAGCGATAACGTCCTTGTTCTCTAAGATAATGGAATCTATTATCAACTGCCAGCTCCTAAGTTACTTGGAGGAGCACCAGCTGATAAGCGACCGCCAGTACGGTTTCCGTCGGGGACGCTCAGCTGGTGATCTTCTAACGTACCTTACGCACCGATGGGCGGAGGCAGTTGAGAGCATGGGGGAGGCGTTGGCCGTTAGTTTAGATGTAGCGAAGGCCTTTGATCGGGTCTGGCATAAGGCGCTTCTTTCGAAGCTCCCTTCCTACTGGCTTCCCGAGAGATTATGCAATTGGATCACCAGCTTTTTGACAGATCGTAGCATCAAGGTCGCTGTTGATGGAGCATGCTCGGACCCCAAATCTGTCAATGCTGGTGTTCCACAAGGCTGTGTGCTATCTCCGACGCTGTTTCTTCTGCATATCAATGACTTGTTGCAAATTGGTGGCATTCATTGCTATGCGGATGACAGTACTGGAGATGCCTTTTACACAGGCCGAGCAAATATTTCTCGGGAACATGTCAACGAGTGTCGGAACAAACTTGTGTCTGAAGTCGAAACTTTGTTAACCTTCGGCGTACGACGTGGGGTTATTTTAACCCCAACATTTTTAAAAACCATTTATTTAATATAAAAATGCAACAAACCGATTCGATTTTCTCAGTAGCTGGAGCTTTAGATCTCCCGCGTCGATTCACAGCGCTAGATTTTTACCCCGCGCACCAGGTCGTGTGTGCACGCACATCAAGCGGCTCCTGGGCATTTTTAACCCCACGTTGTACGGGACTTCGCTAAATAGTAAGTATACCTTGTTACAGTTTTAAATTATTTTTAGATGGAATATGTGTTTTATTTATAAAACTTTGTGTTTATAGTAGTTACAGATATTCAATCACCATAATAAAATGAATGGAGATCTAATTTCGGCGGCGTTATTGTAGGAATGTGAGTCGGATAGTGACATATTCCACCCTAGTAGCGAGGATGAAACTGACCACCTCAGCGAAGGTTCTGAAGTTGATAGTGACATGGAAGATATTGAGTTGAACAATGAAGCTACAGCAGAAGATAGACCATCGACATCAGAATCATTTTATCTGGGTAAAGATGGCAAAACAAAGTGGTATAAACATTTAAAATTGTGTTATTTTAGGTAACAAATAATCTCAATCTTATAACCTACTGTGATTCTTATAATTATTAGATATGTTATGTTTACTTAATTGATAACAAAAATAATTACGTTTTTGTTACAGTTTTTTTTTATTTTATGGATTTATTTGAAGCTAGTTAGAAAAATGATAATTTTAAGGCAATGATTTCCAAATATGTGTTTTTTTTAAATAAATGTATATTTTTGTATGTTTTTCTATATTATTTATTGGTATCATATAATAAATACTCTTTAAAACTTAATTTAGCGTAATGCATTTCATTAAAACACTAAAATAAAAGAAAATCATGATGGGGTTATTTTAACCCCACGTTGTACAGGTGAGGATTATTTTTCACCTTGTACGCCGAGGGTTAACTAAAGTTTCGGACTGAGGCCGACTAAATCTAGTCCAATTCAACCCTAAGAAGACTCAAGTTTGCGCGTTCACCGCTAAAAGAACACCTTTTGTCGTATCTCCTCGCTTCGATAACACTCCCCTATTTGCCACAGCTAGCATCGGAATTCTTGGAGTTGACATATCGAGCGACGTTCAGTTTCGCTGTCATCTGGAGGGGAAGGCTAAACTAGCTTCCAAAAAGCTGGGGGTTCTCAATAGGGCGAAGCAGTACTTCATACCTGCTCACCGCCTGCAACTGTACAAGGTGCAGGTTCGGCCCCATATGGGGTACTGCTCTCACCTTTGGGTGGGGGCTCCCCAATACCAGCTCCTTCTATTTGACCGCATCCAACGTAGAGCGGCTCGAATCGTCGACGACCAGGCTCTTTCCGAGCGGCTTGACACTTTGGCCTTGCGTAGAGATGTCGGTTCACTCTGCATCCTCTATCGCATTTATCATGGGGTGTGTTCCGAGGAACTGTTTGGCTTAATACCTGCAGCTACATTTCGACATCGAAGCTCGCGCCGGAAGTTCCACCCACATCATCTTAATCTCCACAGATCAACCACCGTGAGATTCTCAAGGCACTTCCTGCCTCGGACCACCATCTTGTGGAACCAGCTGCCACCCACGGTATTTCCGAACCGATACGACTTAGGAGCCTTCAAGAGAAGAGCCTACCTCTTCGTCAAAGGCCGGCAACGCACCTGCAGTTCCTCTGGAGTTGCGGATGTTTATGGGCGTCAGGATTCACTTAACATCAGGTGAACTGCCTGCTCGTTTGCCCCCTTTTTCCATAAAAAAAAATATATTTTTTACACCAAAAACAGGGGTCTACGCGATGTTTTTTCCAGAAAAAACAGGGGTCTACGCGATATTTTTTCCACAAAAAACAGGGGTCTACGCGATTTTTTTTTCCTTTTTTTAATAAATTAATTATTTAGAGAGATATCGTCGATTTACCTTCACAACCTCGTATCTATAAAATTACAACTTTTCAGTAGGGTAAATAAACTTAATAATTTATTTGTAAAGTAAGGGTGCATAGATCAAGAATCGTGACTCTAGTATATGAAAAATGGACCACTGCCAGAAAAAAAAAGTATTCTCAGCATTATATATTATTATAATATGTAATGCTAAGAATATTTTTTCTTTTTATTTCTTCATATTTATAACTGTAACCCCCCCCCCTTACTCTGTAATGTACAAATCCGGTATTACCCGGATATCCCGCGGTTAAAACAACAAAGTGGTTTCAACTTTTAATATCACCCGGCAGAACTTTATCAGAATCCGGAGTAAGGATTACGGTGACAAAAAGTATTTAGTGATATTTTTTGTTACAAAAGTTAAACGGATAATATAACACGAGTTCTTCGGATACTTAGCGCGGGGCCAGATTGACGTGGTGTGAGCCGTCCATAGATATTGGAACGAAGTTCCTTATCACGCGTTGTGAAAGGGGGCTAGACGGAAAAAATTCCTACGAAAAGTTGTCACGACACTTTTTGCTATAGTAAGCTATTGTAAGCTGTGCGGCGTCGCATGTTTCTCTGTCTGTCTCTCTCTCTCTTATAGAAAACAAGCCAGATATTTTCATTTCTATTTCGCATTGAACAGTGTGGTGTCGCTACGATTATTTTTGTTGAGTGTATACAGGTTTTTTGTAAATAATAAATAATAAACTTCGTTCCAGCCGGGTGTCCCTTGACACCTCTCAAGTTTTATTATTCCGAATATACTATTAACTTTCGCCAAAAATGTCGATTGCGTTGTATATAAGAGCAGTATAATTAGTGGTTAAACAAACTTACCTTAAGTGAAGTTTGACCATAATTATGAGAGTCGCTGCATCCGAAGAGACTTTATAATTAACATTGTAGTCCGCCTCTAGCTTCCGGCATCGAACACGTTTTAGAGTTTCCTAAAAAATAAAATTGATGGCGCGGCAGTGGTGGCGGGAACTTTCCCACCACAATACCTCCCCACTCGTCCACCTCAGACCATCTCCGATCCGAGGTCCTCATTCTTTTTAGAGTATATATGGCCTTACGATTTTCCTGGTGCATGCTTAGGGTAAGATTTGTACAGCAAATCTTAATGGGTGGGTGGGTAATATAGTCTCTTCGGATGCAGCGACTCTCATAATTATGGTCAAACTTCACTTAAGGTAAGTTTGTTTAACCACTAATTATAAATCGTCGCTGCATCCTCGAGACTTTATAATTAACATTGTAGATGTTTAGAGTTCAGGAAAATCGGTATCTGAAAAATATCAATATAATAAGTAATGATATTATTTATTAATAAAATCACAGGTATACCTGTAATTTAACTTATAATTATACATTTTAATACACAACTTATGTAATAAATCATTGGTATTATTCATGTATTATCATTGACACCGTTATCAAAAATTGTATTTGCGAATGATGTATAAGTATCTGAAGGTACAACAGATCTATGGCTTAAATGGAAACACCCCCACGAGAAGCCACCGAGTTAGACGCGTGCGCCGAAAACTGGCGAGTGTCAATACCACCTTCTTGTAGTACCTGTTTGATCCAGCGGCTTATCGTGGATGCGCTTGCGTTATGAAATGGCTTCTTTGTAGTTAAAATTAACCTATCAGTATTTTCATTATTCCTTAGTGATTTAGTTATTTCTATGTAGGTTTCTAATGTATGTGCTGGACATACTTCATTTTCATGATGATAAAATAGGATGATTAACGTTAAAGTGGTTGGTTTCTATTAGGATTGGAAGTTTTAAGCAATTCGTCAATAGATATATAAATAGATTAAGTACGTTTTTTGATAATATATATTTTAATGAGAGAGCGTCTGTACACGCTGGGCTGTTGCTAGAGCAAGAAGTGCTACTAGCTTTTTAGTTAAAGTCGGGAGAGATAAACTCTCATTTGGATACCACCGACTAACAAAGTCGAGAACCACGTTGGTGTCCCAGGTGGTGTTATATTTGGGGAAACATGGCCGTGATTTAAATACACCTTTTAGTAGTCTGCTGACATTAGTGTCTGCACTGAACTTTTATCCTAAAATGAGGGACAGAGCTGACCGTATAGTATTAATATTCGAATAGTAAAATTAGACCTCAATTTGAACTGTTCAGTTATAAATTGTAATGCTATTTCAATTGAAATATTCATGCAATTTGTAATGTTATTTTCGATACAAAATTTCCAAAAAAAAATTGTAGGCAGTATCGTATTGTTTAAGTGAACTGCAAGATAAAGATAAGATCATTAAATCGATAGTTTCTAAATTTAACGATTGATATGCAAACGCATCCCTGATAAACGGCACGACACCAGGGTAAAGCTTCGCCATAGAGGGTGTGCAGTCCTGAAAGCCAGAATTGTAAAAGATTATAATATATTGTTTTAAAATAAATAACCTCTGAGGATATAAGTTTTAAAAATAATTGATACCATGCCTGACTAGGCCAATACGGAAAAACAACAATGCCAGCTGCCTGGACACAAATTATTTGAAGTAAACATTTTAGTATGAGAGAAAACTGGGGAAAACAGTAAAAGAAGTAATTGTTCCAATTAAAAGTAAAAGCATCAATTTTGTATGCGTTTGGGTCCCTCTTCCAAGAAATATTTGACATTTGGCAATTATTCGGGAAGCAAATAAATCCATATTATGGAGAGCCAAATGTGTTAGTAATCTTATAAAAGTATCGATTGATAAACTCAATTCAGTTTCAATATTACTGTATACTCTCCGTCCGCATCGATAATCTCTTTAGAAATGATATACGATGCGAAAATGAAAAGTGACGTTCTTCGCACCACTTCCAAATTTGTTGTGCTATTATTAAGGTGTTCATATTGAATACCCCCATTCTATTAATATATGAAATCGCAGTAGGGTTATCAATCCTTAATAGAATCTCTTTATTATATTAAACTAAATATTAAAATATTTTGCAAAACACTTTAGTCCTATATATGCTGCCCGCAACACTAGTAAACTATTAAGATAATTTGACTCTTTATCATCCCAAAAAACATTTGACATTTCTCCATTACAAGCTATTCCCCATCCTGTAAGTGAAGCATCTGAGAATATTTATATGTGGTATTGGCCATAACGAAGTGGTTTTGAAAGTAGTTATAATATTGTTTTGCCACCATAAAAAGTTAGATTTTAAAGAAGGCGATAGTAGAATTACTTTGTCATAATTATCCTTAAATGATCTAAGTGCTAAGAAGTTTTCTCTATCAAACTGCTTTGTATATAGCCAACCATAATAGACAGCTGGACAAACAGAAGTAAGTGAGGCTTAAAAAATGTTGCAGTCTCTAATAAGTATTAAATTTTTATTATAAAGTTTTTTAACTAATTCTAAAAATTTTTGTCCTTTATTATTTGGCAATGTCTAAAGTAATTTTCACCATTTCAAAACCAAGGAATTTTAACTTTGTCCTTGGAAATACATCACTTTCTTATTAATTAATTATAAAACCCAAATTTTGTAATAATATCAGTAGTTCATTAATCTTTGCATTACAAGTATCATAGGAATTTTCAATTACACACTGTTGTATGTTTTGTATGACAAAATGTCATCTAAATAATATACTAAACGATGGCCCCGGTTTTAGTATGTTACAACAGGTTTCATAACTTTAGTAAAAACAAATTGTGCAGAACATAGACCAAAGGACAAGCATTGAAATTGGTTAGTTTCATTTAGACAACTTAAACCTTAAAAATTTCATACTAGACTGGTGTATTGGAATACAAAAGTAGGCTTCCTTTAGATTAATGTTTGCCATATAGTCTAACTCTGTAACTAATTTTATAGCTGTTCTATGTCTTTCATTTTATAATGACTAGTTTTGACAAATAAATTAAGCTTTTTAAGGTTAAGAATAAACCTATAGCTTCCATCACTCTTAGGGATAAGAAAAATATTAGAAATTAATTGTCCAGGGACATATTTTGTACAGTTTACAACAGCGCCTACTTGCAATAAACTATGTATTTCCAGTTTCATATGAAATATCTCTGCATTTGTAAAATATTATCGTGGCCGTGGCTCTGCGTTACACAATGTAAGAATGGAATTCTGTATCCAGTTATGTATTCGTGGATCATTGGATCATCAGTTATAATCTTCCAATTAGAATAGAAATGCTTAAGTCTAATTGCTAAGGGAGTTACCTTATTTAGATTTAAGATTTCTGTAGTTCTGTTTGAACTGCTTGTTCCGATCAGTGCGAGGGCGCTTGTGTGACTAGGCCGGTTCGAAATTCCTGGGCCGACCCTTTCTGCCCCTCTGGGGTCTGGGTGGGCCCCGGGAGTTTACCTGCCATGGTGGAGGTTGGTTTGGCTGCTGTGAAGAGGTGTCGAAGATTGTGGATCATAAGTCCTTTTGAGCTTAATTTGTAGGCTAGAACGTTCAGCCATTTTAATGGCTTAAATTTTCTCCAAATAAGAATGAATCTCTTTTAGATCCTTGAGTTATAGGCACAAACTTTTTGTCTTCACTGTACGAGACGAGCATTCTTCTAGCGTAAGTATTTTGACAGTGAAAGTCAAAGCAAGTCTACCTCCGAAACTTTTTTGATGACGTCAGATTTTTCCAAGTCAATGTCAATTAGTAATGACGTAAGATTGGAAATAATTGTCCGAGATGGTTTTGTGCTTTTTCTAATCGTTTCTCTTTTTTCACGGTATCAGTCAATACTGACGTGAGTTCCGGATTAAGAAGCGGGGCTTTTACGAGTAGCAAAGTGAGATTCTCCGGAATGTGGATGTTTTCTAATAATTTCTGCACATACTCTTTACTCAGCCCGTCAACAATAATTTGACCCCAACGTTCAGAGATCTCATCCCTTATTTTGTGTACAAAAAAATCCGTTTTGGTTTTTTGAAGTTCCCAGCGCTTCCAAATCCATTTGGTATAGAATTAAACATGATCGACGTGTCTTTGTCACCATGAGTGGCCGAAGAATTATTCGGTAGATCTGGTGGAACTTTAATGTCACTAAAATCATTCGCAGCTGTGTCGGTTTCAAAAGGCACACGCGCTACCGATTTAACACTGCGATCGGATGATATTAAGCATTCGCTATCTGCGAGATATTAATAAAAATAATCGTTGTACTTTTTTTTTTTTTTTTTTTTTTTTTTTTTTAAACCTGCAACATAGATATCTGTTGCTAAACAATAATCTACTGTGTTGGCTGATTTTCATCTGCAGATGGCTTTAGCAGAGATGTGCACCCAGCGGTGCAACACTCATTATGTGTTCATAAATCTTATTGGGAGGTTTGGTACACTATTTCTCTTAAGTCTAAAGAAAATTAGACTGCCTGATCCCTGCAGGTCAGCAGCTAGACTGTTTTTATGACCATCTAGTCTGTCTTGATATTTTTTACTGTAAAACTCAATTTCTTCCTTTACTGTTCTCAATTTCAGATCTCTGATAATATATTTGTTGCTTATGTGTGGTGGGATGTTAAACATTGCCCTCATTGTTTTGTTTTGAAATCTTTCAAGTATTTCAATGTTGCTATTACTGGCCGTGCCCCAGAGCTGAATGCCGTAGGTCCACACCGGCTTTAGTATGGCTTTATAGATTAGCATTTTACTTCCATCTGATAGCTGTGATTTACGCCCGATTAGCCAATACATGCTCCTAAGTTTGCGATCTAGCTGTTTCCTTTTAGTCCATATGTGTTTGCGCCAGGTGAGACGACGATCGAGATGCATGCCTAGGTATTTGGCATCATCTGATAGTGGGATATCTGCATTATAGAGTTTTGCAGCTGGGCAGGATTTCCTTCTTAGTGTGAATGTTACTTGTACAGATTTGTTTGTGTTGGCTCTCATACGCCAATGATCGAACCATGTCTCAAGGAGGTTCAGATGAGATTGAATCCTCTCGGTTGCAGAGTCAGGATTTTCATGGGTTGACAGGAGTGCGGTATCATCTGCGTAAGTCGCCGTAACTGTATTGATGTGAGTTGGTAAGTCTGCGGTAAATATAAGGTATAAAACTGGGCCCAGTATACTACCCTGCGGAACTCCAGCTCTTATACCGTGCATGACCGATATTTCATTGTTATATCGCACTTCATAGCATCTGTGCTCAAGGTACGATTTTATAAATAGGTAGAAGGAGTGCGGTAGCTTCTGCTTAATTTTAAATAATAGACCATCATGCCATACCTTGTCGAAGGCCTGGCTAATATCCAAGAAAACTCCGCAGCAGTATTGTTTGTTTTCCAGTGCTCTCCCTATTATGTCAACCAGTCGGTGGACTTGTTCTATGGTTCCATGTCCTTTTCTGAAACCGAACTGATGGCTTGGTATTATCTCTGTAAGATAGTCTTGCATTCTGTTAAGAATAACTTTTTCCAGTAATTTTCCTAATACTGGTATGAGACTAATGGGCCTATATGATGACACTTCGTGTGCAGGTTTGCCTGGTTTCAGTATCATCACTACCTGGGCTATTTTCCATTGACTTGGGAAGAAAGACATTCTTAGGCAAGCGTTAAAGATAGCAAGTATGAGCATCATACCTTTCTTAGGTAGGTGTTTTAAGAGCTTTCCATCAATAAGGTCATAACCCGGGCATTTACCCTCTGGGAGTTTAGTAATTTCACCCCTCAATTCATTTATGGTCACATGTTTTAATGGGAGGCACATTTGTGTAGGTGAACTAAGGAACTTTTCAATTTCATTGTCTTGATGTTGATTGTTACTAGGGAATGGTTGAAAGATTGTATATAGGTGTTGAGCAAAAATGTTTGCTTTTTCACAGTCAGACCGAGCCCATGGACCTGTTTCTGTTTTTAAAGGTGCAGATTGTGGCTGGGGACGCTTTAAGTTTTTCGTAGTTTTCCATAGGGAGTAATTTGTGTCTACAGTATGTGATAGTTTAGAGAGGTGAGATTGTAAATTCTCATTTTCCAGTTCTTTAATTAGTTTTTTTAAATTTTGTGCGGCTTTGTTGAAAGCGGTCTTATCGCTGGGATAGTGAGTGTTGTGCCAGACTTTTCTGAGTCTTCGTTTTTCGCTGATGCAGTCTCTAATGTATGTAGGGTATATGTGTTCCTTTGCAGTTGCTGTGTGTGTATGTTTAGTGGATCTGTTTGCTGCGTCATGAATAAGTTGGTTAAGTTTCTCTATGGCAAGTTCTACTTCTTCAAGTGTCTTTAGTGAGACCCTAAGCTCTGTCTCTTCCGTGATAATGTTTTGGTACGTTTCCCAGTTAGTGTTCCTGTTATATATTTTTGGTGGTGCTTCTGTTAGAAATACTTTATTATATACTTGTAGTACAACTGAGGAGTGGTCTGAGGCGAGGTCTAAGTCAGATTGTATACTTGTGTTGTTAATTACAATGTTTTTCAATATGAAGAAATCTAGTAGATCGGGAATTTTATACTTGTCAGTTGTTAATGGAATCAGGCGTTACTTTGCGGAAATCCATAGCATACAATTTAAATATATTTTATATCTAGCAATATCCCGCGAAACAATTATAACCACAACCTGCAAGCAGATGAGTGAGTGTACGCATAGGCATGCGTTTGATGCACCTCCCTCCTCCCACACTGCTTATGCGTACACTCGCAAGCAAAAAACATGAAAACACCACCACCACACAAGCAATAATGTTAACACGATCGTGCAAAGTCCCACCACCATGCAGGTTGCAAAACTCGACGCGCGTTTCGCTCCGACCCCGGAGCATCCTCAGGATGTTGACTCTGCGAACAATGTTCGTTAAGTGATGCCGCCCGCCAAAACACCGCCTTATATTCCCTACAGCTACTACCCCTACCAACTAGTACCCCCACCAAACAAGTTAATAAGAGGTGACGAAGTAAGGTTAGTTTGGTCATTCAACAATGCAATTCTATTGTTGTTCTTTACTTTAATTATTTCTAACTGTTCCAACACGCTCAGTCGAAAGCCTTTATCACATTTATGTAATATCTTATAGGAATGACCATCTGGTATATTGTGACTACTATCTAAAAGATGTTTGGCAAAATGTGATTTATCATGATGACCATTTCTATAAGCCGCGATATGTTCTTTATACCGAGTCTCAAAGTTACGTCCAGTCTGACCTACGTATACACTGTCGCATTCAGGACAATCGATTCTGTATACACCTGATTGATACTTTAAATCTTAAAATAACTTTGGGGGTGATTCCCGGTCTCCTCCTAGTGCGCACGGATACTCCATCAGTTTAACAGTGTTGCTGATTAACGGATCAATTCTGCATGTCAGCGGCACCGAGGACTCTGGTGAAGTAACTGTGACGGTGCCCCCGGGCAACACTATCTTGAAACATCTAGCGAGAGCGGATGTGGCAAGCTAGTGGCCGATCGACCGGCGGACCTGCTGACCCTGGCTTGGACAGCATTGATGCTGTCATTCGGGAGAGGGGACGGGCTCGGCTTGCAAGTCGGACCTGAGCTGTATATTATGCTGCTCAGCTCCGACGGGCTGATGGGCCCGCTCCCCCCTCTTGAATGGCTGCTACCAATTGCTGTCGGAGGTCGAGTCAGTCGGTCTGGGGTGGGCTGGGGTCGGGTCCGGATCTGAGCATTCATGCCAGGATCCGGGCCCGACCCCAGCCACAACCCGCAAAACCCAATCCAATAGGTGTTAACCGACCCGTGCCTAAGGATGCATGGCTGGGGGAAGCCAGCCGCTAACGGAGGACCCTCGATACCAGGCGACCTCGAGGTGTATATAGCCTTACCCTTGCAAGCGGGGCTCTGTGGGGGCGGACCTTTTATTTCCCTAGCTACTCGTGGGAACTGTATGGATACTGAAAAGGACCAAGACATTCTAATTGCCGAACTGGAAGCCTTGTGCTCCACGGAGGCGATGGAAATCGGCGCAGCTGAGGACCATCCAAAAACAACCGTGCCTGCTGGGGCAGAAGGCATCTCCATGCCTATTACCCCTTCAGACCCCCCGACGACAAGCGCTGCTGCACCCTCTTTACAAGCAGGGTCTGACGCTGTCGTTAACACACACACACGCAGGAGAAGGAGACAACTGAGCGGTGCGGCCAAGAGACGCATTGACTGGTGGATGGCAAGGGGCAAGAACCTCGATGAGGCGAAAACTCTATGCCTGAAGCCGCTCAGTGAGTTTCCTGAGTACGCCGAGGACATTAAAAAGCGCGAGAACACCAAGCGCCAACTCTCGGACAAAGTCTCCTCACTAGAAAAGCCGGCAAAGGCAGCCAAGCACAATAATGTGCAGACGCCCAAGCCGAGTTTCTGTGAGGTGACTGGCATCCAGCGCGTGGGCATCATGGACGCCGGGGGTCCTCTCTCGCAGGAGAGCGCCGAGGAGTTAAAGGAGTGTATCCTTAAGCTCATTGACGAAGCTCCGGAAGGAGAGGGACCTCAGCTACTAGGATGCACACACAGATCCGGGGGACTCATCCTCAACTGCGTCGACACCGCGTCGAAACGGTGGCTGGAGCAGTTGGTTGAGATGATCCACCCTTGGGATGGAGCAGCACTACGCGTTGTAGACGAGGCGGACCTGCCCAAACCCCGATATGCCACGGCATGGGTTCCGGACCTTAGGGTAGACGAGGTGAATATCCTAAAGCGACTGACCTCGCAGAATGGGGGTATGGGAATCTCGCAATGGAGAGTGGTCAACAGGAAAGTCGAAGAAAATGGTCAGACCTTTACCTTTTCCTTCGACGAATCCGCTGTTAAGCCACTCTCCGAGCGAGATTTCAGACTCTTTTTCGGCTTTAACCGAGTCCAGCTTCGCCTAAAGGGTCAAAAGCCGGCGCTACTCCCTACCCCCTTGGAAACGGTAGTCACGCAGACACCGCAAGCGGGCGGCAGTGGCATTACACCAACACACGCCACTGTCTCGCGCAACACCACACTCTCACACCCTCACACACAGCACAAAGCGCCGAGGCCAGCGCTCCTAATGCACCCACTGGGACGCGGGGGCTCGGCAACACCCATCACGGGCGGCAGGGGCAAAACAGCTGCCACTGCCATAACCCAAACAAGCACTGTACACACCCACACCTACACTCACACCCACACCAACACCAGTAGAGGCGGATACCTGGCTACCCAGGTCGGCCCTAGCAACCGAGGATCCCTGCAAGGGGTAAATCGGGGCAGAGGCGGACCTGGTAAAGCCAGAGGCGGAAGGGGGCGCGGCGACACTAGAGGCGTGTGCGCAGTGAGGAGGCCAACCCAGCTACCCTCATTAGCGCAGGAACACTCCAGTCGCAAAGCCGCGCGGAACCCTCTACTGAGACTACCACATATTAACTCAGATACACAAACACAAGAGAACACAAAGAACAGCAACACTAAACAGTAACACACCAAAAAAAAAAAAAAAAAAAAAAAAAAAAAAAAAAAAAAAAAAAAAAATGATTAAAGTAATACAAGTCAACTTGAGGCATGCAAAAGCAGCTACTGACATGCTATGCCAAAAGTTCATCAACGACAAGATCGACATTGCTTTAATCCAAGAGCCGTGGATCAACGGAAACACGGTGATGGGCCTGGGATTGGCAGGTAAGGTACTTTATAATCACCACGGCCTTAGGCCCAGATCTTGTATCCTCTTCAACAAGAGGATAAACTTCCTATGCATCTCATGCCTATGTACAGACGACACAGTAGCTGCATATATCCAGGAGTCTGGCGGAACCGGGGGAAGACTACTGGTCTGCTCCGCTTACCTGCCTGGGAATACTCCTGATCCTACCATTCAGCTGACACCACTGATGGACCATGTCGAGACACAGAAGAACCAGCTAATAATGGGAAGCGACTCCAACTCCCACCACACTAGCTGGGGCAGCTCCGATACGAACTCCAGAGGTGAGAAGCTTTTTGATTTTCTACTCACTAACAACCTTCTAGTTCTAAACAAAGGCGCCAAACCAACTTTTATAAACCCCTTGAGACAGGAGGTACTTGACATCACAGTATGTACGGGCAAAATACGGGACCGCACCAACAACTGGCACGTATCGGACGACAACTCTCTGTCCGATCACAGGTACATTAGGTTTGACATACACAATAGTACGGTAGAACAAAATACTTTGTACAGGAACCCCAAAGCCACCAACTGGGAAACATTCAGAGAAGAACTACAGTCAAACCTCACCTCTATAAACAAATCTGTTAAAACCGTAGAACAATTAGAACAGACGGTAGGCGAGCTTGAGGATGGCCTAAATGGAGCATACCTCAGAAGCTGTCCTCTCAAAAAAACAACCAATAAACGCAACGTACCGTGGTGGAGTGGTACCCTGGCAAGTCTCAGGAAAGAGACCCGTGCTCTGTTCAACAAAGCAAAACGAGACGGGCACTGGGACGTATACAGAACCGCACTCACGAGGTTTAACAAGGAGCTTAGGAAAGCCAAAAGAAGCTCCTGGAGCAAGTTCTGTGAGGAAGTTAACAACACATCGCAAACTTCCAGACTTTTTAAAATAGTATCTAAAGCTCCTTGCTCCCATCCTAGCACACTAAGGAAACCAGATGGCACTTACACAAAGACGGCGGAGGACACACTAAAACTGCTCACCGAAGTGCACTTCCCCAACAGTGTCCACCTGGCTGAAAACGAAGTCTTCTACCACACGTCAATTGAACATAGACCAACTCCGGACGACAGGAGAAGAGCTTCTACGATTTTTAAACCAGACCGAGTCAAATGGGCAATAGACAGCTTCAAGCCTTTTAAGACCGGCGGTGAGGACAAAATCTTTCCGGCCCTCATGCAACGAGGGAAAGAAATTATCCTCCCTCCGCTACTGAAGATATTCAGAGCGAGCTACGCGTGGGGCTACATTCCACAAACATGGACAAGGGTGAAGGTCTCTTACATACCCAAAGGGGGTGATAGAGACAAAGCTCTACCCAAGTCCTACAGGCCCATAAGCCTCACTTCTTTCATGCTCAAAGCGATGGAGAAGGTTGTCAACCTGCACATAAGAGACACCTACCTCATCGAAAGACCTCTGCATGAGAGACAACATGCCTATCAAAAAGGTAAATCTACCGAAACGGCTCTGATGGATTTGGTAGATCGCATAGATAGAGCTATAGAGGATAAGGAGTTCGCACTATGCTCTTTCCTGGACATCGAAGGCGCATTCGACAACACCTCAACCTCTTCTATCACTGACAGCCTGGCCTTAAGACAAATAGACTCTACGACCATTAGATGGATCAAAGCCACGCTCAGCAACAGAGTAGCATCATCGACTATTACAGGATTGACACTCAGAAGCCGACTAACCCAAGGATGTCCACAGGGAGGGGTTTTATCGCCTCTAGAGTGGTCCCTGGTAGTGGACGAGCTGCTAAAGGAACTGAATGATAGAAGGTTCTACGCTCAAGGATATGCTGACGACCTAGCAATACTGGTGGTGGGCAAATGCGCATCAGTAGTGGCTGGGCTCATGCAGTCTGCATTGCGAGTCGTCGAAAATTGGTGCAAGAGGGTCAAACTAACTGTAAACGCAGATAAAACAATATTAATACCCTTCACTAAAAAGAGAAAGCTAGAGGGACTAAAACCACCCACGCTCTTTGGAAAAACCCTAGCATTCGCGAGTGAGGTAAAATACCTAGGAGTCATTCTTGATAAAAGACTAACCTGGAATAAACACATAGAGCACATCACAAAAAAAGCAAAATGTGCTCTAGGGTCCTGTTGGAGACTAGTTGGCTCCAAATGGGGCCTCCGACCAAAATCAATGCTGTGGCTATATACGGCAGTAGTGAGACCGATGGCCACACATGGTTGTGCAGTGTGGTATAAAAAAGCTGAACAAGTAAGCAGCATTAAGACACTGAATAGGTTGCAGAGACTAGCCTGTATGATCATCACGGGAGCGCTCTCGACGGCACCTACCGCTTCACTTGAAGCTCTGATCGACCTAACTCCACTACATCTGCATGTTCAGATGGAGGCCAGGAGAGCGGTCCTCAGAGCCAGGACGGCAGGCAGGACGAGATGGGCCTCCACCATGATGAGACAACTAGATGCCTCTGTATTGGAAACACCGGTCGCGGCTATGCCATCGGACGCCATGACTAAGGTGCACAGCTTTTCGAAGTTCTATCAAGTTCTCATACCTAACAGGGCGGACTGGGAAGGAAAGGTTCCAGTAAATGTCCACCCGAACGACATCGTATGGTTCACAGACGGATCCAGAAAGGACAACCGAGCGGGATCTGGATTCTACGGTGGGAAGCCCTCAATAGGCAAATTTGCCTGCTTAGGGAAGTTTGCAACCGTATTTCAGGCTGAAATCTTTGCCATAATCGGCTGTGCGATAGAGAGCCAAGAAATGGAAATAGCCCACAAAAATATCCTGATATTTTCCGATAGTCAAGCTGCACTTAGAGCACTGACTACGGCCGAAATCACATCAAAATTAGTTCTGGACTGTACCGAGACGCTAAACAAACTAGGACGTAACAACAACATACGACTAGTATGGGTACCGGGACACAGCAACATCCCCGGCAACGAAACTGCAGACGAACTAGCAAGGCTGGGAGCTGAAAGCCCCATGTATGGCCCAGAACCAGTCTGTGGAATACCTCCCAGCACTACCAAACGAGTGCTCAAGGAATGGAGTCGCAAGCTAAGCATGGAGCAGTGGGCTGCGGCCCCAGGACAAGAGCACTCCAAAGCACTGATCCCGGGTTTTAACAAACGACACGCAAAATCGGCGCTTTCAATGAGTAGGAACCAACTAAGAATCCTAACCAGAACCCTAACCGGGCACTGCAAGCTAAACAAACACCTTCACAGGATAGGCATAGGTGACCAAATTTCTTGCAGATTCTGCAAGGAGAAAGACGAGACACCCCTCCACCTTCTTCTTGACTGTCCAGCTCTTCATATAAGCAGGAGCAAGTACCTCGAGCTGCATGAATACTCTACTGCAGAGGAAATCCGCGGTGTAGACCCCCACCATATAGTTCGCTTCATGAGCAACATAGGACTGGGGACGGACTTTAAAACCGAAGGAGTCACAATAGATCCAAAAGGGTCGCAGTGACGTCAGGACCTGACAAGGCCAGCCTTCGAAAAAAAAAAAAAAAAAAAAAAAAAAAAAATACACTGTCGCATTCAGGACAATCGATTCTGTATACACCTGATTGATACTTTAAATCAATCCGGTCTTTATTATTACATAATTGATTTTTTAAAGTATTATTCGTCCTAAATGCGACATGCATATCGTTATTTTTCATTATTTTGGATAAACGTGCAGATACCTCACCCATGTAGGTCAAACTGGACTTATATCTAACTACTTCCTTATCAGAGGTCCCTGCGTACAAAAACTTAACCAATTCCTTTTTATTTTTAATATTTAACATATTATCAATTATTTTGGGATTGTACCCATTCGCCTCAGCAATTTGATAAATTATGTTTAACTCTTTTTGGTAATTTACTCTACTAAGAGGAACAGAAACTAATCTGTGAATATAACTATGAAAGGCCGCGTGTTTGTGTTGCCAAGGATGACATGAGGATGCATGAATAGTAGTATTAGTATACGTCGGTTTGCGAAAGATCCCAAAACTGTGTTTATTATCAACTCTAGTGATAGATAAATCTAGAAAATTGAGAGTATTATTATCTTCACATTCTAGTGTGAATTTTATTTTAATATGTTTTTTATTAAGATTTTTAAGAAATACGTCCAGTTGTCTCTGTGTACCCGTCCAACAAAGTATGCAGTCATCTACATATCTATAGTAATATAAAATGCTCTTATTATTAACAATATTTCTCTGTTCAAAATCGTCCATAAATATTTCAGCCAGCAAAGGACTCAGTGGTGAGCCCATTGCTAGACCGTCTTGTTGAACAAAGAACTGATTGTTAAATCTAAAGTAGTTTTGTTCCATGCAGACTTTAGTAAGGGAAAGCAATTCATCACCTTCACCAGGAGGTAAACGTTGTTCCAATGCATTACCCAAAATACCCAACGTTTCCTCACACGGGATATTAGTGAATAAACTATCTACATCAAGCGAGACTAATTTGCAACGGGGTGGCAAAGTCACATTTTTAATATGATCTACTAATTGTAAGCTATTTTTTATAGCATAAGGTGGTCTAAATGAAAGCTTTTGCTTAATAATGTAATTAAGTGACTTTGCTAACTCGTATGCTGGTGCACCTATGTATGAGACAACTGGACGCATAGGAATATCAGTTTTGTGAATCTTTGGCAAGCCGTAAAGTGATGGCGCGCGAGGATTTATTGGAATAAGTTTCCTCTTTGCTGATTCGGTTTGGAAAAAGTGTGAATTTTTGTTTATGGCTAATTTAACCTTAGCCACAAACTTATTTGTTGGGTCAGAAGATACCCTTAGAAATTGGTCACAACGAATCACGTTATTAACTTTCTCCGAGTAATCGTCGCGCCTCATCACCACTATTGTGTTACCCTTATCCGCTTTAGATACAACCAAGTCATTATTAGTTATTGTTTGTTTTAATGACTTCAAAGCAACTTCTTCAGGGTTTATCGAAAAACCGGAAGGAGTACCCTTGATTTCATTAGCTAGTAGACCCTTAACCATATTGTCCTTCTTATTAATCAAAACTGCCATTTCCGAATCTACCGCAAGCATTTCCAAGGCATTTTGATTAATCTTAGGAGAAATATTATATTTAAGACCCTTTTCCAGAAGTGTCATCTCATCCTTGGCAAACTGGACATTGGTTAAGTTTTTGACGCGAGGGTGGAAAGAAAAAGGTTCAGACTGTGATTCTGTATAGGATTGTACATTCCTCTTTTTATTTACTAAAGCCTGAAGCTTTTTCTTTTGACTAACATACTTAGCATGCACTTCGATTGATGCGAAACTACGTGCTTTTTCATCCAAACAATCGAATTCTAAGTTATGTAATTTGAATGAGAGCTCGGTATAAAGAACTTTGAGATGTAGTTTTAAATTATCTCTAACGGTAAACCAATGACGCGTCTCTTCGTTAAGCCAGATGGACTCTGCTTTTTTAATAGCCGTATTGGCGGCTCTACTGTGCGTGTTGGTTTTAACATTAATATAACTGGGAACAACATTAAGATGTTTGCATTGTTGATTGAACCAAATATTTTGGGCGGCAACTCGATGTAATTTTGTTAGCTTAATATAGAGTCGTGCCTGTACGGTCATGCTCACCGATTTTAAATAGTTAATGGAATCAGGCGTTACTTTGCGGAAATCCATAGCATACAATTTAAATATATTTTATATCTAGCAATATCCCGCGAAACAATTATAACCACAACCTGCAAGCAGATGAGTGAGTGTACGCATAGGCATGCGTTTGATGCACCTCCCTCCTCCCACACTGCTTATGCGTACACTCGCAAGCAAAAAACATGAAAACACCACCACCACACAAGCAATAATGTTAACACGATCGTGCAAAGTCCCACCACCATGCAGGTTGCAAAACTCGACGCGCGTTTCGCTCCGACCCCGGAGGATCCTCAGGATGTTGACTCTGCGAACAATGTTCGTTAAGTGATGCCGCCCGCCAAAACACCGCCTTATATTCCCTACAGCTACTACCCCTACCAACTAGTACCCCCACCAAACAAGTTAATAAGAGGTGACGAAGTAAGGTTAGTTTGGTCATTCAACAATGCAATTCTATTGTTGTTCTTTACTTTAATTATTTCTAACTGTTCCAACACGCTCAGTCGAAAGCCTTTATCACATTTATGTAATATCTTATAGGAATGACCATCTGGTATATTGTGACTACTATCTAAAAGATGTTTGGCAAAATGTGATTTATCATGATGACCATTTCTATAAGCCGCGATATGTTCTTTATACCGAGTCTCAAAGTTACGTCCAGTCTGACCTACGTATACCATATATGTTGTTCCCAGTTATATTAATGTTAAAACCAACACGCACAGTAGAGCCGCCAATACGGCTATTAAAAAAGCAGAGTCCATCTGGCTTAACGAAGAGACGCGTCATTGGTTTACCGTTAGAGATAATTTAAAACTACATCTCAAAGTTCTTTATACCGAGCTCTCATTCAAATTACATAACTTAGAATTCGATTGTTTGGATGAAAAAGCACGTAGTTTCGCATCAATCGAAGTGCATGCTAAGTATGTTAGTCAAAAGAAAAAGCTTCAGGCTTTAGTAAATAAAAAGAGGAATGTACAATCCTATACAGAATCACAGTCTGAACCTTTTTCTTTCCACCCTCGCGTCAAAAACTTAACCAATGTCCAGTTTGCCAAGGATGAGATGACACTTCTGGAAAAGGGTCTTAAATATAATATTTCTCCTAAGATTAATCAAAATGCCTTGGAAATGCTTGCGGTAGATTCGGAAATGGCAGTTTTGATTAATAAGAAGGACAATATGGTTAAGGGTCTACTAGCTAATGAAATCAAGGGTACTCCTTCCGGTTTTTCGATAAACCCTGAAGAAGTTGCTTTGAAGTCATTAAAACAAACAATAACTAATAATGACTTGGTTGTATCTAAAGCGGATAAGGGTAACACAATAGTGGTGATGAGGCGCGACGATTACTCGGAGAAAGTTAATAACGTGATTCGTTGTGACCAATTTCTAAGGGTATCTTCTGACCCAACAAATAAGTTTGTGGCTAAGGTTAAATTAGCCATAAACAAAAATTCACACTTTTTCCAAACCGAATCAGCAAAGAGGAAACTTATTCCAATGAATCCTCGCGCGCCATCACTTTACGGCTTGCCAAAGATTCACAAAACTGATATTCCTATGCGTCCAGTTGTCTCATACATAGGTGCACCAGCATACGAGTTAGCAAAGTCACTTAATTACATTATTAAGCAAAAGCTTTCATTTAGACCACCTTATGCTATAAAAAATAGCTTACAATTAGTAGATCATATTAAAAATGTGACTTTGCCACCCCGTTGCAAATTAGTCTCGCTTGATGTAGATAGTTTATTCACTAATATCCCGTGTGAGGAAACGTTGGGTATTTTGGGTAATGCATTGGAACAACGTTTACCTCCTGGTGAAGGTGATGAATTGCTTTCCCTTACTAAAGTCTGCATGGAACAAAACTACTTTAGATTTAACAATCAGTTCTTTGTTCAACAAGACGGTCTAGCAATGGGCTCACCACTGAGTCCTTTGCTGGCTGAAATATTTATGGACGATTTTGAACAGAGAAATATTGTTAATAATAAGAGCATTTTATATTACTATAGATATGTAGATGACTGCATACTTTGTTGGACGGGTACACAGAGACAACTGGACGTATTTCTTAAAAATCTTAATAAAAAACATATTAAAATAAAATTCACACTAGAATGTGAAGATAATAATACTCTCAATTTTCTAGATTTATCTATCACTAGAGTTGATAATAAACACAGTTTTGGGATCTTTCGCAAACCGACGTATACTAATACTACTATTCATGCATCCTCATGTCATCCTTGGCAACACAAACACGCGGCCTTTCATAGTTATATTCACAGATTAGTTTCTGTTCCTCTTAGTAGAGTAAATTACCAAAAAGAGTTAAACATAATTTATCAAATTGCTGAGGCGAATGGGTACAATCCCAAAATAATTGATAATATGTTAAATATTAAAAATAAAAAGGAATTGGTTAAGTTTTTGTACGCAGGGACCTCTGATAAGGAAGTAGTTAGATATAAGTCCAGTTTGACCTACATGGGTGAGGTATCTGCACGTTTATCCAAAATAATGAAAAATAACGATATGCATGTCGCATTTAGGACGAATAATACTTTAAAAAATCAATTATGTAATAATAAAGACCGGATTGATTTAAAGTATCAATCAGGTGTATACAGAATCGATTGTCCTGAATGCGACAGTGTATACGTAGGTCAGACTGGACGTAACTTTGAGACTCGGTATAAAGAACATATCGCGGCTTATAGAAATGGTCATCATGATAAATCACATTTTGCCAAACATCTTTTAGATAGTAGTCACAATATACCAGATGGTCATTCCTATAAGATATTACATAAATGTGATAAAGGCTTTCGACTGAGCGTGTTGGAACAGTTAGAAATAATTAAAGTAAAGAACAACAATAGAATTGCATTGTTGAATGACCAAACTAACCTTACTTCGTCACCTCTTATTAACTTGTTTGGTGGGGGTACTAGTTGGTAGGGGTAGTAGCTGTAGGGAATATAAGGCGGTGTTTTGGCGGGCGGCATCACTTAACGAACATTGTTCGCAGAGTCAACATCCTGAGGATGCTCCGGGGTCGGAGCGAAACGCGCGTCGAGTTTTGCAACCTGCATGGTGGTGGGACTTTGCACGATCGTGTTAACATTATTGCTTGTGTGGTGGTGGTGTTTTCATGTTTTTTGCTTGCGAGTGTACGCATAAGCAGTGTGGGAGGAGGGAGGTGCATCAAACGCATGCCTATGCGTACACTCACTCATCTGCTTGCAGGTTGTGGTTATAATTGTTTCGCGGGATATTGCTAGATATAAAATATATTTAAATTGTATACTTGTCAGTTGGCCAATAGGTAGGTTCACTTGTGGATAGGCAGTCAAGGTTGAGGTCTCTAACTGCTTGATAGAGCTGTCTTCCTCTAGGTGTTATTAGTCTTGAGCCCCAAAATAGGTGTTTTGCGTTCCAGTCGCCTCCGATTATGAATCGATGACCGAGTGTATGAAAGAGATTTTTATATTCGTCCTTAGATATCTTATGTTTAGGGGGGCTATAGACTGCAGCAAGAGTTATGTTTGAGGTTTTATCAATCACTTGGACAAGTGTAGCCTGTATTTTATTGGTTGAAAAAGGTTCAAGTGGATGGTGTTTAATATTGGATTTTATCAGTACTGCTGTTCCACCATGTGCATTTCCCGAAGGGTGGTTTGTAATATATGTACTGTAGCCCTTAATAGAAAAGTAGCTTTTACTTGTGAATCTGGTTTCGGATATAAGTGCCACATCTATCTTCTTCATGTGGAGAAACATTTCCAGTTCTAGTCGCCGTCCGACTAGTCCGTTGGCGTTCCATGTTATTATGCTTAGGTGTGGTTTTATTTTTTTATTTGGCTACTTATAAGCTGGATAAAGCGTTCCATCATGTTGTCTACCATGTTAATCATCATGGTTTGAATTCTGTCAAACATCTGTTCTAGGATGTCGCCAAGCTGTTGCATTTGAATTGGTTGATTTGAGTTAATTGGAAGTTTTTCTTTTTTACTTGCCATTTCCGCGTACGTTTCAGATTTTCTGTAATATGTTTGGGATTTAGTAGGTTGCATTTTTTCAAAGTATGGACTTTTGCTGGTCTGGTTCACTGGTCTTTGGGTTTGTTTTGGTAGTATTTTTAATATGTTTTCTTTATATTGCTTGTATTTCATACATCCTCTGTAGCTAGCTGGATGACTTTCCTGGCAGTTTGCACAGGTAGCTAGCGTGTCTTTGTTTTTCGTGCAACTACTTGTTGAGTGGTCATTTCCACATTTAACGCACCTGTATGGCCGAAAGCATTGATTTTTGGAGTGTCCAAATCTTTGGCATCTTTTACATTGCAAGATTTCTTTTTTCTTATAAGGTGGCTCAAAAGATACTTTCATATAATTAAGAAACTTTATTTTGAATATGTCTTTATTATTTGGCTTCGGTTCCAGGTCTACAAAAAATAGAGGGAGTGGATCTTTTGTGACCCTATGACGTACGTTTATGAGTTGTCTGACATTATGTCCTTGTTCTTTTAGTGCTTCTTTTATTTCAGATGTGTCCTCCGAGCTGTGGAGGCCTCGCAGTACGACTCTGTAGGGTCTTTCACTTTTAAGCATGTAAGTATAATGACTAATGTTGTCTGTAACGAACTTTTCTCTTATTAATTTGTATATTTCTATATTTTATGGCATTATTTTAACTATGTGTCCTGATCTTAATGTAGTCATAGTGAATTTTTCTACTTCTGTAATTTTTAGTAATAAGTTTTTAAGGCAGGCTATGTCCATGACGCCAGTGACAAATATTGGCTCTGGTTTTGGTGGCTTTTCTGTCTCTTTGATATTAATGTTGTCTTCCTCATCGCTTAAGATTTCAAACTGGTTTTGTGTGGGTATTCCATAAGTAGCTGTCATTGAAGATGATATATTGGTCTTTTTCTTTGGGTTTTCTGCTGGTGGAGATTTTGTTTCCACTCTTTTTCTCTTGGTTTGTGGTATTCGGTCTTGCTGCCAATTATTATTTACTGCTGTGTATTTTGGGAGGTCGAATGAATTATGAGTGTTTATTTCCAGTGGTGTTAATATGTCTTCGATTTGCTCTCCCATTCTCTGTTGCTGTAAAAAGGCAATACTTGTATCTTGGTTTCCAAGAGAATAACTCCTTGGTCTCGTTTTTAGAAGGCTGGGATGGAAGACTTGTTGTATCATCTTTTTGTGTTGTGTGTGTTGTGTTGTTTTCTCTTCCAGTGTTGTTATTTCACCAGTACGTTCCTCTTCCTGTTGTCCTCTCCTATCCTCGTGCGCAAGCAAAATTTTGTCCCCCCCAGATACGATGGGACTGCCTGAGTTTCCCTGTGGGCTTTTCTCAGGGAAGGATTCTCCAGCTTTGCTGGTACCTTCCTGGGGTAATTTGTTTTTAAACCCTGCTATCATTTTTCTTCGGTATACGTATCAGGTATACATCCTAGCCTTTGGTGATCCAACACCTATGTACAAGGCAGCACATTGGTTTGTTATTCGGAGTACCTTCTCCTAGACCAACAGCCATCCAAGGCTCACGAGGTTGGTCTCCCCGGGTCAGAGCTTTTATTATAGTGGCGGCTCCTGCTCGCCACTGTCATCCACATATCATTGGGTTTGATGTCACTTTCTAGAAGTTACCCTGCCAGGAGTAACCCCAACACCCCTCCATATGGATCGCCCAATTGTCCGCGACTGCACAAGGCAGCTAGTCCCCCATATCTGGTGAACCGTTTCGCTATCCGCAACCTGCTACGCGTGTGGTGGCATAGGGCCATGCCTCTGGGATGGGTCCACCCAGAACCACATACTTTTGTTGTACTAGACAACAATGTTTTATGGTATATATGGTCAAGACCGCATCAAGACTCTTTAAATATACCTTAAAGTAAGTATGTATGGTCAAGATCGCATCGTGACTCTCTAAACATACTCTAGAATGAAAATTATAACAGCATTTCAGGTCATTTTCGCAAAATGACTCAGCATTTCATGATTTAAGTGCATCTTAAATTTTCTGATACAAATGGCAGACAGCCAGTGTTTATCATGAATTGGTAGTTTCAAAATATAATAATTGACCTGCAAATAAAACCATATAGCCAAGTATTTAAAGTCACTAACCTTCTTCACCAAGTTCAAATTCCACTCGTTTCTCCAAACGGCGTTTTAAGGACGAATTTTCATCCTTATTTCTTCTTCCGATTTATGATGTTTTCATTTACCCATGTTTGATAATACACAAAACACTAAAATAAAACTTTCTCAAAATGTAAAAGTACAAAAATTACTTGATTTAATATGAGAGATGTTTCGATGTTCGACGATAATACCAATGATTTATTACATAAGTTGTGTATTAAAATGTATAATTATAAGTTAAATTACAGGTATACCTGTGATTTTATTAATAAATAATATCATTACTTATTATATTGATATTTTTCAGATACCGATTTTCCTGAACTCTAAACATCTACAATGTTAATTATAAAGTCTCGAGGATGCAGCGACGATTTATAATTAGTGGTTAAACAAACTTACCTTAAGTGAAGTTTGACCATAATTATGAGAGTCGCTGCATCCGAAGAGACTTTATTACCCACCCACCCATTAAGATTTGCTGTACAAATCTTACCCTAAGCATGCACCAGGAAAATCGTAAGGCCATATATACTCTAAAAAGAATGAGGACCTCGGATCGGAGATGGTCTGAGGTGGACGAGTGGGGAGGTGTTGTGGTGGGAAAGTTCCCGCCACCACTGCCGCGCCATCAATTTTATTTTTTAGGAAACTCTAAAACGTGTTCGATGCCGGAAGCTAGAGGCGGACTACAATGTTAATTATAAAGTCTCGAGGATGCAGCGACGATTTATAATAAGTATATATGCAATCAAATCAAACACATTAACACGCATCGTTGCGCTGCGGTCGAGCAATGTATACACTCATTATGCAGGTCAATGTACACACACGTGTAATCAACAGATAATCTATCTAATGCGGGATGTCTAATGATCAAAACTAGAGGTAAGTGCCGACTAAACATGATTCGTATCACATCACATTAACACTAATATTATAAAGGCAAAAGCGCCTCCGTGGTCTAGTGGTTCTGAGCGTGGTTCGATTCCCGCGTTGGAACAACAAAAATGTTGTTTTCAAGTTAGCTGATCACCTGATTGTCTGACAAGAAAGATGATCCATGCGTCGGATGGGCATGTAAAAAGTCGGTCCTGCGCCTGTTCTCTCGCCAGTCATATCTGTTATCCGACCCACTGGGCTACGAGTATTGCGCACACACTTGGGCACTATAAAATAACTTCTACGTAGCTGGCCTGATTTCAATGAAATCTGCCACCGTCACTGAAATCGGTGTGCGAGACATTATTATTATTATAAGTTCAGTTTTCCTATGGTTTGACTTTTCCGCTACTTAAACTTAGGAGCCCATCAATATAGATCATGTATCCAACATGAATCGATGATCGTGATATGTCGCAAAAAATAATACCCAGAAAATAGATTTTAAACAGTAACTTTACCTTTTAAGGATATGTAGTAACGTATTACATAAGTACATTGATTCTGAAGACGGATCTTTAGATTAATGTACTTAGTACGTTACGACGTATTCTAATGTTTAAGTGACAGTTTGAACTCAATTTTCTCAAAATCTTAATTTTGCTTCATCACCTTCATCAATTCATGTATTCAATTGTTACATAATGCTATGTCATTATGTATTAGGTTTAAAACAATGTTATGTCAAAGATGACATATGACACTGATGCCTAAGATCTCTTAAGAGTCTTTATATTAGTCCTCTAGAGAGGCCCTTGTAGGTGAGACCTGTGTACCTAGTTATTTATAAGATATTGTATAATATAATATCCACGTGACCCGGACCCGGACCACGTATTCTAAAATGTTTAAGTGACAGTTTGAACTCAATTTTCTAAAAATCATAATTTTGCTGCATCGCCTTCATCCATTAATATATTCAATTGTCAAGTCTATCTTAGCTAGTAAACAAACTTTAAACAGCTTAGCTCGGCGCAGCACACACCCATTACTGTATGTCCGCAGCATGGCGCCTTACAAAGGATTCAAGCCCAACAATGGTGGACACGAGCAACAAAAACCCCGGCTGTCGGAGAGTCCATAGTGGTCAATAGTGGGCCGACTATTGTCCGACTTGTACACAAGTGCTAGTATAGCGACTATTGTCTGACTGTGGCAGGACGAAGGTGTGAAGTCTGTGAACAGTGGTTTAACGCCAGCTATAAAGTGACATGCAAAGGATTTTAAAGGAATAATGTTTACTGCTTCATGCTCAGTTTGTGAATACAAACATGGGCCTTACTCTCTAAACTGATTCGATTTTGATACAGCAGGCTTTACGACACAGTCGAGAATTGACTAAGTTCGATCTCAACGGCTAATGGTATTTTATTTGGTGGATTGCTTTGAAACTATCCAGGATAAAGAAAATCGTTACATCGTAACTTTTTGTATTCCCGACCAGAAAGCCTTACTCTCCAAATTGTTTCGATTTTGATTCAGATTCTATCGTGCCGCGTACTCCCGAATAAATTGACGTTTGTTTATTTTGATTTTCAGTCGATTGATATGGTCGGGAGTACGAAAAGTTACGATCTAACGATTTTCTTTATCCTGATAAGATTCAAAACGATAAAAAATACCTTGAGATCGAACTGATTCGATTCTCGATTATATCAGGAGTAAGCCTGCTGTTCACCGTTTTGTCTACAATATGATATTGAACTGACAGGTTTTGTCGAGGAAATTATAGACTTCTTTATCAATACGTAATTTACTCATTTTGTCAAGAATTCCGTAGAAAATTGTTTTAACCCCCCAAAAAGAGAGGTGTAAAAAATTTACTACCAAATTAATTTTTTAAATTTAAATTTAGTACTAGCCCACTTCGTTGAGCATACAAACCGCTTAAACCTTCCATGGACTTCCACAAATATTTCAAGACCAAAAATAGCCGAATCGGTTCAGCAGTTCTCGAGATTTAGCGAGAATAACGAACATCAATTAATTTTTATATAAGATTAAAAGGAATTATTAAATTTAATTTTTAAATTAAATAATTGAAAGAATAATACTAATATGTAGCATTACGATGCTTCAGACAGACATACATACCAGCTACGGTTCCCAAAGGTATGAACCCGATTTTGATATAGTTTGGTGGTGTTTTGGTGGTGAACATTTAAGAAATTTACTAAGTTACTAGTTTAGGCACTGCATTATAACATAGGCTACATTTTATTCCCGAAAAGTGCAGTGTTCCCGTGGGAGGGAGGCAAAGTATTTACATATGCAGTCTGCATCAAAACCGCGTGTGCAAACGAAACACTAGCTTAAGAAATATTTATGTAAAATGAGCAGTTATTATCTTCAATATAAATTCAACCATATCACGTCGCAATATAGTTTACTTTACCTTGCCTGATATTGTAGGCCAAGAGCTGGCGTCGCAATAGGCTAAGCGCCAAAGGAGCTGCGACGAAACTTTATTGTGAAATAAATTATACCCTGTTCACGTGGTGTGGTTATTGCATAGTAAATCCCGAATTCAATAACAGTATGAAATATTACAAGATGCTGGAGTGTTTACTGTTTGAATAGTTTACAGCTGAATACTAGAACGCTAACTAAATTTGATGAACCAGGAACCTTAAGAGGAAACAGCACAGTTGAGAGAAATACAAAATAGGTATTTATAAAATATATTGCTGTCTCGCAGTGCCTTAGCCAGCCAGCACTAGAGCGATAGAGACAACTGCAACTTCGACTGAATACATAATAAAAGTACTAGAAATCGACGTTTAGGGTATTCCTGTTTCCTCCTACAAAACTTAACTGATTTTTAATTTTTTTTTCTTTATTAGCTAAAAAAAGAATTGAGCTAGTTTTATATTGTTTCATTTTGTTGTTTATTGTAGTCAAGTCTGTTTCCTAGATGTTTAAACATAGCGGAGAGTCTGGCCATTTTTTTTAGGTTTTTGAACGTCCATATCTCTTTAATTTATTAATTCATTAAAAAAAAAAATAATAGGGACGTACAAACAATATTCATAAATATTCAGGAAAAAAATTATTACTCTAGCGGCATTACCCAGGGAGGAAACAGGAATACATTTCTGTATGGAAAAAATTTCGTTTTTTTTCCTCTTAAGAAGGAAGCTAAGGTATCGACGAAATAAAAATATTATGTAATATTATGTAATATCTAATATTATGTAATACTTTTTATTATTTCTCATAGCACTATTATTGTTTTACATATTTATTATCTTATAATATATTATAATTTCGACTAACTTACCCTAAATTTAAAAACCGAGCTTATAAATTTGGTCCTGAAGAATATAGATTAAACTTTTTCAAAATCAAACGCATGTAAACGTCAAAAGTTTCGCCTACAATCGTATTCCAGGCCTGAGGCCACAAAGAGGGAGACGCCTCAGGCCAGGCCTTCAGTAACTATGATTCTCCCCCCCCCCACCTCGTCCTGGTGGTACAGCTGTTTGCACGACACCTGGACTTTTTCCTTTGAGATTCGACGACAAAGGCACTCAGATTGGCTGACGTCGGTTTTGTAGTAAGTAAAGGTTGTCGGGCGTTTGAAAGGCGTATGAACAAGTGGATAATTTTATTGTGTCGTTCCGTTTAATTTTAACTTAAACGTAATTAAAACCGTATATTTACTAGTTTTGATGCGAATACAATGCAATGATTATTGTTTGCGACTATTATTCTACAGTCATCGGTTTAAAAATGGTGTATTTTTACTGTGAAGTGTTTAAATATATTAATTATTGATAATGAAAAATCTTTTATTTCCAAATAGGTTAGTTACCAACACTTATAGAATTGTCCTACATGATGACCTACCACCGGTTCGGGGCAGCCGGCGAGAAGAACCGGCGTAAGAAACTCGCTCGGGGCCACCTTTTAGCAAAAAGATGGGAAAATTGTTCTTTTTAAAAAATATATATTTATAACAATGTTATAACTTAACATAAATTACAATTTACAAAAGTATACTTTATAAAATAGAAGTAGCCTCGAAAGTGGCCACCTTATTCCCAGGGTGTGCTATCATTAACAAAATCATTAATCTTATAATAATAGCTTTAGCACACAAACGTTCTTTAACTACTTTTTTAAATTTATTGATGGAAAAATTTTGAACGTTTTCTGGGATCTTATTGTATAGGCGTGGTGGTGTTTGTATTCTTGTGAAAAATCATATAGAGAGTATGCACTTCGATATTGTTACTGAACTATGTACAGAGAATATATTTGAATGTTGCGCGTTAAAAATACCGATGTATAAGTTAATTATAATATGCGTTTACAGAACTCCAAAATCTAATTTTACACAATTTCTAAATAAATTTGACATGCTTCTATACAAATTAGGAAATAGGGACATGAAAAATATTGTTATTGTTGGTGACTTTAATATTGACATTTTGAAAAATACTAAACATAAAAATGAATTCATTGACTTATTAAAAAATTATAATATTATGAATCACATAAATACGGCAACTAGACAAAAATCTTGTATAGATTTATGTCTTAGCAACATGGTAAATACTATAGGTGAAGTAAAACCATTGGGATTATCGGATCACGATACTGCTCAATTTTTATCGATACCTATAAAAAACATAACGCCAATACATACCTTTATTTTTCAAAGGGACTTAAGTAAACAAAATATAGATACTTTTAGGAAACATATAAAAAATTTAACATGGTCTAATGTGTATCAGATTCTGAAATTGGAAGAAGCATTCAATGAATTTTATGATATTATTATAACTATATATAACTTGTGTTTTCCTATACTCAAACGCAAATTAAAAACATCCGATATAACAGTTAAATGGCTGACTAAGGGTATAAAAATATCATGTATAAAGAAAAGAAAGCTTCGGTTCCAATATTATAAGAATAGGCTCCTGAGTTAACTCCCGTCCTGACGCGCCTATTCTCGTTATCCTACACCACAGGACTAGTACCGTCTTCGTGGAAGGTTGCCCTCGTGCATCCTATACCTAAGAAGGGTGATCTTAGTGACCCGGCCAACTACAGGCCTATAGCGATAACCTCCCTGCTTTCAAAAGTGATGGAGCGTGTTATTAACACACAGCTCATCAGGTATCTGGAAGATCACCAGTTGATCAGTGACCGCCAATATGGCTTCCGCAAAGGCCGGTCAGCTGGTGATCTTCTAGTTTACCTCACACACCGTTGGGCACAGGCTATTGAAAGTAAAGGGGAGGCATTGGCGGTTAGCCTGGATATTGCTAAGGCCTTCGACCGGGTCTGGCACAGGGCCCTTCTTGCGAAGCTTCCATCTTACGGTCTCCCTGAGAAATTATGCAACTGGGTTGCTAGCTTTCTGTCTGAGCGACATATTAAAGTTGTAGTCGACGGTTGTTGCTCAGACATGAAACCTATTAATGCTGGCGTCCCTCAAGGGTCTGTGCTATCCCTTACGCTGTTTATTTTGCATATTAATGATATGCTGCTGAAGACCAGCAGCATTCATTGCTATGCGGATGATAGTACGGGGGATGGTTTATACATGGGCCCAGCAAACATTTCTCAGTCACAAGTGGAGGATAGCAGAATTAAACTTGTGTCTGAAATCGAGAACTCTTTGGAGCGAGTCTCAGAATGGGGACATGTCAACTTAGTTGAGTTTAACCCCACGAAGACACAGGTTTGCGCGTTCACCGCTAAGAAATCCCCATTCGTCATGGCGCCACAATTTCAGGGTACCGCGCTCACCGTTAATAAAAGTGTTGGGATTCTGGGAGTTGACATATCGAGTGAGGTGCAATATCGGTGTCATTTAGAAGCTAAGGCCAAATTGGCCTCCAAAAAGCTCGGCGTCCTTAACAGAGCGAAGCGGTACTTCACTGCAAGGCATCAGCTTATGCTCTACAAAGCTCAAGTCAGGCCTCACATGGAGTACTGCTCCCATCTATGGGCAGGGGCGCCACTCTACCAGCTAAATCCATTTGATGCCGTACAAAAACGCGCAATCCGAATCGTCAACGACCCACGAATCACTGACAGGCTGGAACAACTAAGTCTTCGGAGAGACATAGGTTCCCTCTGCGTGTTCTACCGACTTTACAACGGTGAGTGCTCCGCGGAATTGTTCGATCTGATGCCCACGTCACCCTTCCATCATCGCACCACCCGCCGAAGATTGAAGTTTCACCCACATCGATTGGATCAGTGGCGATCCACCACGGTTCGATTCTCCCGATCGTTCTTGCCGCGCACCTGCAAACTGTGGAATGAGCTTCCTTCTGAGGTATTCTCGGAACGCTATGACATGGGGTTCTTCAAGAAAGGTGTTAAAAAAGTTCTCCTTCAGGGCCGACGATGCATTGGTGATTCCTCTGGTGTTGCCCATGTTCATAGGCGACGGTGACCGCTTACCATCAGGTGGCCCGTCTGCCTTTTCGTCTTGCTCTATAAAATAACCTATAAAAAAAAAAAATAGGAGCATGGAAAGTAAAATTAAATTCAAAACATATTCGCAGGTTCTAAAAAAGAGTATAGATATTGCTCAAAAAAATAGTAATAAAAAATATATTCTTAATTCAAATGGAAAGTAATTAACAGAAACAAACATAATACTAAAAATAAAAATACTATAGATGAAATATATTACAAAAATGAAATTATACAAAATCCAACAAAAATTTCAAATATACTAAACGATAATTTTTTAAATACAACTTACGACGAACAATCAATTAAAGAAAAAACAAATAAAAAACTGCATACACTTACAAGAGAAGCAAATACTATTTTCTTAGAACCAACAAACGAAAATGAAATCATTTTAGTAATCAAATCTTTAAATAATTCATACTCCACAGGGTACGATGAAATCTCTACACAAGTATTAAAGAACTGTGTATTGGAACTAGCCCCAGTTTTAACGTACCTAATTAATTTATCCTTGGAAGAGGGTAAATTTCCGACCAAACTTAAAATTTCCGTTATAATTCCTTTATTTAAAGGTGGCAATAAAAAAGACATTAATAATTATAGACCCATAACTCTAATCCCAATAATATCTAAAATTTTTGAGAAAATTATGCACAAGCGTCTTATGTCTTTTATAGAGAAAAATAATATTCTAGCCAAGGAACAGTACGGATTCCAGAAAGAGAAATCCACTACACTAGCATGTTTCTCACTGATAAAAAAATTACAGAGTGTGTTGACAAAAAGAAAGCAGTATCGGCGGTGTTTTTTGATATGACTAAAGCTTTTGACCATGTGAACCATAAAATCCTATTACACAAATGTGAAAACTACGGTATCCGCTGGCTAGCTAATGAATGGATAGAAAGTTATATCTCACAGATAACACAATATGTAAAGATTACAAAAACTAATAATAAACAGGAATCGGTATTATTTACTTCAGATAGTAGAGTAAAGACCAAAGGAGTCCCACAGGGTAGTGTTTTAGGTCCTCTTCTTTTTATTATTTATATAAATGACATACCTAGAGTTATTTCTTATTATTGTACAATTTTCGTAGATGACATCTCTATAATAGTTAATAATAAAAATGATTTGACATATAACTTAGATATTAATAATGCTGTTAATGACATAATTGAATGGATGGACTATAATAATTTAAAATTTAATATTAAAAAAACTACATTTATGCAATTTTATAACAAGGGTAATAGAAGTAGAGATCTATGTATAACATACGATAAACATGAGATTAGTGAGTCGCATGTTGTAAAGTTCTTAGGTATTAATATTGATAATTATCTATCGTGGAAACCACATATTGAGCTGACATGTAAGAAAATAAACAAATACATTTATCTCCTTAGTCGTCTAAAAAAGACAACTTGCACACAAACGGCATTAACTGCGTACCATGCATTTGTGGTGTCAGCTCTTAGGTATGGGCTTATAGTATGGGGCAACTCTGTAGACATAACTAGATTTTTCATTAGACAAAAGAAATGTATCAGGGCTATATGTGGAGCTAAACCTATAGACTCATGTCGCCCATTATTCAAAAAATTAAAACTGCTTACTTTAGTATGTTTGTATATTTACGAAATAAGTTTATTTGTTCGAAAGTATAAGAGTGAATTTTACAAAAAAAAATCAGAAATTTTAAATATATATACCAGGTATTCAAACAAGTTAGTACTACCAATTACACAAACAACATTTTTGAGTAAAGCCTGTTATTGTACTATATCTATCAAATTATACAATAAGCTCCCCGAGAACTTAAAAGAACTTACTTATAACATGTTTAGAAGAAGACTGTACAACTTTTTTTTACACCATAAATGAATTTTTAGGACATACTGATTAATTAAATTTAGTTGTTTTTTTTTTTTGAAAATTTATGAATATTATTAGGTACAATGAAAATTAAAATGGATTTATATTATTGTTGTTCCAATTAAATGACATAATAATATTTTAAATCTAATATATTTATAAATTGTAATTGACATTTTTTATATTAAGATGACTTTTTATTTTTTGATTTATTGACATTTTAGTTATTATTGTATGACATCTAATTTTATATCCAATTAATTCACTGTACTTGACATTTTATTTATACTTATACCTATTTGTTGACTTTTTATATATACTTCCATAGTGACATTTTAATTAATAGTGTTGTATCCAATTAATGTATATTATGTTTTAGTATGTTGAAAATGCAGGTTGCCATGATGTAATATTAGGAATTAACAATAATATACTATGTAGTGTTGGAAGGTAAATACATAACAATATGTAAGGGGTTAAGATGATTATAATAAAGGGACATTTTTATTTTTTTAATAAAGCATGAATTTCATAAGATAAATCCTTTAGACTTTTAGTAGTTAATATTAAGTTATTAAAATATTTCCATGTCCATATGGGCTGAAATTGCGAAAAAGTTAATAAATAATGTAACAACTTATGTAACCAATTTCTTGGAATAAATAAATCTTTATCTTATCTTATCTTACATTGATTGACCTTTAAAAGATTTGCTTACTTTGCTAAGCCTGATCATAGGTATATCTAACTTGTGTAATTGTTATAGTTTGAATTGGATAATGAAGTATGATCCTTTAATATTCCGGTGAAAGTACGCACAATAAGTGAATATATATGACGCAGTCATCTGGTTGAATCTGCTTATTTGATTGAATGACTAGCGCGGTCATTGAAGGGTGTCAAACAGCTCGTACAGATAGCAATGTGTTGATAATTTTTTGATTAATTTACTTTAATGTGCGTTATAATAGTACACATTCGGAAATTTTGAAGTTAAAAAATTAAATTTTACATAGCAGCTGTCCTAGAATCGGATTCATTAAATTTATTGGTAAAAACAGAATTCAATGAATGCGCTAGTCATTCAATCAAATAGCAGATTCAACCAGATGACTGCGATATTTACAAAAATGGTATTTTTGGTTTGTTTACGTTTAGGTTACATTTAAAAGACACGTACTATACTATATTCTGGGCTCCCCTATTATACGAATGTAGTAAACGAAAGGGTTTTATAATAAAGGTATGTATATAAAATCTATTATTTTGCTATTGTTCCTTTATTAGTGTATGCAAATAGTTCATAATGCACGTTTACATACTACAGGGCCCTGATTCAAGAAGCCATCGCTGTTTATCGCTTACGAAGTTCGATAACAAAATGTATGGGATTTGACATAAGCTTCGCTAAGTGACACATGAATTCGCCTGTCATTTAGCGAACCCTATGTCAAATTCCATACATTTTGTTTTCGAAAATAGCGATGGCATCTTACATAAGGCACCCCAGCCTTACTCTCCAAACTGATTTGATTTTGATTCAGATTCGATCGTGCTGCGTACTTCCCAATAAATCGACGTTTGTTTATTTCGATTATCAGTCGATTGATATGGTCGGGAGTACAAAAAGTTACGATCTAACGATTTTCTTTATCCTGGTTAGTTTCAAAGTAATCCACCAAATAAAATACCAAAAGCGGTTGATATTGAACTGATTTGATTCTCGATTGCGTCGGGAGTAAGTTTGCAGGTTCGTCGATTCTCGATTCAAATACATACAAAATTCGTTATCGATTCCGTCAGAAGCGCATGACAATACGCCTTTGGTTCCAATTTGGTAGATAAAAGAAAACACCGCGCCTGCCCTCCTCCCGCATTCACGAACACTCGCCGCGATAAAACCCCGTGAAAATATTGCCTAAATATTTTCACCACAGATGTACAAAATATTTTACTTACATTGAAAAAAAAAATACATGGTGTAAAAAGAACAGTCACTATAACTTTGAGATACGATTATACTACCGTTCCTCTTTTTGGAAATGTATTTTTCCTGTCAAAAACTGTTTTTATTTTTAATTTTGTAATTAAAAAAAAGTACATTTTATAGAATGAGAAAAGGTATAGTCATACATTGTTTTCACTTGATTAGTATCAAGCTAATTTTTCGTGAGTACCTTTATTTTGATGAGTCGCCCAAGAATTTCTTGGACGGAACTCTTGTTTGTGGTTATAACAGAGATATTAAGAATAAAGTTTGTGGATTTGGTGATTCCAAAATATTTATTATTTTTTGTTTATAAATCTTAAGATAATCTACATTTACCGAAAAAATATTAGTCATACAAAATCTATGGTTTGATGAATGAGTTCCCTCTTGTCAACTTGTATCGATAACGAGGTCATCTTAAATTATTAGTAACCAGCTAATTTTGTTTTTAGTACTTAATTAATATTAATGTAATTCAACAGACATTATTGTCCTACAAATTGCGTGGTACGTTATCCCGGTCCTACGCTCGAAAGTTGAGATTTTTTTTATCCTTGTTAACTCTGGTAGCTACCAAAATCGAGACTTGCGTCCAAGAAATTATCGGACGTCTCATCAAAATGAAGCTACTCAAGAAAAATTAGCTTGATACTAATCAAGTGAAAACTATGTATGGGGAACCCTGACTAGTAGAATAATCATAGCCCAAAGTTCTTTTTACCGTTATTATAAATAATTGAAATAGAACCAATTTTAACTCGTGACAAAAAAGTGGGGTGTTTTATGTTTGATGTGCCCATGTGTGTGTGTCACACACGCTCGTGGCACAGTAGCTCGCAAACGGATGAACCGATTTTAATATAGATTTATGTTTGAAAGCAGACGTTACCGCGAGTGTTATTATCTACAATTCATCAGCGTTCACTGCTTGACAATTTGTGAGTTACTTAGTTTATTAATCTTCTTTATTAAATCGGTGTTTTAGGACGAAGTAAAAAGTAGATATTTAATATTTTGCTATCGTCACATAGTACAAAATATGAGTATTTCAGATATCACAATGTGTCTTTACTTGGCCTGAGATACACATACAAAATATAGCCTATGTCACTCGCAGCATCTATACGTATCGAGTGACATCTCATTTATTATACCAGTTCAAACGCTACGATGAAATAAACTTACATACGAGTACGTAGCCAAAATCCTTTGGGCGTCACTGAAGTCAGGTGATATCTTCTATATCTTTTTCTCTTATATATAAAAATTAATTGCTGTTCGTTAGTCTCGCTAAAACTGGAGAACAGCTGAACCGATTCGGCTATTTTTGGTCTTGAAATGTTCGTGGAAGTCCAGGGAATGTTTAAACGGTTAGTATGCTCAACAAAGTGGGCACGGGTCAGCTAGTTATATCATAAAAATATACACACAAAATGTTTTATCCGTATAGATATACATCAACCCTTCTATCCTAAAGTAAAACATAAAACAGAACGTGAAGCGACCGCCATATTAGTTTTATCATTGATCCTGAAGGACACTTTTAAAGGGTTACCGCATGAGTATCGTCAAGGAAAATGAACGTTGAGCAACTGATAAAGTAAAGGATGAGAGCGTCCTTGTGTGCGCACCAGCTTACTCGTATGCACTATACAGTGTGTAAAAAGAGCAGTCACTATAACTTTGAGATACGATTATACTACCTTTCCTCATTTCGGAAATAATTTTTTTATATTTTTTTTTTGTCAAAAACAAAAAAATCTTTTTACCATTTCTTATTATTTTGTCGCAAAAATAATAACAAAGCCAAAAAAATATTTTTTTAATTTTTTGTAAAAAAAAAAATTACACAAAATACATTTCTAGAATGAGAAAAGGTAGTATAATCATATCTCAAAGTTATACTGCTCTTTTTACACCCGTTATAAAAACGATTTCAACAACCGATACCTATGGAAATTGGTGAAATATGTTCAATAAAATAAAAACTACTAGGCCAAACTATGTAAATTTTTTATGGGACCATATTATAACAGCTATTTTGCTTTGAATTAAGAAAGAATCACGCAAATCGGATCATTAGCCTCAGAGTAATCGGTGTACATACATTAAAACGTTTTTTTATTCTATTTTTTTTGTTATCATCTGTCCTATTTTGTATTTTAATTATGTATTTGTGAATGTGTTGTCCAAATAAAGTTTTTTTATTTATTTACTTAAAAACGGCCGATTTCAGAACCTCATCCTTTTTTGTAAGAAACAACTAATGCTGGCTTCATTTCAATTCAGATCAAACTTTATCGGCATTACTGTCCTCAGTTTTGAAAATATGTATTTTTTTTGTCAAAAACTATTTTTTTCTTGACTTTTCTTATTATTCAGCCTAACTGTCCTCAGTTTGGAAAATATGTATTTTTTTTGTCAAAATCATTTTTTTTTTGTCGCAAGAATAATGAAAAACAATATTTTTTTTAAAAGCTTTTATTTAACTTGCAATGTATGTATGTAAGGATGTTCGGGTGGAATCTTGCGACTCGATTTTGAAGCAGATACTCTCAACCGATTAAGCTGAAACTTTGTATGCACGTTTAGATTGGATGACAATACTCGATTAGTTGTATGACGTCATTCTAAATCCAATATGGCGGAACATCAAAGATGGCGGAATAGTGATTTTAATGTATTTCAACAATATGTGTATCAAATGAAAGGACTAAAAGCTTTCTTAAAAAGGGTTTTTGTTTAATTTATTTATTATTTGGGTAATTTTTTTTTAATAAATACATTTCTAGAATGACGAAAGACTTTTACTTTTTACACAAATTAATTTTATGTTAAACGCGCAAGTACTCGACTGTACATTAAGCCCTTATCAATCGTCCCTCATCGGGCCCTATTACATTATCAGAGGACATTAGCGCCCATTGTTTTTACATTATGACCAAATTGAGGAAACCGCCAATGAGGAAACGTGCCCAAAAATATATTGTAATAGATTCAAAGCACCCAACTACCCATCACATTACATATTCAACATGTAACTTAAATTTTACAAGCTGTATAAGCGAAGGGAATTTTTATAAATGGCATTGTTATAATAATGCTTTCCACACCGATTTTGGTGTTGATGCTGGCTGGTTTTATTGAAACCAGACCAGTTTAGCAAGGGTGTGCGCAATTCACATAAGTACTCTCTCTACTTTCACTCTCGTAGCCCAGTGGGACGGATAACCGACATGACTGGCGGGAGAACAGGCGCAGGAAAGACTTTTAACATGCCCATCCGACACGTGGATCATCTTTCTTGTCAGACAATCAGGTGATCAGCCTACATTGTCCTAACCAAACTTGAAAACAACAAAATTTAGGTTAGGTTAGGTTTGGGTTAGGTTTTGGTTAGGTTTGCGGGAGCGCTCTCTTAATTTGATTGAAGTCCAGTTCCTATAGAGGTGACCCGGCCGGTCGAGGGAGGAGTGGCCTGTGTTTAGACCGATCCAGGCACTCCACCCAACATAACGGCTGATGGCAATCCGCAAGCGGTTTTAGTGGGTAAACCGGCCGTAGCGATCCGGGAGTCCCACATAGCCCTCGGGGTAACAGCGTTACTCCTCACGGGGGGATATGTAACGCATTTCCCTTGCGAAATCAAAAAAAAAAGTTTGGGTTAGGTTAGGTTTAGGTTAGGTTTTTTAGATGTTGTAAAAAAATGGTATCCGCATTTTTTCTTTTTCTTTGCTAGTTGTTTGAAGTTGCTTATAACAAAATTTTAAGGTTTTGACTTCACGGAGTACCCTGATTACCTTGCGAGTGTCGAATATATCAAAAATTTGCGGCATAAAAGGTTAGTATCTGCAGTGTACGAGTGTATCGGAAATGCTAATTTACAATTCTTAAAGAGCGTCTTCGCTTGCCAAACATCCGGGGGGTGTTGGGGTGTCGGGGGAAGATACCCCCCGGGACATCTGTGTGCTCCTGACACACAATTACCGACATCCAGAAAACGATACGTCTTCGGGCGAAGCGATAGGACAGGTGGAATGAACAATGTAAACCTACTTTTTAAAACGTTCGGCGTAATGTACTCTATTGAGTACAGATACTGATGTGAAGAGAAATTTTAATATTCTAAATAGATCCTTTCCATGAAATAACTTACTTATTGAATTTCTAATGAAAGTACAAAGATATTATATCTGCTAGCTAACGCTACGAATCGCGATCAAAGATCTCCATAAAAGTCACAAAGATGAGTTTCAACCCTGGTCAGGTGTTAGGTCAACGACCAGTGCGTTCGTGTATATAAATTAGAGGCCGCGAGCCCCAGCATAGTAAGATTCACTCCTTGTGGTCATCTTAGACCTTTGTATTTTTTCATTGCGATAAGGTAAGTAATTTATATGAGATTCCAAAACAAAAAAATATGATCTAGGCGTCCTTCTCTTCACACTATATTCGGTTTGATATATGAACCATGAGACACGCTGTATAGCTAGTATATATTTACTGAAATTAGCTTCTCCCTTTTTCAACCCCAAGACAAAAAAACGTGTCTGTCTATAGTAACTAAGCTCTCAAATGTCACAGTCACAATAACTTTGGGATAACTATACTACCTTTTCTTGTTCTAGAATGTACTTTTCTATAAAAGTTTTTACAAAAATTTAAAAATAACTGTCCTTCCCTCCACTCGTTTTGTGAACTAATTTTGATAAAATTTTAGCATCTAGGAAGCACATCCTCAGATAACACAAAGCCTACATTCTATACCGAAAAAGTACACTGTTCCCGTCGGATTCTGTAGTCACAATCAAAAAGCTGAGAACTAAAAATAATGCGATACTACTGACGAATCATACTTTGCGATGAAATCGCTTTCTGTTATCTTTTAAAGAATACTTTAGGTAAAAAATATACTGTGAAAATACGGAAAACGTCTTTACGGAATAGAAACAAAATCCTGGGGCTCGGGAAAAAGTAACGATTTCGAAGAAAGGACAGGCCCTGATTCAAGATGCTCTTACACAATCATCGTTATTATAACTTACGAAAGCCTGCGTGGTCCAGTGGTTCAGAGCTTCGCTCTCGACCCGGAGGTCGTGGGTTCGATTCCCGCGTTGGAACAACAAAAAATGTTGTTTTCAAGTTTGGTCAGGACAATGCAGACTTGCCTGACAAGAAAGATGATCCATGCGTCGGATGGGCATGTAAAAAGTCGGTCCTGCGCCTGTTCTCTCGCCTGTCGTGTCGGTTTACCGTCCCACTGGGCTATGAGAGTAATAGGAGAGAGTGTCTTTGTGTATTGCGCACACACTAAGGCACTATAAAATAAGTCCTGCGTAGCTGGCCTGGTTTCAATGAAATTGGCTACCGACACCGAAATCGGTGAGGGGAGCTACTACTATTAACTTACGAAGTTCGAAAACAAAATGTAAGTCTAAGTAACACACAAAATCGCTTGTCATTTAGCGAAGCTTAGTAAATTTTTTTTTGTTATTGACAAAAAAAAATATTAAAAAATACATTTCCAAAATGAGGAAAGGTATAATCGAATCTTTAAGTTATAGTGACTATTCTTTCTACACCTCTTAGAAATATTTTTTCTCAACTCTATTGTTCCAGACCTGTGCTCCAATGGGGCACTCATGTTAGAGACGTTTTGAGTCACAAAATGTTACACCCCTACGCTAATAAGTATCTGAGAAATACTTATAAATCGCGAAAGCCTCGTGCAATATGTTCAGACGCCACGGAAATGATATCAATCGACAGCACAGACGCACTACATTATATTCTTTACTGCTATAGACATAAGGGCTAATTTCGTGTGTACAATCGAATGAATTTTTCACGCATTTTCCCCGGAGAAGCCGACAAATGTATAGTTATGTGACGTTTATGAGGTGATGACGATTTATCACCGTTCACTAAGTACAAATATATCTTCGCTACAGTAGAATAGATATTTTTTTAGTTGTACGCAGAATATAAATGTCAAGATAATAATGCCTCCCACACCGATTTGATTTCGGTGATGGTTGCTGGTTTCATTGAAACTAGCTATGCTTAAGTTATTTCATAGTGCCCAAGTGTGTGCGCTATACACAGAAGCACTGTATCTTCCTCTTACTCACATAACCCAGTGGGACGGGAAACCGACACGACTGGCGGGAGATCAAGCGCTGGACCGAATTTTCCCATCCGACGTCAGACAATTAGGTGATCAGTCTGCATTGTCCTAACCAAATTTTTTGTTGAACCAACGCGGGAATTGAACCCTCGACACGGTTAAGAGCGAAGCTCTGAATCACTAGACCACGGAGGCGTTTTGAAATGTCAAGATAGAGCTGTGTGAAAATGAAATTAAGGCTGGTTTTGGTCTCAAGCTATCATCACAATAATTTTGTTAGAACGCACTCTCATTAGTTTATTCGTCATCAAGAGGAAACACTACGGTTGAGAGAAATACAAAATAGGTATTTATAAAATCTATTGCTGTCTCGCAGTGCCTTAGCTAGCCAGCACTAGCGCGATAGAGACAAGTGCAACTCGAATTGAAATAACCATATACCTGTTAAAAGTAAAAGAAATCGACGTTCGGGGGATTCCTGTTTCATCCTCTAAAATTTAACCAATTTTTTAAAAAAATACAATAAAAACTAAAAAAAGGCTTGAGCTAGATTCCTATGTTATTATTTATCGTATAATGCAGTCAAATTTGTTTCCTGGATGTTTAATGACTGCGAAATATCTGGTAATTTTTTTTAGATTTTTGATCGTCCATATCTTCTCAAATTATGAATATATTAAAAGAAGGAAAGAATAGGGACGTACAAATATTATACATAGATATTCAAGAAAAAAATTGTTACTCTAGCGGCATTATCCAGGGAGAAAAAAGAGTCGCACAGACCCATATTTTTGTATGGAGACAACAGGCGTGATGTTTCAGAGGAAACACTTCGGTTGAGAGTAATACTAAACCGGTATTTATAAAATGTATTGCTGTCTCGCAGTACCTAAGCTAGCCAGCACTAGCGCGATAGAGACAACTGCAGCACGAAATTTACCTGTTAAAAGTCCAAGAAATCATCAATTTTACACAAAATAAAATTCATTTTTTCATTTCCTTTACCTATAAGGTACGCGTCCTCTACACTCAAATACCTCTCAAATTGGATTTCATTATCAAATACTTTTCAATACACATTATGCGAACAAGCGAAATTTCATTGAGGGAAAACGAAAATTCATATTATTCCACCCACATTTCTTTTCAAAGATTGTTTTCAATAGGTATGTTCAATATACAAGATGTAAATAAATGAGTGATAATGCTTTAGGGTGTGTATGTCTCTATGTAGAGTACACTGTGAAAGTACAAGCGCCGAAAGACTTACTTTTGACTTTCATGTTTCTATTAGAAATGGCTCAATATCATACAACAATTAAGAAAAAAGTACTCTATATACGGGACCCATACACACCCAAGTCAATCACTCAATCAATCAACTCATCTAATTTGTGACTTTTATGGAGATCTTCAATCGTGATTTGTTGTGTTATGGTAAGTATATGAGGTGCCAATACAAAAAATGCTTTACGCGTCAATCTCTTGGCACTGTATTCGGCTTAATATATGAACCACGAGACAGCCTGTATTTGGCTAACAACTATTAAATATACAGTGTGTAAAAAGAGCAGTCACTATAACTTTGAGATACGATTATACTACCTACCTTTCCTCATTTTGAAAATGTATTTTTTTAATTTTTTGTGTGAAAAAATATATTTTTTTTTAATTTATACCATTTCTTATTTTTTGTCGCAAGAATAAGGAAAAAGCAAAAAAATATATTTTTTCATTTTTATAAAAAAACACATTTCTAGAATAAGAAAAGATAGTATAATCATATACAAAACTATGGTAGCGTTCTTTTTACACCCGTTATTTTCGAACCTACCACCCTACTCGAGATTCAAGCTCCAACCCCTGCTCCATAGAGTGTTATATTCGATAATATTTAGCATATTAAATATTCCACTAACTATTGAATATATAGAACGTTACGCCTGCAGCTGCAATCTAAATATTAATATTAATTAACTCAATAATTGTATTTCCAATGATTGCTAGCGGCATACGATGAATTGATTATGGAAAATATTAACTGCAACCTATGGACACTTCACACCAGGTCAATCTATCCCTGTAAGGTAAGTATATGAAGAGATATTTAATATACAGTGACCTGCATTGAAAACTTTTTCGAAAATCAGTAATTTGATCGTTTCTTTCAAGGGTTATCTGGAAGACATTGCTATTGTAGTTATAACTTATAAGGCCGCGTTTGTGTACGAGTACTATCTAGTCTAGTAGTATCAAGCTAATTTTTCGTGAGTACCTTCATTTTGACGAGTCGCCCAAGAATTTCTTGGACGGAACTCTTGTTTGTGGTAGCTAACAGAGATAGAAAGAATAAAGTTTGTGGATTTGGTGATTCCAAAATATAAAATAAGTACATATATTTTTTTTTTAATCTCAAGATAATGATCTAAATTATCCAAAAAAATATTTGTCCTACAAAATCTATGGTTTCATCAATGAGTTCCCTCTTACCAACTTGTATCGATAACGAGGTCATCTTAAATTATTAGTAACCAGCTGATTTTGTTTTTATTGCTTAGTTAATATTAATGTAATTCAACAGACATAATTGTCCTACAAATTGCGTGGTACGTTATCCCGGTCCTACGCTCGAAAATTGAGATTTTTTTTGTATCCTCTTTTAAACTCAAGAAAAATTAGCTTGATACTAGTCAAGTGAAAACCATGTATGGGGGTAACCCTGACTAATCGTGTTTCATGTGCACAATAAAATATATTTTCATTTCATTTCATTTTACTTGGACATAAGCTAGTAAGTTATAAATTTCGGTTTGACTTACACCGGGACTACCTTTCTTTATCTCGGGCATCAAACCTGGACCCTGTCGACGATAAATCTGAGGCTCGACCGCGATATATCACATACAACCTTTCTATGGTTTATGTCGGACGGAGCCTAGTGGATAGATCGAGAAAACCGTTTAGGCGAGATACTATCGCTAATAAATATTACATCCATACTTAATATTATAAAGCGGAAGAGTTTGTTTGTTTGTATGTTTGTTTGTTTAAACGCGCTAATCTCAGGAACTACCGGTTCGATTTGAAAAATTCTTTTTTTGTTGGATAGACCATTTATAGAGGAAGGCTTTAGGCTATATAACATTACGCTGCGACCAATAGGAGCGAAGCGGCAGTGAGAAATATTGCAAAAACGGGGAAAATAATTCACATTATTTTTTGCATAAACGGATTAAGACGATTTCACCAACGCATGTTAGTGTTAACGGCTTGTTAAATTACCATGCCTTCTCATTCATTTATAGGAATTACGAGAGGAACAACATGATATTTATCGAAAGATTAACTTTTTTACCATTGTTTGGTGAAACCCGTCCTTAGTCACTCAAAAATCACGCGAACGAAGTCGCGGGCACAGCTAGTACTCAAATAAAACCGGCCAAGTACGACTCTCGGACGAAGAGAAGGGGAGAGGGAGAGAGAGGAAGAGACCTACGAGAAGCGCCAAAAAAAAATGCCCTACGCAAAATTTCCTAACCAAACTTGAAAACAACATTTTTTGTTGTTCCCACGCGGGAGTCGAATCCACGACCGATATCTGATCGTAATAGCTCCCCTCACCGATTTCTGTGTCGGTAGCCGATTTCATTGAAACCAGACCAGCTACCCGGAGTTATTTTATAGTGCCCAAGTGTGTGCGCAATACACAAAGACACTCTCTCATCTTTTTACTCTCATAACCCAGAGGGACCGTAAACCGACACGACTGGCGAGAGAACAGGCGCAGGACCGACTTCTTACATGCCCATCCGACGCATGGATCATCTTGTGCGACCATCAGGTGATCAGCCTGCATTGTCCTAAACAAACTTGAAAACAACATTTTTTGTTGTTCCCACGCGGGAATCGAACCCACCAGGTCAAGAGCGAAGCTCTGAACCACTAGACCGCGGAGGCGTTAAGAGCTTCTGGTGGTAAGTAATTTATGTAAGCTGCCAAAACAAAAAATGCTCTACGCGTCTTTCTCTTCACACTATATTCGGCTTGATATATGAACAATGAACCTGTAGCTCACTCGGCCGCGTTTACTTTGAATTTCAGCCCACCAGTCCACCATTAAGACCATCAATCTCCCGCAGCCACATTATCCCCAGGTATATCATTAGCGCCTGGCCGCGCGCCAGCAGGTGAGCTTATTTGGAAGACTACTTGCCAACAAATTAAGAACGTATATTTCGAATATTATACAGCGTGACTAATATAGCTGAATATAGTGTGAAGAGGACGCGTATAGCATTTTTTGTTCTGGCACCTTACATAAATTACTTAGCACCAGAAGCTCTTAACGCCTCCACGGTCTAGTGGTTCAGAGCTTCGCTCTCGACGGAATCGAACCCATGACCTCCGGCGTGGGTTCAATTCCCGCGTGGGAACAACAAAAAATGTTGTTTTCAACATCGGTTAGGACAATGCAGGCTGATCACCTGATAGCCTGACAAGAAAGATGATCCATGCGTCGGATGGGCATGTAAAAAATCGGTCCTGCGCCTGTTCTCTCGCCAGTCGTGTCGGTTTACCGTCCCACTGGGTTATGAGAGTAAAAGGAATAGAGAGTGTCTTTGTGTATTGCGCACACACTTGGGCACTATAAAATAACTCCTGCGTAGCTGGTCTGGTTTCGATGAAATCGGCTACCGACACCGAAATCGATGAGGGGAGCTATTACCATCGGATCTCGTTTAAATCAATTTTCGGTCTGAGTTAACATGTTAATGTACATCATATATTATTTTATCATTCTCTTATTTTAGAAGTTACTAGAGAGTGGGGGGGGACATTTTACCACTTTGGTACTCTCACGCAAACTATCCAGTTTAGAAAAAAATGATATTAAAAACCTCAATATCACTAACGACACCGATTAGTTGACATACGATTTGAATCGGCGAGCGAGCGTGATGAATATTCGTTATCGTTATCTGTCCGTTACTTTCTGTTTGGTATCATTCCACCAATCAGCGTTTAATATGGATCGTTGATAATATGAATGCCATGTTAGTTGATCATTCGTTTGAATAGCGTTCGGGAAACCGGGATAAGTATTTTGACTTGTTTTTCAGTAGCTTCATATGTTCGGTGCTCTATCTATTGTTTCATGATTATATGCGTCAGAATCAAATGACAACAATTTCTACAGTAGTGGGTATCACTTTAAACCATTACAGTTTCTGGATTGTTAAAACTACGGTCGTTAGTAGAAGTTGTAGTCTCACAGGCCGCCGTGCTCGCGCCAAATAACGCCACTTACTACTGAACTTCCCGCGCTCCGTCCGCCATCTTGTCGTCACAACAAAATGGCGGGGTTTCTAACCTCAAAACTCTCTAAGGTAACGGCTGTTAGTTTAGGGGATAGTGTAGAATCTAGTATTATCTTAATAATAATAATATATATAGACGCTTCACACCACGTAAATCTGGCCCTGTGCTAAGTATCCTGAGAAGTTGTGTTACAGGTGCCAGACAACGGAAATATAATTAATGTACTTAATACGTTACGACTTACGACGTATCCTAAAATGTTTAAGTGACAGTTTAATATTTTCGAAATCGGAATTTTGCGACATATCACCTTCATCCTCTCACATCTCCAACTATACCATGGTTTAGTATTTAGTCTCTATAAAATATAACATACAGAAAACTATATCATATTTTTCTGAATGTTATATTTTATCACATTGACTATTATTTCTATTGTCGATTATCTACCTTCGAAATATTGAGTCGATCCCCGTGAATAGATAATATTATTTTATCTTACGATGTAAGAAGTTAGTACACCGAAAAATCGGCTTTATTATTATAAAGGGTTCATTCATATATTACGTAAGTATTAGGGGGGGAGAGTGAAACATGTCTTATTTTACATCTTATTTAATCCATGTTCTATTTATGTTTTTCTTATTTAGGGCTTAATTCCCAAAAAAAAAAAAAGTAAAATAAAGAAACAGGGGTTCCAGATGTGATCGCTATTTATCGCTTACGAAGTTCGACAACAAAAAGTATGGAATTTGACATAAGCTTCGCTAACTGATGGGAGAATTCGTATGTCATTTAGCGAAGCTTATGTCAAATCCCATACATTTTGTTTTCGAACTTCGTAAGCGATAAATAGCGGTGGCATCTTGAATCAGGGCCCTGGAGGTTATACTCCGGGACTTCCAGCAGATGTGAAAAACGAAACAGCAGGAGTAGGCATACATCTACATCATCATCATCATCTCGGTGGAAAGAGAGAGGGATATTACTAGACGTCTCCCCTACACCGTGTGGTAATTAACTCTCCCCCCGTCTTACGAATTTTCGATCAGCAGGATGACTGCCGACACAACCGAGAATCCAATCAGTATTTATAGTCATCATCAGGTGTTGACTTGATGATGACTATGTCGAAACCGGTCGTGTATTTTAAGAAATAACTTGTAAAAAAACCTAACAAGGTGGAAACAAGTGCAAGTATTTAATGTATTATTACTATAATATAATATGTATTTCCATCAAGAACCTACGGTACATTCAATAACAAATCCAATCAGGGGCTGTTGGTATTTTATTTGGTTGATTACTTACTAACCAGGATAAAGAAAATCGTTAGATCGTATCTTTTTGTACTCCCTATCATATCAATTGGGAAGTACGCGTCACGATCGAATCTGAATCAAAATTCAATCAGTTTGGAGAGTAAGGCCCCAGATCTATGAATCCTGACGCCAGGTATTACCTTTCCCAAAAAGTGCACAACGCTGTATGAGAAGTGTTCATTTAAAAAATCTACTTACGTAATAAATGAGTGACCCCAAAGAGGAATTCTCGGTTATACCCCAGGTACATAATATCATGTGCGAATATCTGGCAATAAACAGGATTATGGGTATTAGGATTTTATGAGGAGAAATAAAATTCTACACCTTGCCCAATAACAGTACAGGCGTAACAACATACAGAAATATAAGGTGGGACGCATAGGTACTGAAGTACTCAGGCCGAGTGAAAAGAAAAGAAAGTTTAGACACTGTTCATATAGGTACTGAAGTACTCAGAGCGACTGAAAATTACACACAAAGCTTAGACATAGTTTAGACATAGATTAGACATAGATTAGACATAGTTTAGACACTGTTCGTTTAGGTACTTAAGCATAGTAGTCCTAGTGAAAAGAATAGACAAAGCTTAGACATAGTTTAGACACTGTTTGAATAGCATTTTATGAGAGGCAATTAAATTTTAGACCTCGCCAATAACAGTACAGGTGTACCAACATACAGAATATATAACGTGGGACGCATAGGTACTGAAGTACTCAGACCGAGTGAAAAGTATAGACAAAGTTTAGACAACGCTTAGACACTGTTCGTATAGGTATTTAAGTACTCAGACTGAGTGAAAGTACAGACAAAGTTAAATATCTAAACTTTGTCTAAACTTAAGTGTTAACATTGTTCGTATAAGTACTGAAGTACTCAGATCGAGTGAAAATTATAAACAAAGTTTAGACAAAGTTTTTCAACAGAGCGAGGCTAGTTTTTAACCGTCGACGAAAAACAGAGAGGTGAAACTTGACGTGTCTGTGTGTTTGTGTGTGTGTCTGTGGCATCGTAACTCCCAAATGGATGAACCGATTTTGATCAAGTTTCTTCTTGTTTACAAGCTGACGTCATTGAGATCTTAGCTATAACTCATCATCATCAGCTCACAGCTAGAATTCGAGGAGTCCTTACATTTTCGGATGACAGACAGACATGCAAAATTCACCCAGCTGTTCTCGTCAGGGGTTCAAAAATAAAAAAGACGTGTGGCACACGGAGACTGCCGCGGTAAAGCTATTGCTTATAATTTTTTATTAACTTATCCGATACAACCAATGCCACCTAAAGGCGGGTTGCTGAACTGAAGAGACAAGCGTGATATTTCAAAAAGTCATTAAAAGTTCTGGTATTTATCGATAGATGGAAAAACTAAAAAGTATCACCGATGTGCCGGTCGGAGTGGGGGTGTCCAATTTGATATGCTTCAATAAACTTAATATGTAACTTTTAGTTCACAATGTTAAACCTAGATGGCGTTGTTACTTTTCTGTAGTTTTATACATCGCGCTATCGAAAACATTAGTGAAATATATAAGTATTGTGAAGGATTTTTATTGTTGTGTGGGACTATGTTCGGAAACATAATTCTTATTAGTAACGAGTTTGAGTTATTATTCGAAGTTTCGAACCCCACCACCCAAAGGGCCAAGTGAGTGTTGTTTAGGGGGTTTTAGGTTTTTTTCGTTACGGAATTTCCGGATTCGGTCCCCACGCTCAAGGCCCGCTATAGAAGCTATGCAATAGGTTAAAAATTCCTAAAAGTTCGAAAATTTATGATTGCAATAAAACATAATATCTACATCCCGTCGAAAATTACCCCAAAAGTGGACAGAGGGATTACCGAAGAGTTATAAAACATGTAACCGCGCACCCCTCACCCCCTCCTCTTGAATTTTTCAGAGAGCGTTCGAATTAATCATATTCCATATTCCCGACTGGAAAAGGCTTGTGCAATTTCATCTGCATTTGTTACGGTGAATAAACTCAACATTTCACGTTTTTAAACATCGTGCGAATGGAAATGTGTATTTTATATAATACTTTGCAGTTTTATATTTGCTTAACTAAACCACTAGAGCTATTGAGAGTTGTATAAGCGCTCATACAATTGATATTCGATATATTATGAATACGTAGTTGTCGAAAGTTCCTGCTTGGTCCCAATATAATAATAATGCCTCCCACACCGATTTCGGTGACGGTGAAACCAGGCAGGCTACGCAGGAGTTGTTTTATAGTGGCCAAGTGTGTGCGTAATACACATGAGCTCTTTCTCTTCTATACGATAACAGTTATGACTGGCGGGAGATCAGGCGCAGGTCCGACTTTTTACATGCCCATCCGACGCATGGATCATCTTTCTTGTCAGACAATCAGGTGACCAGCCTGCATTGTCCTAACGAAATATATGTATAAACAGAAAAATATTAATCGCAACCTATACTTGAGCAAATGTTTGACCGATTTTTATTTTTACCCGACTTCGGCGAAGCCAAAAGGAAGGGTAATGATTTTGGCAGTCTATGTATGTATGTATGAATGTATGTATGTATGTATGTATGTTCCCTCGTAGCGGCTAAACTACTGGTCCGATTTTAATAAATGAGGTATCAATCGATTGGTAATGATGCCGCGGGTGACATAGGCTATATAATTTTTCGAAAAATTTCGGATTTTAAAAGTTAAACCTCAAAAACTATCTCCAAAAAAAAATTAAGATAATTGTGTCGTGTTTAATATCAAAAGATAGGTCTTGGGAAGCATACCACGAATATGTATTTAAATATTTAATTAATTATTACATTTGATTGTTATATTCAAATTAAACGTTTAAAATGCGGTCGTACAAGTAGTACGAGTATCTAAGAGTTGTTTAGTTACTTATCTATTACTTATGTAATGGTTAATTTAATTAAAAATATAACATTTGTTGTATTTGATGTGGAAACAGAAAAATATTAAATAAAAAAAAGATTAAAAAACTATAACCCGACTTCGCAAAAAATGGGTCTAAAAAGGCTGAAACAAGAAAATAATTCAATTTGAAAACCAGAAATGCATAGGTACAAAAATGGTCAAGGTAGAGCCGTGGTCGTACCCGCTAATAAAATCTAAGCATTAGTTCACATCGAAATACAGTAGAAAAAAAATTTCGAGGCTCGATGCCAATAGCGGGTGCGACCACGGCTCTACCTTGACCATTTTTGTACCTATGCATTTCTGGATTTCAAATTGAATTATTTTCTTGTTTCAGCCTTTTTAGACCCATTTTTTGCGAAGTCGGGTTATAGTTTTTTTTAAATTAAGATCTTTACTTTATCTGCATTAATTATTTGTTTAAAGTTAAAAATGGATTATAGGTAAATGTTATTGTAAATTATGAAATTGTACATTAATACTTACCTATAATGCATATTATGAATTTAACGGTTCAAAAAGAAAATAAATTAAAGTGAGTAACATTAATAAAGTTGTTCACTTTTAAAAGTGATACGAAACATTGTTTTATCTGTCAAATTTGACGACCTCCGTGGCTGAGGGCGTGGGTGCCCGAGCGAGAGGTAGCGGGTTCGAATCCCGCCGACGGAACGGATGTGTATTAAATTTGTTTATGATATAATAAAAATCTTATATATGTGTATAGTTTGAAAGAATTAAATATATTTCCGTTGTCTGGCACCTGTACCACAAGTTCTTCGGATACTTAGCATGGGGCCAGCAGATTGACGTGGTGTAAAGCTTCCATAGATATTATTATTATTAAATAGGTTCTCAAGTAAAGAATACGATTGAGACTGTTCTATTTACACATATATTTGGTTAGGAGACTGCAGGCTGATCATTTGATTGTCTTACAAGATAGATGATCGATGCGTCGGATGGGCATGTAAAAAGTCGCTTGATCTCCCGCCAGTCGTGTCGGTTATCCGTCCCACTGGGATACGAGAGTGAAGGAAGATATTGCTTGTGTGTTGCACTTACACTTGGGCACTATAATATAACTCCTACCTGATTTATATGGGCTTAAGTTTTGTATTGTGTGCGTTGGCCTAAAAATATTTAATACTTGGGATCTAGGGATGGATACGTCGTAAATAAATCGTTTACTGTTGAATATTGAGCTAACGCAATTGAGCAGCCAGTATACGTAATGTGTATCGACTAGTACCTATTGTATTTGCGCACACACTCGGGCACTGTATAATAAGTCATACTATTAAAAGAAAACGTGATCAAGTAGCAGCCGTAACGAGCACCGACTAATGTGTTGCGCATACACTTCGGGATTAATAATAAGTCATACTATTGAAAGAAATCGCGAAAGAGTAGGAGCCAATATACGTAACGTGAATCAGCACACACTTGGGCACTATATAATATTAAGAAAAAACGCGAACTAGTGGAAGATAATATACGTAATGTGTCTCGACTATTGTGTTGCGCACACACATGGGCATTATAAAAATGACTCCTAATCGGTATCGGAGGTTATCATCATAATATACCGGCTGTTTAAGCTACGGTTTTTATAATTTCAAACCAACTCTAATGAATGTTCTCGAAACACAAATTTTATGAATGTTTTAATTTGATAAAATCTGTCCGACATATTGACGGGATCGATCAAATTAATTACACACGAGTCAAAATATCTCAAATGAGAAGATTTATAAAAAAATAATTTATTTATTTTAACATTAAATTAAACTTTTACAATATTTAAATAAACTGTATAAATAAACTAGAACCTATGACAAGAATACAAGTAGAAATGGATCAAGAGTTATGGCTACAATGCCTTATAAACTAAAATGCGAGGTGCGACGAAAGGGGGGTGTAGACTGCACACGATGACTGCAACAATGGGAAATTCTGGAAGCAGTTAGTTTAACATCGCTTTGTCCGTTTTCTTCGATGTCCAAGGTGTACATTCCACTAACTGATTCTTAGTATTGAATGAAATACTAATTCTATCATTCGGCTCCGTTCCTGATATTATATTATTTTTTATATTAAGTCCTTGTTTTAGGGTGGTTTGACTCACGTTTGTCGAGTGCAAAATGTCGGCCATTCTAATAAAAAACGTAAATCTAAAACTAAATGAATATAAACTGAAAATTTAAATAAATCGCGTCGCTTGTGCCAGGGCTGGACAAACGTTGAAATATTTAATTGCTTTTCTTTAATAATAATAGCTCCCCTCGCCGATTTCGGTGTTTCATTGAAACCAGGCTTACTCCCGACACAATCGAGTATCTAATCAGTTCGATCTCAACGGCTTTTGGTATTTTATTTGATGGATTACTTTGAAACCAGGATAAATAAAATCGTAATTCGTAACTTTTTGTACTCCCGAACATATCAATCGACTAAGAATCAAAATAAACAAATGTCAATTTATTAGGAAGTACCCGGCACTATCGATTAGAAAAATCGAATCAGTTTGGAGAGTAAGGCCCCAGGCTACGCAGGAGTCGTTTTATAGTGCCCAAGTGTGTGCGCTACACCTTAGCCGATACAAATTAAGTATATTGGCTTCTACTTATTCGTGTTTTATCTCAATATTATATAGTGCCCAAATGTATGCGCAACACAATAGATCGTAGTCCTTACACGTTACGAATACATAAACGTGCGCAATACACAAAGACACTCTCTTTTCCTTTTACTCTCGTAGCCCAGTGGGACGGATAACCGACCCGACTGACGGGAGATCAGGCGCAGGACCGACTTTTTACATGCCCATCCGACGCATGGATCATCTTTCTTGTCAGACAATCAGGTGATCAGCCTGCATTGTCCTAACCAAACTTGGAACTTTTTGCTGTTCCAACGCGGGTTTCGAACACACGACCGGAGGTCGAGAGCGAAGCTCTGAACCACTAAACCACGGACTCTATTGCTTTTCTTATGCGTGATAAATATGAATATAATATAAATACGAGAAGTAGAAAGTTGAGGTATAATTTTATTAGAATTTTGAGAAGAAGAAATTAGGAAATAAATCCGTAGCAGAATCGGCAAATTAGCAAGATAACAATAAGCACCTTGACCATTTTTGTACATATGCCTTTCTGGATTTCAAATTGAATTAAAGACATGAATCGATGAAGGTAATATGTCGCAAAAAAATTACCCAGAAAAATTAATTTAAACTGTCACTTAAACATTTTAGGATATGTAGTAACGTATTAAGTACATTGGTTCTAGAGACGGATCTTTAGATTAATGAACCTAATACTTTACGACGTATTCTAAAATGTTTAAGTGACAGTTTGAACTCAATGTTCTCAAAATCATAATTTTACTATATATTATCACCTTCAGGGCGTGTTTCACCAAGCAATGTTAATGTTAACGCCATGTTTAATATCATGTTATCCCTCTCGTATTTCCTGTCAATGAACGAGATGACATGGTATTTTAACATGGCGTTAACTTTAACACTGCTTGGTGAAACACGACCATATTCATTCTTGTCTTCAATTATTCTTGTTTCAGCCTTTTTAGACACCTTTTTGTGAAGTAGGGTCTTAAACTAAAATTCTCATATTGATTTGTTAACCCTACAGCTATCACTGTTCGCTGAACTGGTCGTCCAATTAGTCGCTGCACCCGTCGCTCTACAGGATGACGCGATTAATATATTGCAATGATATAGCTGTACAGCACAGCAGTTCAATTCTGGTATAAATCGTTTATTTTTATGTTATACTCGCTTTTGTCTGTGCCTTGGTATATAGTGGAATAATAATAATATCTATAGACGCTTCACACCACGTCATTCAACCCCTGTGTTAATTGTCCGAAGAACTTGTGTTATTAGTACCAGACAACGGAAATAAAAGTATTAACCCGGCGCCAATGACGTAAAATAATTACTGGGACTATGACGTCGGGTCATATTGACCCGCATTTTATCGACAATTATTCAAAAAAATTTGCAAGTTGACTTGCAAAATTAATAATTTTAATAATTGATTATTTAAAAAGAAACTTTGCTTAGGTAGTAAAAGAAAAATAAAAACAATTAGTTCTACAAATTAAACTTTTATTAACTTTTTCAATAACACATGCAAAATTATCTTTGAAAACTTAACTTGTTCTAATTTTTAATTTTTGATAAATTATTCTTACGAGTAGCAATAATAAAAATTAAAAATCTTAGGTACTAAAAGAGAGATCAAATAAGCTTTATATTAGAAAAAAAGAGGAATCGGTCTTCTACATCATTGTTCAGGCCCACGGAACTTCTGCAATTATTTCAATATGGTCTGGGCAAATGTAAATGTGTTAAGTGTATCCTTTCTTGTGTAAAATTCTTGTCGTAATTGATGTTGTAAGGATGCAAGATCGATATTATCAGAATCTGACTCCGTATCACTAGCTTTTTGTTCAATTTCACTATCATTGCTGCGTTCAGATAAATGGTCCTCAATATCCAAGCCTGAAGTCTTCATTGTCGGAATCAGACCCTTCTAACAACGCTGCAATCCTAACTGTGTCATTTGTTAATCACATTTCTACTATAAACTAGAAAATGAGGTTATAATTAATATTAAACACCAAATAAGCAAATAAACGTATGTCACGAAATTACCCGTTTTCACTTGACTCATGTGCATCTCTCAGCTCACGCAGTGTCGGACTGAGCATTCCATTACAGCGAGTAGAGGGGGGTCGTATCTCCAGCTACATAAACGTTCGAATCATACGGCCGACGCAAAAATAAAATATGTTAGTTTAAAATTGCCTTGGGTCAATATGACCCAGCGTCATTGGCGCCGGGTTAAATAGATTTATCTGAAAACTTTTATTAAAAGTTATTTACTTTATATATTATTATATTTTTTACATGTTTTTGTATTTTGTGTGTTACAACTAATGCCTTCAAGAATATGTGCACCAAATTTTATGACTATTAAGTGTTTACGTGAAAGCGTAAACGTATATTTTATAAAGCGTAAATTTATAATATTATCAAATCAAATCAATCATTTCAAATCAAATCAAATTAATCATCAATCATCTAACGACCTCCGTAGCGTAGTCGTTGAGCGCTTTGGTGCTCAAGCGAGAGGTCGCGGGTTCGAATCCCGCCGAAGGAACAAAAAGTTCGCATTCCTGGATCATAAAGGCCAAAATCGGTTCATTCGTTTGGGAGCTTCACAATCGAGAGTTCCGTCCAAGAAATTATTGGGCAACTCATCAAAATGATACTCACGAAAAATTAGCTTGATACTTATAATCAAGTGAAAACAATGTATGGAGGAACCCTGACTAATATACCTGTATATTCCTCAAACAACCTGAAACAGTGCATCGTGCATTTTACCCGTAAACAACCGAAAATCCTGCGGCAGTGCAACTCGACCAGGTATTAGCGGCCATAACCGCAGTCGGGGCCTAGCTTTATTTATTGTCTAACAATCCGTAGTGCGCTCCCCGCATAATGCGGTACACCCTACACCGCACCGCATACAATTTTGTAATTTATCAAAGTAATAACCTCCCACACCGATTTTGGTGTCGGTAGCCGGTTTTATTGAAACCAGGCCAGCTAGGCACGAATCGTGAAAATTGCTTAAATGAAAATGGATGATTTTCTTATGTTTTTGTACAGTAGTGATTATATTATTAACTAGCTGACCCGTGCCCACTTCGTTGAGCATACAAACCGTTTAAGCCTTCCCTGGACTTCCACGAATATTTCAGACTAAAAATAGCGAGACTAACGAACAGCAATTCATTTTTATATATAAGAAGATAAAATATAAGTTTTAAACTTAATTGTATTTTGATATTTAAAGATACATTAAGTTTAAAAAATACATAAATAATTAAAAACTAGTTAAAGTATATTAAATAAAAGCTTCAAATTTACATATTATAATTTATAGGAAAATTAATGATTCAATGGAAGTTTCATATTTGGTTATTAAATGAATATTAAACTCATTATAAACACACAATATTAAACACACAGAAAATCAAAAAGGTGAGCAAATTCTAATATGAGAATGAAGATATGTTTTAAAATAATTGAGTTTGAAGCAATTAAATAAATGTGTCTATCTCTTTCTGGCAAAACGATATTTCTACGCAGACGTGACGTCAGGTTTAATATCTTCTTTATTTTAAATAGTACTTAAATAATTTTAGATAATTTCAGGAACTACAGGTCCGATTTGAAAAATTCTTTTTTTGTTGGATTTAAAGAGGAAGGCTTTAGGCTATATAACATTACGATGCTACCAATAGGAGCGAAGGGTCAGTGAGAAATGTTGCCAAAACGGGGAAAATTATTCACATTTGAGGACTTTCGTTGCGTGCGCTGCATAAACAGTTTAAGTCGCTCAAAAACCACGCGAACGGAGTCGCGGGCACAGCAATGCCAGTAAATTGAATGAAAGTTTTGTATCGTAAAGGAGTTTCACTTCTCACTGTTTCCAGTTTTCAATAACACTTGAAGTTCTGAGCAAAACGTTCTACACTTAAGTAGTAAAAAAGTTGAGAACAACTTAACTTGAAACCACTACCTATTTACCCGGTGCTAAAACATGCTAATAAATAGATAATACGTGAAGAAACTATTACAGTTTTACGATAGTTGTGTGAACTGAGGAGTATGATTTTTTTAAAATATAATATAAAAAATAATAAGTTTTACACCACTCATCAAAGCGGTGACTTACCGCAAATTAGAGAAAAGCGTACGTATTAGTTTTTGGGAAAAAGTTTCTTGGCATTTTACATAAAACATTATTTATTAAATTAATTTTACCAAGATGCCATTTATAATAATAATAAAATATATGTAAATGTTGCCGCCTTGGTGCACCGTGCGTGCGACCATTTTAAGGGGCCCATTAGAGATTAGATATGAGTTGGCAAGTCACCGTGTGCCAACTTTCTGATACATGTAACCACGTCGTATCTGGCAGACGCCATAGTCCTTCCATAGACTAGATACCCAGTCCACTACCACCTCACCCCTATAGCCCAGAATCTTTTCCTATACCCATTCCATGCAATAGTCCTACACTAACCGGTGGGTCTCCGTGGGCGCACTCACATGGTGCGTACAGGGAGAGTCGCCGGCTAGTGTACATTACATTTAAATTAAAATTGTGTAACGGGGCCTCTGCGTGTTGGCTTAGGCCCCTCGCATGCCTTCCAAAGGTCCGGGATTTAATTGCCCGTGAGCAAGGAAGCTATACACAAACACAATAATAATAATAAATTCTTTATTAAAAGCAACTATGGCCCAAATTTTTGTTACTTTACATTTGACTTATCGCTATGTTAGTAGAATATTTTTAGGTTTTTTTTTTTATACAATACACTTATTTGATATCTTTATTATAATCACTCATTTTAACAATAAAAAAAACAAATAAAACTCTCACATTTACCTAATTTGACTTTGAAATTATCTTCTGTAAAATTAATACTTATTAATGATACCAAAATCAGCCAGATACAATTATTGGTATAGCCCCAGTGTTTTTATATCCAGTCCATACATACTATAATGCGTGAAGACTTTTTCCCCAACCTATTATTTAACAAAAACTATTATTTTCATGCTAGAATTTTGTGAATCAAAATAAAAATTAATTGTGAAGAAAAGAGAATGGTCTTTTTGTATAAAGCTATTTACAATTTTCAAGAGCTGTCAAGTTGCCTGCGAGAAGGATAAAAAAACAAAAGTGATAATTTTAAATTCCCAATATGACAGCAAAAGCCACTACACCAGTGAAACAGCAAATATTTGTTCTCCGCTATTATACTGCCGTAAGGACAGGCCCCGTCTAACCGATTATATTTATCCTAGAGTCCTTTCCATGAAATAGACGCGGGGCTGCAATTGTGATAGTGCATTAAATCAATGTACATATAATAATGAAATATTCGTGGAATTCCTTGGAACGTTTAAACGGTTCATCACAAACTGTTTCTATTCTCAACGAAGTGGGCTCGGGTCAGCTAGTCTTCTTATATATAAAAATGTATTGCTGTTCGTTAGTCTCGCTAAAACTCGAGAACGGCTGAACCGATTCGGCTATTTTTAGTCTTGAAATATTCGTGTAAGTCCAGGGAAGGTTTGTATGCTCAACGAAGTGGGCACAGGTCAGATAGTCTTTTTCTTATATATAAAAGTGAATTGTTGTTTGTTAGTCTCGCTAAAACTTAAGAACGGCTGAACCGATTCAGCTATTTTTAGTCTTGAAATATTTGTCTAGCGAAGGTTTAAAAGGTTTGTATGCTCATCGAAGTGGGCACAGGTCAGCAAGTAGAATATATTTTGCTCGTTAATACAAGTGAACAGTTCGTACGGCCTCATTCTTACTTTGAAAATGCGTTCAATATGACGTCAAGTTTCATGGCTTAATTCAGTTTCATTTTGTATTTTTAAATCTGTTTTATGAGACCCGACAGCCTGGTATTAAATGTGCACTGTACGTTATACTGCAAACTGTCGTCCTTGTTAACTAATAGTTATATTAAAACTTCGGAGTGGATTTGCAGGATTTTTACGTGTTTCATTACTGCTCAGATGATTAGCGTATTTTAAAATGTTCCGTGCAGCTGGATTACGTAATTGAAGACATGAGTGTATGAAGTATATATGTCGCAAAAAAATTCTACACAGAAAATTTACTTTAAACTGTCCTACAAAGAATTTATGATATGTTGTAAAGTATTAAATACATTTATTCTAAAGACGGATCTTGAGATTAATATACTCGTTATGAAATATTTTAAAATGTGACAGTTTCAACTAAATTTTCTCGAAATCAGAATTTTGCTTATATCGCCTTCATCCACTCATGTCTTCAGTTATAAGAAGAAAATTATTTTAATTTTGCGAGCATTGATTGTTCACGTAATCCTATTTTTTGGTCCTACATCCTATACTTATCGATATATTATATTATATGGATAAGTATTCATTCATTCATTCAAATCTTAAGAGCTAGGCTCTTGTCGGTGGAGTAACCGCCATGTTTCTCTATCCTGTGCTTTACTTTTGACCTCTTGATACGACCCAACGTTTATCTTCTCCTTTATTTGTTCTATATAACTTCTTCTAGGTCTTCCTCTTTCTCTTCTCCCCTCTACTTTTCCTTCCATAATATTCTTAAGAAATTCGTTGCGTCGTGTCAAGTGCCCAACCATCTTTCCCCTTCTGTTATCAATTGTTTTAATTATATGGAATGGATAAGAGGGAGGAGAAAATTTACTGAAAATAGAACTCTTAGCTAATAATATAACGATAGATCCATACTATACCCCTCAAGGGTATAGTATCAATACCCACTAAAACATACTTTTCAAAAATATCACAGGATACAAAAAATCGTTTAAGCTTAATCGGATTTTGATACACCACAAACAAGAGTTCCGCTCAAGAAATTCTTGGGCGACTCATCAAAATGTAGGTACTCACGAAAAATTTGCTTGATACTAAGCAAGTGAAAACAATGTATGGGGAAACCCTGACTAAAACGTGAAGGGGCATATAACACGTTGATGATGATGGCGGTTATAAAGATAACAATTGCTGTTCAACATTTTTTGTGCTGGCAACAAATCACCTCGCTCGGACACGGGCATGACGTATGTGCTATAAACGGCTGAAGGGAGATAGCCGCGGTATTTATGTAACGTTATTGCCACATCTCTGATTTTGCCCGGAAAATGGCAAAATTTATCGCTAATTGGACGTTTCTCTTTGGAGTGTACATTATCATTATGTAACATTATGACGTATACGGGGTGATTCATGGTTCCTATATCAAGCCGAATAAAGTGTGAAGAGAAGGACGCGTAGAGCATTATTTGTTTTGGCAACTCATATAAATTACTTACCTGAATGCGACAAATCACGATTAAAAAATATATATATTTCTAGAATGAGAAAAGGTAGTATAATTATATCCCATAGTTATTTTTAAACCCGTTATGTATGTATGTTTTATATCAGCTATTAATAAGGAAAATAAAAAGGATGCGTGTTTACTTCGGAGGTATTAATACCTTTATTATACCACATTTCCTTCATTTTAATAACTTCAAATTGGTTAAATTACTCGAAACAAAAGTAAAAAAATTCGTAGATGTAAGATAACGTTACTTAAAGAAAACATTCTAAGGGTGGAATACCACCCCATTCTTTTCGTGAACGACTTTCTGTAGGTGAAAATACAACATACTTATAAATAGCTCCCCTCACCGATGTCGGTAGACGATTTTATTGAAACCAGACCTGCTACACAGGAGCCATTTTATGGTGCCCAAGTGTGTGCGCATTACACAAAGACACTCCTTTTCCTTTTACTCTCATAACGCAGTGGGACGGATAACCAACACGACTGGCGAGAGACCGACATTTACATGCCCATCCGACGCATGGATCAGGTGATCAGCCTTTGTCCTAACCAAACTTAAAAACAACATTTGTGCTGTTCCAACGCTGGAATCGAACTAACGACCTCCGGGTCGAGAGCGAAGCTCTGAACAACTAGACCACGGAGGCGTTTGAAGAACATACTAATGTTAAAAGTGCAACGCACATGTCCTACGAAAATTGTAATCGTGGTCTAGTGGTTCAGAGCTTCCCTTTAGACCCGGAGGTTTTTTTTTTTAAATCTTTATTTATTTAGAGGCTTTTATACAAAAGTATATGACAGCCCCATCATAACTTATACATAGTAAATAAAAGTTATTCTAAATACATACAGTTTATCTAATATTATTAATTGTAATACTGATGGACACAAATTTCAACAACAGTTTTAGTTCCCTAGAACAAGTCTGTGACAATATGCGATGGAATATTCCTACATCCGTTCTGTTGAGATTGTGGAGGTTGTGGGTTCGATTCTCGAGTTGGAACAACAAAAAATGTTGTTTTCAAGTTTGGTTAGGACAAAGGCTGATCACCTGATTGTCTGACAAGAAAGATGATGATGATATTTGTATAGTGGAATAATCTGTTAAAAAAACAAAGGGAAAATCGTCGTACAAAATGTAGGTGTGTGTTGGCACCCTTAACGGTAGCACACGCAATTTTATTCAAGATGTTATCTTTGAAATTACTGAAACAGAATTGTATAATTAACTTCAAATTCCTTTGTTTGTTTTTTTATTTAGGGTACCTTACCTTAACGGCTCCGTGGTCTAGTGGTTGAGAGTCTTGCTCTCGACTTCTATGGGTTCGATTCGTGTTGATAAAAAACAATTTTTGTGGGTAGTTAGACGAATGAGTAACCGTGGGGAGAATCGAGCGAAATGTATGATCAACTAACATGGCATTTAAGTTAACAACCCATATTGAACGTTCATTGGTGGAACATTTATCAGAGACAAAGAGAGGGACAGATATTATATAATTAGTAATTACATTAAAATTCCACAGATAAGGTTGATGCAAATCGTATGTCAACTAATCGGTGTCTTTGGTGAATTAACCTTATCTGAGGAATTCTAACCAGCCTTGTAAGAAATTATAAAATAGTGAAAGTAAAATGAAAATTAAGGTTGATTATGTGCTTTTTTTTTTCACTCTAACATTTTCTGTAAATTTTGAAATATATAAACTGAATGTTAATATAATTGTAAGCGTGAAGTAATTATAACATACAATTATGGTTGATTTTGTGTTAAATAATTTTGTAAATTTTGAAATTTATGAACTAAATGTTAATATAATAAATACATAATATTAAGGTACTTAATATTTAATATTTAAAAACGACTGTTTGTTGCATCAATAAATAAATAAAATATCTGTCCGTCTCTTTCTCTCTGATAATGTTCCAATCAGCGTTCAATATGGGTTGTTAATTTGAATGCCATGTTGATCATACATTTGAATAGCGTTCGAAAAACCAGGGGAATGATGCGGAACCTTACGAGAGTCGTCACACTTGATCGGTTGACGGAGCAGGGGTTTTTGGGTCACATCCCACTGTGGGTCACGCAGCCGTGACACGCATCTGTGACACGCGGGCGGGACACGCAAGACCTACGTCATACGTCACTTCGAATAGCCAAATTGTATGTCTTGTGACATAGCATGGCATTTGGGTATAGGTTAAATTATATTGATACACATGAATGATATTAATAAACAAAATTTATTTTGACGACCACCGTAGCACAGTGGTTGAGCGCGCTGGTGCTCGAATGAGAGTCGCGGGTTCGAAAATAGTTTTCAATGTTCCTGGGTTATGGATGTGTATTAAATTTGTGTATAGTATATTTAAAATCTATACTAATATTATAAAGCGGAAGAGTTTGTTTGTTTGTTTAAACGCGCTAATCTCAGGAACTGCTGCTCCGATTTGAAAAAATATTTTTTTGTTGGATAGTGCATTCATAGAGGAAGGCTTTAGGCTATATAACATTACGCTGCGACCGATAGGAGCGAAGAGTCAGTGATAAATGTTGCAAAAACGGAGAAAATTATTCACATTTGAGGACTTTCATTGCGTGCGCTGCATAAACGGCTTAAGTTACTCAAAAACCACGCGAACGAAGTCGCGGGAACAGCTAGTCTTAAATATATGTATAGTATAAAAGTATTAAATATATTTCCGTTGTATGGTACCTGTAACACAAGTTCTTCGGATACTTAGCACGGGGCCGGATTGACATGGTGTGAAGCGTCCATAGATGTTATATTATTATTTTATAGTAACACAGTAATAATATACAAATTACTTGCACATTTTTAAATTTATTTGGTATTTTATATCAGACATTAAAATACACGACCGGTTTCGACTGAGTCACTACACACTGGGGTCTCACTCTCCAAACTTATTTGACTTTGATTCAGATCAGATCGATCGTGCCGCGTACTTCCAAATAAAATTACGTTTGTTTATTTTGATTTTCAGTCGATTGATAAGGTCGGGAATACAAAAAGTTACGATTTAATATCTATCAATCTTTATCCTGGTTAGTTTCAAAGCAATGAAATACGAAAATCCGTTAAGATCGAACTGATTCGATTCTCGATTGTGTCGGAAGTAAGCACGCTGATGATGAGCCAGTGACCTGTTACTAAGCTTTCGTCTTTCTTTATATATTCTTGGGTCATACCATATTCTTCGAGCGAAGTATCTTCAAATACTGGGACCTGGGCCCCGTATGGTTGTCCAGCAAATACGGCATTCTAACACAATCGTCCTAATCGTTTGGAGCCAAGCGCTGGTTTCCTCTCGATGGTTTCTTCGAGCGAAGTCTCATTCATCCCACAACCTGGGTATCGCCTCCGTGATCTTCAGTGGTTCAGAGCTTCGCTCTCGACTCGGAGGTCGTGGGTTCGATTCCCGCGTCGGAACAATAAAAAAATGTTGTTTTCAAGTTTGGTTAGGACAATACAGGCTGATCGCCTGATTGACTGACAATCCATGCGTCGGATGGGCATGTAAAAAGTCAGTCCTGCGCCTGTTCTCTCGCCAGTCGTGTCGGTTTACCGTCCCACTCTGGGTTATGAGAGTAAAAGGAAGAGAGAGTGTCTTTGTGTATTGCGCAAACGACTCCTGCGTAGCTGGCCTAGTTTCAATGAAATCGGCAACCGACACTGAAATCGGTGAGGGGAGCTATTATTTTATTTTATTATTAACCTGGGTATCGAACTTACGCATTCCAATTCGAACACACCACCCAGCCTACAGAATATTTGTCAGTCAACAATGGAGGTATTGATCAGGATGATCAGGGTGAACACACAGAGTGCAGTGCAAGCAACACATTACTGCACGGGGTTTGTCCAGCCCGTATTGACTGTGGAACAAAGTAGATATATAACAGAGATACGACCTAGTACTAGAAAACGGTATCACCATAGTACTGGCAATTCGACTGGCTATTTTTGTTTTCTTAGATTTCCAATAGATAAAGGGTGAAGTACAGGCACATTCCAGAAAACGCCATCTAGCGCCACTATTGGAAAATACTAATTACTAATTTATTTTCGTAGGTATCTTCTTCTTAATTAAGGAGTTTAATATAGCTTAATGTGATGTTATGCTTAAACAATGGAATGTTACACGCTAAGGGCGTGTTTCACCAAGCAATGTTAAAGATAATCCTTCGTTAAATATCATGTTGTTCCTGTCGTAATTCCTATCAATGAATGAGAAGGCATGCTATTTAAACAAGCCGTTAACACTAACATGCGTTGGTGAAATCGGGACTTAACAATATTCAAGAGTAGTCTTACTTGAAAACCATTCCAGGTTGTTCCTGTGTGGGTTCCACGCGATGGTACAACAGGTATAGGGGGCCTATTACAATCTCTTAATTCCAGCCAGTTTACGTCATACAACATGGCTGCCTGAAAATTTCGTATTACGATCACATAATAACTGCATGATGACAGCTAGTTAGCGGACACGTGACACTTGACTTGCTTCCGAATGTCACTTTCAGACAGCCAAACTAGGGTGGATCCATTTAGAATAACATGTCGTTGTAATATGAATAAGAACAAGGCAGTTTATGACCGTGGGCCGTATTATGATCTTTTACAATACCGGCTTGGTTCCAGGCAATTCAATAATACGGCCTTAAACTGCCTTGTTCTTTTTCATATTACAATTAATAGTCAGGGTTTCATACATGGTTTTCACTTGATTAGTATCAAGCTAATTTTCCGTGAGTACCTTCATTTGGATGAGTCGCCCAAGAATTTCTTGGACGGAACTCTTGTCTATGGTAGCTAACAGAGATAGGAAGAATAAAGTTTGTGAAATTGGTGATTCCAAAATATCAATTTTTTTTTGATAAATGTCAAGATAATGATCTAAATTATCCAAAAAAATATTTGTCCCACAAAATCTATGGTTTGATCAAAGAGTTCCCTCTTGCCAACTTGTATCGATAACAAGGTCATCTTAAATTATTAGTAACCAGCTGATTTTGTTTTTATTACTTAGTTAATATATTAATGTAATTCAACAGACATAATTGTCCTACAAATTGCGTGGTACGTTATCCCGGTCCTACGCTCGAAAGTTGAGCATTTTTTTTATTCTTGGTAACTCTGTTAGCTACCACAATCGAGAGTTCCGTCCAAGAAATGCTTGGGCGACTCATCAAAATGAAGCTACTGAAGAAAAATTAGCTTGATACTAATCAAGTGAAAACCATGTATGGGGGAACCCTGACTATAAATGTTATTGTGAATGGATCCGCCCTAGTTTGGTTGTCAATAAGCTCATAAATAAGTGATCGTAATTCGAAAATTCAAGGCAGCCATGTTGTATGGCGTAAACTGGCTGGAATTAAGGCTTGTAATAGGCCCCCGTATAATTTGCCTGGAACCAGGCTGGTATTGTAAAAGATCATGATACGGCCCCAGGTACAATCGAGTCACGCTAAACCATAGATCTCTTTCTCCTCGACCCGGAATTCAATATTCTCGTATTCATGTCGGCGCAGGTATTTGTAATTTGTCTGACGCCGACTAATCTGAATTGCGAATATCGGCCATTAGCCATATTAAATCGGAAACTCGCTTGCGTTTCCATTAGAGTTTGCGGCTGTAATTGGAAACTATTGAGCTGTTTTTCACAAAACTATGTACTCTGGTATCAGTACTAGTTAAATGATTAACTAGCTAGCTTATTATTGACAATTTATATTTTATTCACCTTCTGCTCTTAATTTCCAACGGGAGACGCGAATTAACGACCTCCGTAGCGCAGTGGTTCAGCGCGTTAGTGCTCCATCGAGTTGCAGATTCGAATCCCGCCGAGGGAAAAGTTTTCAATGTTCCTGGGTCATGGATGTGTATTAAAGTGTTAAAAAAATCTATACTAATATTATAAAGCGGAAGAGTTTGTTTGTTTGTTTGTTTAAACGCGCTAATCTCAGGAACTACTGGACCGATTTGAAAAATTCTTACAAAAAATATCGGACCAGTAGTTCCTGAGATTAGCGCGTTTAAATAAACAAACAAGCAAACTCTTCCGCTTTATAATATTAGTATAGATATTGTTTGTACGTCCCTATTTTTTCCTTTTTTTAATAAATTAATTATTAAAAAAAAAAAAAAAAAAAAACCATTTATTTCAGGCTACATGGCCCATATTATAAATACCTTACAGACTAACATACATACAAAATTTCGGGCGGCATAGGCCCATATTATAAATACCTTACAGACTAACATACATATTATAATTATAACTAAGATTTATCACGTATTATAATCGGCGACGTGATGTGCGCCTCGCTCCGGAGTCTCCCCCGGAATCTTCGGTAGACTACACCCATCGGCCAGAACTCCTCCACCTCGAAGGTCGACAAGCGATGTGTCGGTACTCTCACCACAAAAGAACTAAAGTTAACTTTATGGCGAGACTCCAGACGCTCAACCCTCAAGTTGAAGGACGTCTTCTTTAAGATGTAGCCCACGACATCCTCGACCTTCGTGGACCAGTGCAGGCGGGACACGTACAGCGGTGTGGTGGGTATTTCACACCGCAGCCGCTGCTCGGGTCCGCAGGGTGCGGTGCCGCGGTGGTTGCGGACGGCGGGCTTCCTCTTCTTTCTTCTCTCCACCAATGTGAAGCCCTCCTCATCACACCTCCTGCTCTCACCCTCGTTAGATCGAGGAGGTTCTGCCTTACGGCTATCCTTAGCCTTGCGGCTCTCTTTCACCCCTTTTATCTTCACCCCCTGGGGAGGTGCGGGGGAGCGGGCAGTGACACCCGCAAAACTTTTCTTCTGCTGAGTCGCTGGTTGACTCAGCTTCGGCTCGACCTCGAGGGGAAGGTGGGCGGGAGCGGCGGCGGTCGCTGACACGTCGAATTCTGCTGACGCGCAAAAGGTGTCAGCTTGCGCGCCGCGGCGACGCGTATTTACGAAGGTCAAATGCTCGGGTGACATACATAATGAATTATTATTTTTCATTTGCAATAATTCATTACGCAAATCACGGATGGTGGATTCCGATGCATTCAACCTACCTCGCATCTCGTCCAGCTCTGCCTTCATGCTATTGAATTTCTTCAGCAGGCTGGAGACGTCGACGTGGTCCATCGTCACCACCGGCAGCTTGTGGAGATCTTTCGCCACAAATGCCGGCACGTCGTCTGGATCCGTCGATTTAAAGAGACATGGACGTTCGAAAACCTAAAAAAAATGGCCAGACTCTCCGCTATGTTTAAACATCCAGGAAACAGTTTTGACTACATTATACAACAAAATCAAAACATAGAAACTTAGCTCAATTCTTTATTTAGCTAATGAAAAAAAAAAAAAATTAAAAATACCTATTTTGTATTTCTCTCAACCGTGCTGTTTCCTGTTACCTAGCGAGCTTATTATTGACAATTTATATTTTATTCACCTTCTGCTCTTAATTTCCAACGGGAGACGCATGAAAGTTATTTTTGTAGTTATTTTTCAGAACCCCCCCCCCCCCCCCACTTTCTCCTCTCTCCAATGCTACTAAGGAAAAAAAAAACAAATATGTTGTTTCAATTCCTCCTCCCCCACTCGGCATATATCAACACAAATTGCGGTGGACCACTCCCATTACTCATTCTATGATTCCAATTTCAGATACGTGATATTTCCGGAGGATGTTGTCCTGTTCGATGTTCCTGTCTCTGTCAGAGACACAGTGTTGTAGAAGATTGTTTGATATATAAGCTATACGTGTTACAAAAAAATATATAAAATAATAAATGTAAAAAAAAAACTATAATAAGTTTCAGCCTTTTAAGACCACTGTATTGCGAAGTAGGGTTATAAGTTTCGTTTTTAAGTTTTATTTCATATTTTTCTGTTTCCACATCAAATACCTATAACATTATAGTTTCATTAAATTAACCATTACATAGTAAGTAACTAAACAACTCCTAGATACTACTTGTAGGATTGCGTTTTAAACGTTTATTTTGAATTTAACAATAAAATAAAATAAATAATAAAAAATTTAAATACATATTCGTGATGAGCTAGTCAAGACCTGTTATAGTGTTTTAGAGCCTGGTATCGACTCGGAAATCGTGGGATCGATTCCCGCGTTGGAACAACAAAAATTCTCGAAAATCGAGAATAAATAACATTTTAATTATAAGGCTTTATGTTTGTACCACCGACGAAAACAGATGGGTGTTACTATACGTTCATGTGTATGTGTGTATATATCTGTAATAATATAATATAATATAATATAATATAATATAATATAATATAATATAATATAATATAATATAATATAATATAATATAATATAATATAATATAATATAATATAATATAATATAATATAATATAATATAATATAATATAATATAATATAATATAATATAATATAATATAATATAATATAATATAATATAATATAATATAATATAATATAATATAATATAATATAATATAATATAATATAATATAATATAATATAATATAATATAATATAATATAATATAATATAATATGATATCTATGGACGTTTCACACCACGTCAATCTGGTCCCATGCTAAGTATCCGAAGAACTTGTGTTACAGGTACCAGACAACGGAAATATATTTAATACTTTAATACTATACACAATATATTTAAGATTTTTATTATAATAATACACAAATTTAATACACATCCATGACTCAGGAACATTTAAAGCTTTTTGTTCCCTCGGCGGGATTCGAACCCGCGACCTTCGAGTCAAGCGCCAAGCTTAGAACCACTAGACCACGGAGGCGTCAATCTGTGGCATCGTTACTCAAAACGTCTCCGTGGTCTAGGGGTACAGAGCTTCGCTCTCGACCCGGAGGTCGTGGGATCGTTTCCCGCGTTGGATCAACTAAAAATGTTGTTTTCAAGTTTGGTTAGGACAATGCAGACTGATGACCTGATTGTCTTACAAGAAAGAAGATCCATGCGTCTGATGGGCATCTAAAACGTCGGTCTGCGCCTGATCTCCCTCGTAACCGGCCACCGTCACCGAAATCGGTGTGGGAGGCATTATCATTATACCCTTGGCTACATAAAAATAAAGTCAATATTAATGGGCACGCATACAAAAAACGTTAGTTTTCGGGTAGATTTGGTCGGCTCAATAGTGTAGAACCCATAGAATCCGACTCGGACTTGGCCGGTTTTTTACATCGTTATTTTTAAGCCCATTTTGCTAACAAGCACTCTAGTATAGGAAACAAACGCAAAATACATAACAGAATGTCCACTGAAATACTCGCGTACTGAATATCAAGAACAGAACATGTTGGTTATTCATCGCGACTACACAAAATGGCGGACATAACAAGATGGCGGAGAGTCGGCTGTGAACACGGCGCTTGTAAACCGATGTCGGTGTCGAGGGCCGGTTTTGTTGAGCTACGCTCGAATAATCTACAGTGTGTCTCATGGTTCATATACCAAGCCAACAAAAGTGTGAAGAGAATGACGCGTAGAGCATTTATTGTTTTGGCACCTTAAATAAATTACTTATCATCTCTATAAAAGTCACAGATGATTTGGTCGTACAGAATAGGAGCCCGCGAGCCCCAGCATATTAAGATTTACCCTTTGATTTTTTTTATTATATTAAGTAATTTAAATATGTTGTGAAAACAAAAAATGCTCTACGCGTCATTCTCTTCACACTATTCGGCTTAATATAACGGGTGTAAAAATAACAGTCACTACAAATTTCGGTTATGATTATACACCTTTTCTCATTCTAGAAATGTATTTTTTTACAAAAATAAAAAATATTTATTTTTTTTGGTTTTTTTGCTATTCTTGCGACAAAAAAATAAGATATGATAATGAGTAAAATATTTTTTTTAAGTCTTTGACAAGAAAAATATAACATAAAAAAATACATTTCTTAAATCAGGAAAGGTAGATTAATCGTATCTCAAAGATATAGTGACCGTTCTTTTTTACATTCTGTATATACCATGAAACAACCTGTATTATTATATCTATTAAATGTAATTTAATGTTAACAAACATAAAAAATCCCACCGAAACTAACCTTTTAACCCCAAATTAAAAAACTAATCACGCATAAATTACCAGAGGCACGTGGGACCCATATCCTACCATAGTCTTCCCCTTTGGGCTCCCCTACTGATTCAGAAAAATATACTTCAAGTTGATATCATTGAGTATTCAGCCTCTGTAGAGCTTTTACTACTTAAAGCTTGCAATTGTTAAGCTGTCGCTCGTAAAGCTTTTGAGAATATCGATGTATTGGAAAATATATATTATTATAAGGTCTTCGACTGGCTTAGGATGATACCCATATTATTTCTGTCCGACTTTTTGTCGGACCGATAATCAGGTCGATTATTCCACCATATTATTTCTGCCCGACTTTTTATCGGACCGATAATCAGGTCGATTATTCCTCGATATTATTTCTGCCCGACTTTTTGTCGGACCGATAGTCGGGTTTTATTTCTCCATATTATATTTTCTAACAGACTGCAATAGTGCAAACGTACTACATAGTACGTTTGCACTATTGCAATCAGTATGTTCTATTTTCCATCTACAAAAAGTCGGGAGTTCGATGCCCCGAAGGGTTCTGTACCCACAAAACGTCAAAAAATTCACGTTTGACGTATGGGGATAACTATATGGGGAATAATATAGAGTAATTCGAGGTTCATAAACTAAGTGTGAAGAGAATGACGCGTAGAGCATAAGGATGCTCTACGCGTCATTCTCTTCACACTATAATCGGTTTGGTTTATGAACCTCGAATTACTCTATATTATTTATGTAAGGACATAAATTACTTATTAATATTATAACTCCTTAAAAAATACTCTGCGGGGGCCCACAGGCTCCTCGTCTATACACACTATACATCGCCTCCGTGGTCTAGTGGTTCAGAGCTTCGCTCTCGACCCGGAGGTCGTGGGTTCGATTCCCGCGTTGGAACAACAAATAATGTTGTTATCAAGTTTGGTCAGGACAATAATTCAGGCTGATCACCTGACAAGAGATGATTGTCTGACAAGAAAGATGATCCATATCCATCGGATGGGCATGTAAAAAGTCGTTCCTGCGCCTGATCTCTCGCTAGTCGTGTCGGTTTACCGTCCCAGTGGGTTATGAGAGTAAAAGGAAGAGGTAGTGCTTCTGTGTATTGCGCACACACTTGGGCACTATAAAATAACTCCTCCGTAGCTGGCCTGGTTTCAATGAAATCGGCTACCGACACCGAAATCGGTGAGGGGAGCTATTATTATACACACGAACGCACTGGTCGTTGACCTGACCAGGAACTCATATGTTTTGTGACTTTTATATAGATGTTTAATCACGATTTGTCGCGTTATGGTAAGTAATTTTAAAAACCTTCTCTTTACACTATATTCGACCTAATATATTATGAGCCATGGATCAACCTGTATAGTTTAATTTTTTTTCAATTTTAAGATAACCTTTTCCGAAAACTTCATTAGCAGTTCTTGAGAAACAGCCTATTGACAGACAGACAGCGAAGTACCAGTAATAGGGTCCTGTTTTATCCCTTTCGATACGAAATCCTGAAATGGATAGCAGTTAGTGTGTCTCGCTAAAACTCGAGTAGGCTTTGTGGACTTCGCCGTAGACGTTAAACTAAAGTACGTCGTTACCGTTTATAGCGACCTACTTTAGCTAAATAGGTCGTTTTAAATTGTATAACATTTAGCTTTTTAAACTGTGAAAAAATAATTATTTTTCAGCTGAAATCGTGAACTCAATTTTGTCGTGTGCTTAATAAATGGCATTTACTTTTTTTTTAGAAAATAAATAGAAATTAGATTTTTTTTTCGTACACTAAACCGGTAGTTAATATTAAACTAACTATAATCATATATTTAAACCTTTAAACAAAGTTAAATTAAACAAATAAAACAGTAATTATAATAATATGACTAGCTACGAACTATAAACGATCCGACGACCTCTGTAGCGCAGTGGCTTAGCGCGTTAGTGCTCGAGACACGGGTTCGAATCCGCCGAGGGAACAAAAAGTTTTCAATGTTCCTGGGTCATGGGTGTGTATTAAATTTGAGTATATTATAATAAAAATCTTAAATATGTGTAAAATATAAAAGTATTAAATACTAGCTGACCCTTGCCCACTTCGTTGAGCATGGAAACCGTTAAAACCTTCCCGGGAAATACGAATATTTCAAGACCAAAAATAGCCGAATTAGTTCAGCTGATCTCGAGTTTTAGCGAGACTAACAAACAGCAATTGCTTTTTATATATTCTATGTTACTCAGTAGTAATGTAGCTTTCTAATGAAATAAGAATTATTAAAATCGGTCCAGTACTTTTTGAGTTAAGTCGTTACATACAAATATACAAATCTTTCCTCTTTATAATATTAGTGTAGATATTTCCGCTGTCGGGTACCTGTAACACAAGTTCGAATACTTGCCACGGAACTTACGGGACCATCAGGGCAATCGCGCTAAAAAACTTTAGCTGAAACGCAACCGAAACGTGAACGTTACTCGACTTTATGACGTATTCGGTATCGCGCTATCCTTTTGACAGCTAGGTGAGACGAAGCTGGGCCGTAGTTGTAACTCAAACGCTGTCAAACAAAAAGTTCATACGGAGCTAGTTTAACTCGCACGCTCAAACGTTTCGAACAAAGTGATCGTATATAAGTTTAGTTTTTGAATCTAAATTGTGTAAAGGAAATAAATACTAGTAAATTTATTGACGAATAGACAATTTCGAAAATCTTAGGGTCGCATCTCTAATGTCTGACAAAAGGTTGCGTTTCGTTTCGTCAGAGGTTAAGTAGCAATTGGAAGGTTAGCGCGATACTAAAGTTTGTTCAGCTGGATTGGAAACGAAACGCAGCTGAAACACAAACGAAACTAAGTTATACCTCAAATGAAACGTTGTAGAATAGCGCGATTGGCCTGCAGACTATCGCCGGGGCTAAAATACAGCGCCTCAATCTTATTTCACCCCTTTTTCCACGGGGGTTAAAATGCAGATCCTTGTCCCGTCTCACGCGAACTAACGCTAGGGGGGGGGAGTCAGCGAGGTATGACTGATGGCGTCTCGGCTCATTACCTAAGTGGTGGGAGGGGGGTAAAAACAGGCTTAACTACCCCATATTATAATGCTACAAGTTGATCACAAGGTTAGGTTAGGTTAGTCGGTTTAGGTACAACATACGATCGTCAAGGCGTCAAGTTTTTTACCTGCATGTGATATTGTTATATTAATAAGGAAAATTTTGTATTGTTGTTATTAAAAATATCCGAAATATAAAAAAGTGAGCCGATTCCAACTGAAATCAATTGGGTAAAAAATGACTCCTGCGTAGCTGGTTCAGTTGGACCCACAACATCCGAGTGGAGAGCTAGGCTCTAATCATAATCATAATCATTTATTTGCCAGAATGTTTATACACGTAAGATGGAAATTATATTTTAATGGCCAAAAAATATTCAACTAATTTAATAGTATGCAAATGTTTGGGTACTTTTTATAAAACTATTGACATTAACTAAGGTAGTCATAATGTTAAATAACAAAATAATGATTTGTTTTAGTCTTGCAAATAATCCTTAATGTCATAGAAACTTTTCTCTAATAGCCACTTATTAATATTTCTTTTAAAATATAGTTAAATTATTTTTAAATTCGGCAGGTAGTTTATTATAAATGAAACCGCCAGATTAATACTAGCAGACCCGTGCCCACTTCGTTGAGCATAAAAACAGCATTTTCTCGTCGTTTAAACCTTCCCGGAACTTCGACGAGTATTGGATAGTTAATGGAATCAGGCGTTACTTTGCGGAAATCCATAGCATACAATTTAAATATATTATATCTAGCAATATCCCGCGAAACAATTATAACCACAACCTGCAAGCAGATGAGTGAGTGTACGCATAGGCATGCGTTTGATGCATCTCCCTCCTCCGACACTGCTTATGCGTACCCTCGCAAGCAAAAAACATGAAAACACCACCACCACACAAGCAATAATGTTAACACGATCGTGCAAAGCCCCACCACCATGCAGGTTGCAAAACTCAAAAAGTTTTGCAACCTGCATGGTGGTAGGACTCATCTGCTTGCAGGTTGTGGTTATAATTGTTTCGCGGGATATTGCTAGATATAATATATTTAAATTGTATTCGACGAGTATTTAAAGACCAAAAATACCTGTATCAGTTCAGCCGTTCTCGAGTTGTAGCGAAACTAACGAACAGCAATTCATTTTTATATATAAGAAGAAGATATACATACAGTGTGTCCCACGGTTCCTATACCAAGCTGAATACAGTGTGATGAGAATGACGCGTAGAGCATTTTCTGTTTTGGCACCTCATATAAATTACTTACCATAACGCAATAAAAGAATTACAAAGGTCTAAAATGACCACAAGCTGTGAATCTTACTAGGCTGGGGCCCGCGGGCTCCTAGTATATACTCAGGAACGCACTGGTCGTTGACCTAACATCGAGCAGGATTGAAGCTCATCTGTTTTGTGACTTTTATGTAGATCATCGATTATTGTACACATAAGGCACTAGCTATTCCCGCGACTTCGTTCGCGTGATTTTTGAGTGACTTAAGCCGTTTATGCAGCGCACGCAATGAAAGTCCCCAAATGTAATTAATTTTCCCCGTTTTGCGATATTTCTCTTTGACGCTTTGCTCCTATTGGTCGCAGCGTAATGTTATGTAGCCTAAAGCCTTCCTCTATAAACGTACTATACAACAAAAACAGAATTTTTCAAATCGGACCAGTAGTTCCTGAGATTAGCGCGATTAAACAAACAAACAAACTCTTCCGCTGTATAATATTAGTATAGATTAGTATAGATTTCACGGCAAGCAATTTTTCTTTGGCCCAAAGAAAATTTTCAATAAATTTTCTAGAAAATCAACTAAAATACTCAAACAAACACTATTTACTTGTTCTTTATTCCATTGATTACCTTCATTTACAGCTTTCGAAAAATCAGCTTTTCAAATTTTGATGGTTTTTTGAGGGCGCATAAATTTGTAACTAGGCATATAAGGACATAAGAAAAACGAGGACGTACATTTATTCAGGTGATGAAGTGCAATTGATCCAATTATAAACAATATCCAAGAACTGACTTTATCTTTCTCTAGTCCGATTGACCCCATTATCATAAGAGTGGCCACACGTCACTTCACTCCGGGAAAGGTCTACAAATGTAAAACCAAATATTGTACGAACAGAAAGTAAATATTGTGAAAGTTTTGCGTTGAGGGTTTAAAACCGCTGCGTTCGTATAACAGCCAATGATTTGAATCATTAGATAAGCCTTTCGCGGAAAAAATGTGTACACTGAAACTATGTTATCTTCTCTATATTCTTCTCTTCTATATATAAAAACGAATTGCTGTTAGTTAGTCTCGCTAAAACTCGAAAGCGCCTGTACCGATTCGACTATTATTAGTCTTGAAATATTCGTGGAAGTCCTGGAAAGGTTTAAACGGTTTGTATGTACAACGAAGTGATCTATGCTGTCACACTATTTTATAACGAGTATCACACTTTAATGTAGATTTAATGAAAAAAATATTAGCACAGTGCTATCAGTCCGAGCTGTTTGACGCCATATTTGTTTTGGCGACTACTAGCGCCGCAGTGCGAAAAAAATTCAAAGAATGACGCGTAGAGCATTTTTTGTTTTGGCACCTCTGAGATTCTGGACATTTTTTTTTAGGTTTTTGAACGTCCATATCTCTTTAAATAATTATTTTATTTAAAAAAGGAAAAAATAGGGGCGTAGAAATAATATACATAGATATTCATGAAAAAAATAGTTACTCTAGAGGTATTATCCAGGGAGGAAACAGAAATCCCGTAGACCCCTATTTTTGTATGGAAAAAAAATTGTAGTGTTTCCTCTTAAGGCGAGGAGTAACCGCAACTAGCGCCACTCTTTTTAAAATGAATTTTACAATGACACAAAGGTCTTATTAAAAAAAGTAATCGGTTCAAACTTTAAGTAAATAGCTAAACTAATTTATTATAGTAATATATAATAGTTAAACTAATATTATGTATTATATCTCGTAAGTAATAACTAAAACGGCCGTTTAAGTTATTACTTACGAGAGTAAATACAGTATAGGATTTAGAGCTGTAATTAAATGCCAATAAATTAGTTTAACTACTTACTTAAAGTTTGAACCGATTACTTTTTTTAATTAGATCGTTGTGTCATTGTAAAATTTATTTTAAAAGAGTGGCGCTAGTTGCGGTTACTCCTCGCCTTAAGGCACATCTCGAACACAAGTCTCTGACGCAACACAAACACCAACTTGCCGCGACTCCGATGTGTTTGCAATTCAACTGCGAAGTAATTATGTTGCATGCGTCGTGTTCCATGCTGCGAACAAGTTTTGCTCAAATAAAATACAATATTAATGACATTTGTCTAATAAATCGATGAATGCCGGCTGCACGCACGAAAAAGGATTGTCCCGTTCTGCTCAGTGTCACCACAAAGTAGATATATAACAGAGACACGACCTAGTACTAGAAAATGGTATCACCCTAATACTGGCATTTCAACTGGCTATTTTCGTTTTCTTCGATTTCCAGGCACATTCTGGAAACCGCCATCTAGCACCACTATTGGAAAGTACTAATAACGAATATCGTTTCGTATCTTCATCTTAATTAAGGAGTTAAATTTTTCCACTTTTTTTGTATTACGTGCCCGCACTATTGCAATCAGTGTATTTTTTACAAAAAGTCGGTCACCGATTGTCACTTATAGGAATTTGAAGAGCTTTATAAATCCGCTGGTAACTAAACACGTTTTCCATTAGAGAAATACATGAAAATTCATAACCGTCTAAATTTCCATGAATAAGTAACGCGAAGCATTCAGCTCGACATCAATTCATTTCTTATAACGCCTCGTTAATCAGACATTCCCGGGGGAGAATAGAAGTCTATTAAAGGGTTTGTACACTATACGATATCGGAGAGAATAGAAGTGTATTAGAGCGTCTGTACACTATACGATATCGGAGAGAATAGAAGTGTATTAGAGTGTTCGATACGATATCGTATCGGTGAACGACTTCTGTCTGTGGTGGACTCCTTTCCATAGCAGCGTTTTCACACTTTACGATATCGTTAGCCGAAACGATTTTGGTACATTTATTTTTGTCTTTATTGACTCAACAGTTTGTAATATTATTACAATTAACTTGAACAACAGTGACATTGAAGATATGTGCATTTTATTGTACGTCAGTTATCGGATCCGACTTATTTCAATTACAATAATAAATAATATATATATAAAAACATACAAAATGTTTGAAGATATACATGGGAAAAGTAACTACTGTCACCCATAAACCTTCACAAGTATATTGGCTTTTCAAAATAAATGATGGACTTATTACTCGTACTCGTTATTATTACGATAAAACAAAAAGGAAAGGTGATGCTTTTGGTATGGTGTATGTATGTTTATACCGGAATGGAGACAGTACTCTAAAATGAAGAAGTCTTAATAGATCTAAAAAAATCGCTGTGACAACAGGGCCCTGATTCAAAATGCTATCGCTTACGAACTTCGAAAACAAAATGTATGGGATTTGACATAGTACGGTACGCTAAATGACAAGCGAATTCACGTGTCACTTAGCGAAGTTCATGTCGTTTTGTTTTCGAACTTCGTCAGGGTCAGGGTCAGGCCAGCGACAGGGTCCAGGGCCTGCCAAGAACCAGCCTTCATTTTTTTTTCATGGGGCAATGGCCCACCACACATTCCCACCACTGCAACTCCTGTGTAGCCTCGACAGTGGTAGCCAACCTTAAAAACCCTTTGAAATGATCTCAGGGGTGCCCGAGGGATATGCTATATCTGTCTTGGGACCCGCAACGAAATTAATCAGAAAAATAAAGGAGGTGCCTTCGAATTATAAAAAAAATATATTTATACCTCCTTACCGCGGTCGTATTGTATCCGTATCGGATCGTGTTAGTACGCTTCAACGCGGGGACTCCCGAAAGTCGATATGAATAAATTATTGAGCACTCGCCAATCGGGAATTCCAGATGGGTTGAGAGTCAGGCGAGGGAGGTTCATTTTAAAAAAAATATGTTTTATGAAGTACGTGAAAAATGTACGCAATATTTACGAGCGCGTTTTAAAAGTTTTGTGACAAGATATTTGATATTTTTATTGGCAGGACGAGAAATAAAATATCAGAAGCTTAATTTTTTGAAATTTTCGACCTCCGTAGCGCAGTGGTTCAGTGCCTTGGTGCTCGACCGAGATTGCGGGTCCGAATACCGCGGAGGGAACAAAAAGTTTTCAATGTTGCTGGATCATGGATGTGTATTAAATTAGTGTATTTTGATAATTAGTATATTCTTATATATAAAAATCAATTGCTGTTCATTAGTCTCGCTAAAACTTGAGAACGGCTTAACCGATTTAGCTATTTTTGGTCTTTAAATATTCGTGTAAGTCCAGGGAATGTTTAAACGGTTTGTACTCGTATGCTCAACAAAGGGGGCACTAGTCAGCTAGTAATATAATAAAAATCTCAAATATATTTCCGTTGTCTGGTACCGTAAGACAAGTTCTTCGGTGCACAGGGCCAGATTGACGTGTTGTGAAGCGTCCATAGATATTATCTTAAAACTTATAACACATGTTAGGGGTTAAAAATTAATATTTTCAAAATATATTTTTTTCAGTAATATTTTATTGAACGCACTCGATAAAGGCAGTATTTAATCTCTTCTCTCCACGTTCACCGCTGGAGGGCGTTTGATATATGAGTGGGTAGAACATTCCTCTTAAACTCGCTGTAATTTATATGAAAACGATGAGGTCTGATAAACTTAAAAGGTATTTTCGCCACCTTATATTATGTCGACCATAATGTTCCAAATAATAGCGGCTCCGTGGTCTAGTGGTTCTGAGCGTCGCTCTCGACCCGGAGGTCGTGGGTTCGATACCCGCGTTGGAAAAACAAAAATGTTGTTTTCAGGTTTGGTTAGGACAAAGGCCGATCTCCTGATTGTCTGACAAGAAAGATGATCCATGCGTCGGATGGGCATGTAAAATGTCGGTCCTGCGCCTGTTCTCTCACCAGTCGTGTTTACCGTCCGTCCCACTGGGCTATGAGAGTAAAAGGATGACAGAGTGTCTTTGTGTATTGCGCACACGCTTGGGCTAAAATAACTCCTGCATAGATGGCCTGGTTTCAATGAAATCGGCTACCGACACCGAAATCGCTGAGTGGAGTATAATTGTTATGAAAAAAGGAAAAAACAGGGACGTACTAATAGTATACTTACTTAGGAAAAAAATGGTTACTCTAACGGCAATATCTAGGCAGTTTTGTATGGAAGGACGGCCTTGTGTTTCCTCTTAATCTACAAGTGCGAGGTTCGAATAAAACATCGACAAAAGTAATAAGTCTACATCGTACTTGAACATTCCGCGCGCGGAGCGTGGAACAATTATGTCCCACTTCGATCGCACCGGCGCGGCGCGGTATTTGATCTGGGGGCACGGTCGTGCCCCCGTCAAGACGAGCCAAGCGAAGCGCAAGGGCACTACCTACCTTTTCTCGAAAGGTTTCGTCGTTTTTTTGAACTCCCATAACTTTGCTTTGGATGATGCTAAATAGTTGAAAATTTCAACATATAATGACACCAGTAAATATATATGAATTATACAAAGTTTGAATGACGTAGCTACTATACTTTAGATTTTATCGATGTGTAAAAACCCCTGATTTCGTCACTGACTCATTTATAGATCATCAAAATTCTTAGGTTACTTCCGGAAATCTTAGAAAGCTGAAGTTATGTATGTAAGCTGTTGTTGCTACAAAACCAACAAAAAAATTATTTTGAATCCAATATGGTGGACCACCATATTGGATTCAAAAGGATGTTTATTATAAGGATCTGATGATCTTTAATTTATAAAAGGAACATAATATACAAGTACATAAAAACCTACGAACTACTTTTTGTAGGACCCATAATCGTTCAGAGTTTTGCTCCATATAATTTATGTCCGACTTTATGTATGTTGAGTGCGTTGCACTACTGCAGTCAGTATATTCATCTACAAAAAGTCGGTCACCAATTATTAATCGGTGACCGACTTTTACTGAAGATGAAAAATATATTATTATATTATTTATGAGAGGAAAATTTGTTTTTTATCCACTTATTTAAAATTAGCGCGAATATACAGGCAGCTAATAGTTGTAAATTGCTGTCGGTCACAAAATAACTGTCGGTGTATGGAACAGGTCCGGCACAAGCTCCATCTGTTGTTAAATTTCTTTTCTGTAAAGTTCTATGTATGATTAGCATTATTATAATGTGATTTGTAAGAAACTAGCTTGTCAGTGGCTCAAAATATTCTATAGAATTCCTTGTGCTAGTTACCATCATCACTACTACTATTAGGTATAAGGTACTGTTGAAAATACTAGCTGGTATTAGCTAATAATAGCACCGGGCGTCGGCAGGCGTCGCGTCGCTGGGCGTCGGCAGGCGTCGCGATGCTGGGCGTCGGCAGGCATCGCGACGCTGGGTGACGGCAGGCGTCGCGGCGCTGGGCGTCGGTAGGCATCGCGACGCTGGGTGACGGCAGGCGTCGCGGCGCTGGGCGTCGGTAGGCGTCGCGGTGCTGGGCGTCAGCAGGCGTCGTGACGCTGAGTGTCAGTAGGCGTCGCGGCGCTGGGCGTCGCGGTGCTGGGCGTCGCGGCGCTGGGCGGCGCGTAGCGTCGGTGGGCTTTTGAATCCAATAATATGGTGGACCACCATATTCGGATGTTTATTATAAGGATCTGATGATCTTTAATTTATAAAAGGAATATAATATACAAGTACATAAATAACCTACGACCTACTTTTTGTAGGACCCATAATCGTTCAGTTTTGCTTCATATAATTTATGTCCGTTTGTATGTATGTTGAGTGCGTTGCACTACTGCAATCAGTATATTCTATTATTCATCTACAAAAAGTCGGTCACCAAAAAACAAAAATACAGTATAAAGAGAGTTCAATTATAGTAGTGACGTGTTTTATTGTAGTTCGGTGTTACACAGCCATAATGGAGACTTATAGTTTTCATATCAACCCCTACCTTATGGGTAACGAATGATGAGAGAGTTTGAGAAAACAAATACAATTCATACAAGATTTCATGAATGCCGCTATTTTTAATCCAAAATAGCGATTTATCGTTTTCACAGGTACTCTCACAATATGGGTATCAAATGAAAGAGAAATACAATAAATCATCTAAATTCCAGACGAAGAATAAGGCGAAAGTAATTGCCCGGGGTCAAAATAGGTTATTTTTAAACTCAAACAAGTCCATTAACTAACTTACAAAAATAAATGAAATCCCACCAAAAACATTTTCATGTAAAAATGTTGCCAAGACGAGTCTATACAGCTTACCCTGTGAAAAAGTTATCAGATATCGTATGAAGCCAAGCTCTAAAGACTACTCGCCCTAAATCTACAAGCACCTTGATCAAAATCTATCAAAAAGTAGACAAATCCCATGTAGTACCAAAGTTCTTGATCTATGCGCCCTTACTTTACTAGGCTTAGCTTCAGTTACTCTACATTTCAGTTAAAACGTGATACTTGGCCGTTTTGCTACCGTTACGAAGATTTTATAGGCATTCATTTATCGTGTGTGAAATAAAACGGCCAAGCATCACGTTTTTTAAATTGTAATTTTTAAATTGTAATTTATGTTTTAGTCTGGGTCCCCTCCCCCCATACATGATTTTCACTTGATTAGTATCAAACTCAATTTTTCTTGAGTAGCTTTATTTCGATGAGTCGCCCAAGAATTTCTTGGACGGAACTCTCGATTGTGGTAGATAACAGAGTTACCAAGGATAAAAAAAATGCTCAACTTTCGAGCGTAGGACCGGGATAACGAACCACGCAATTTGTAGGACAATTATGTCTGGTGAATTACATTAATGATAGCTAAGTAATAAAAACAAAATCAGCTGGTTACTAATAATTTAAGATGACCCCGTTATCGATACAAGTTAGCAAGAGGGAACTCTTTGATCAAACCATAAATTTTGAAGGACAAATATTTTTTCGGATAATTTTGATCATAATCTTGACAACTGAAAAAAAAACAATAATAGATATTTTGGAATCACCAATTCCATAAACTTTATTCTTCCTATCTCCGTTAGCTACCACAGACAAGAGTTCCGTCCAATAAATTCTTGGGCGACTCATCCAAATGAAGGTACTCGAAACTACGAAAAATTAACTTGATACTAATCAAGTGAAAACCATGTATGGGGGAACCCTGACTTTTTAGTTATAATACAACCAAATTTTTTCCAAAAGTCTATAGTACCACTGAAATATGAATTATTATGAACTTATTTCCTCTACAGGGACCTCTGGAAAATGTAATTTTCCATTTTGCTCCCAGCTCATCCAATATTAGTTCCGGCGGTTTACTGCTGGTTTACGACGCAGTATACCGGGCCACTCACTCAGTACACTCACTCAGTACATCTCAAATGGACTATTTTATTAGTGTGTATTATACTGAGTCTTAATCCACAATATTATGTATGGCTCTCTATTGTAAAATATATCTTTTATATTTTTTTTATATTATTGACGACCTCCGTAGCGCAGCGGTTCAGCGCGTTGGCGCTCAAACGAGAGGTTCGAATCCCGCCGAGGGAACAAAAAGTTTTCAATGTTCCTGGGTCATGGATGTGTATTAAATTTGTGTATTAATATAATAAAAATCTTAAATATGTGTATAGTATAAAAGTATTCAATATATTTCCGTTGTCTGGTACCTGTAACACAAGTTCTTCGGATACTTAGCACAGGGCCAGATCGACGTGGTATGTAGCGACTATATAGATATTTATATATTTATTATTTATTATCTTGCCTACACAATACATATACATACACTAGCTGTCCCCGCGACTTCGTTCGCGTGGTTTTTGAATGACTTAAACAGTTTATGCAGCACACGCAACGAAAGTCCTCAAATGTGAATAATTTTCCCCGTTTTCAACATTTCTCACTGACGCTTCGCTCCTATTGGTCGCAGCGTAATGTTATATAACTCGATATTTGGACTATCCAAAAAACAAGAATTTTTCAAATTGGACCAGTAGTTCCAAAGATTATCGCGTTTGCTCTTCCGCTAGATAATATCAGTATAGATACGCTCATCTTAGGCACGTCTTTAGACTCAGGATTTCTGTTTTGTTAAAGCAATTTTAATCAAATTTGATATGGAGTTATTGCTGATAACCTTGATTAACACATAGGCTACTTTTTGACGCAGCAAAGTGTGCGGTTCCTGCGACATTCTAGTTAGAAACGTCTACATCTGTATTAGTAAGTAGTTAAGGTAAAAAAAAAATGTGTGTGAGCCATTTGTGCAGATTTGTCACTTGTTACTGCGGCACCAAAACTCAACTCTGGCTTGGCGACTGATTAACTTGATGACTCGATATGTACGGCTGTAATGCTTTCAACTTAAACTTACTTCTTATGCGTTTCGACTCAATGTGCTCATTAAAAACATAGAAATTCGACCATACGAATGTCAGATTTATTGACAGCAATATCGTCGCCCAGTCTGAATCCGGTTTACATTAAGAAAATAATAATCCATTCCCACTATATAGGCATAATAATAATAATAGCTCCCCTCACCGATTTCAGTGTCGGAAGCCGATTTCGTTAAAACCAGGCCAGCCACGCGGGAGTCATTTTATAGTGCCCAGTTGTGTGCACAATTCACAAAAACACTCTCTTTTCCTTCTCATAACCCAATGGGACGTTAAACCGACACGACTGGCGAGAGAACAGACGCAGGACCGACCTTTTACATGCCAAAACTTAAAAACTACATTATTTGTTGTTCCAACGCGGCAATCGAACTCACGACCTCGAGAGCGAAGCTCTAAGCCACTAGTCCACGGAGGCGAAAAGAAAAATATTATCATAGCCCTACACTCGTCATAGCTAATTCGTAGGAATCTTGTAGCACACTCGTAGACATTGCGTAGCACTCCCGTAGCATGTATGTAGACTTTTCGTAGTAGTTCGTAGACTATTCCTAGCACCTCGTAGACTATTCGTAGTAGCTCGTAGACTGTTCGTAGCCGTCTGTAGACTTTACGTAGCAGTTCGTAGAGTTTTTGTAGCACGCTCGTAGAATTATCGTAGCAAGCTACCATCATTTTTCACTCGACGAAAACAGAGCATTGTTATAGGTTTGATGTATAGTATTTGTGTGTGTCTGTTTTGGCATCGTAACTCCGAACGCGATGAACGGATTTTGCTCTAGTTTTTTGTTTGAAAGATGACCAAAGTATTTTAAGCTATAATTCACTATCTCACTCACCGCTTGACAATTCGGGGGTTACTTGTTATTGTTGTATCTGGGGCATTTTCGACAAGCAGACCAAAAAAAAAGTCAGATCTTGAATATTGTTCATAATTAGATCAAATACACTTCCATAGAACCTGAATAAATGTACGTTTTTATATTTCTTTTTATGGCTGATTACGAATTTTTGCGTTCCCCAAGAATCATCAAAATTTGAATAGCAGATTTTTCGAAAGCTGTTAATGAAAGTAATCAGATGAATAAAATAATAGTGTTTCTTTGAATATTTTCATTACTTTTCTAGAAAAGGTCAATTATACTCGTATATATAATGTTAATTTTATATAATTATGTAATAAAAAATAAGTATTATTTTTACATTCTTATCTAATGATAATGTCTAGCAAATTGATATAAACTATAGAAAAAAAAATATTGTATGATTTAATGTAAAAGTATTGTAAGATAACGAAATAAAAAGCTTTTTTATCTTTTTTTTTTATTTATTTATATAATATTTAAGCCTGTGGCGTTGCGCCCCACCGAGTTCAATATTAAATCTGACGCATTTATTTTATAAAAGAAAAAGTAAGAACAATTTATCGTTAGTCTGAGCCGTGAGACGTGGCATGGCAACTCACAGACCTCACTATAAAAATGAAAAAAAAAAATCATATTTTTATATTGTACAAAAATATATTTCTAAGTACAAGTTATTCCCTAAATGTTACATACAAAAAGCTACCACCGGTTCAACACTGTGTTGTGGTACTACCATTATATATCGTGACGTCACTCACCAATCGTGTTGATTCAAAATCAGAAATAAAAATTTATAATTTCCAGATGAAACTTAACAAGCTATTTTCGGAAAGTCTATCGGTCCTACAACGAGAGTTAAGGATGAGAGAGAGCGTTTTGCGTACACACTTGGGCACTATAAAGCCTTGTTTCAATGAAATCGGCAATCATTGGAATCGGCATGGAAGTCATTACTATTATACCAAATGAAACCTTTAATATGAATGAAGCTGGAATAGAATCCATTTAGTATATTAGCGGAGTACATTTACAATAGTCATCAATCCTCATACAATATTCACGAGTGTATGAAGCTCGCTGCTGGTGTATATTAATCACTAGATGTCGCCCTGTGGTATTAATTAATATTTTAATTGTCTACGTGTAATAAATCGTTAACCGATTTTCGTAGGAGAAATACAGAGTGTATGTTGTTTGGTATTATCTGTGTCCTTCAATTCCTGAACGTACAAAGTAACAACCGTGTAAATACCTAAACCAATCAGCTGATAGTGTTGATACGTCACAGCGAACTTTAAATTGGCTAATTGTTCCCAAATCCTTTGTCCCTGATTTTTGTAACAATTTATTTGAATATACGCTAAATTCTTTTCACTGAGGCTAGACGTATTATTTCAACTCCACAAAAACCACCATCTTATAATAATCTAATTCGTTGATACTAGTTTGCAATTATCTAATAAGTAGCTAATCATACGCGACTACAATGTAAATACACTAAATACTTGCACTTTTTCCCACTTTATTAGTTATTTTACAAATTATTTTTTAAAATACACGACAGGTATCGACACAGTCATCCGGTCGTGCATTTTAAGAAATAATTTGTAAAATAACTAATAAAGTGGGAAAAAAGTGCAAGTATTTAGTGAATTAATACTGTATAACATGTATTTCCATCAAGAACCTACAGTACATTCAATAACATATGACATATTAAAAGTCCATAGATCGTATTATTATCCATTCAATTCTTAAGAGCTAGGCTCTTGTCGGTGGAGTAATCGCCATTTTTCTCTGTCCTGTGCTTTACTTTTGACCTCTTGATACGACCCAACATTTATCTTCTCCTTTATTTGTTCTATATAACTTCTCCTAGGTCTTCCTCTTCTCCCCTCTACCTTTCCTTCCATAATATTCTTAAGAAATTCATTGTGTCGTATCAAGTGCCCAACCATCATACAGATTTGTATTATAATGTGACGATACAAAGTTAGTCGCACAGAAGTTGGATTTAATTAAAAGATTACGCGCGTTTCGGTGACTTATGCTTTCCCGAATGCCCTAATCCTTAACGTTAAAGCGTGTAGGGTCACCATGCGTGCTTAAAAAACAGGACACTAAAACATTTTTGATAGCAGGCGTAATCCCGATACAATCGAGAATCAGTTCGATCTCAACGGCTTTTGGTGTTTTGGTGGAATACTTTGAAACCAGGAGAAAGAAAATCGTTAATCGTAACTTTTTGTAGGGGTCTTACTCTTCAAACTGATTCGATTTCGATTTAGATTAGATCGTGTCACGTACTCCCGAATATATTGACGTTTGTATATTTTGATTCTCGGTCGATTGATATGATCGGGAGGAAAAACTAAGCAGGATAAAGAAAAAATAAATTTCTTTATCCAGGTTAGTTTTAAAGTAATCCACAAAAAAAAAAAACACCAAAAATTCGATTCTCGATTGTGTCGGGAGTATGCCTGCTGAACATATCAATCGACTGAGAATCAAAATAAACTAACGGCAATTGATTCGGGAGTAAGACGATCGAATCTTAATCAAAATGGAATCAATTTGGAGGTTCCTGGCTTTAACTTAAATCGACATCAAAATCAGTTTGGGAGCTATATTAATTATTTAAGAGTCAACAACTTAATTAATGTTACATACTACTTTCATTTCTTTTCATTTTGTACCGTAATATTCATATTATAGATAACAGAAATACATTAAAATAAGTATCTACACTAATACTATAAAGAGGAAAGAAAGAAAGAAAGGGCCCAGTAATTCTTTGGGTAAAAACGGGACTCTATTACTAAGACTACACTGTCCATCCGTCCGTCTATATTCAGGTTGTATCTCATGAACTGTGACAGGCAGATAGTTGAAATTTTCACAGCTGATATATTCCTGTTGGCGCTGTAATAAAAATACAAAAAATCTGAATAACTAAATATTTGAGGACTCGCATACAACAAACATGATATTTTTGCTCGTTTTGTACGCAATATTTCGTGCGAGTCAAGCTCGTGCTTGGCCGGTTTTTTTTTGTTGTTTCCTGGACCCGGACTATTTGCTATATTCAGGATATTAAAGTCTATCGTAAGATTATGACGGGTGTAAAAAGAACAGTATAGGAATATGATTATACCACCTTTTCCCATTCTAGAAATGTATTTTTTTTTCGTAATGTCGTATTTCAAATTTATAGTGACTGTTCTTTTTACAACCTGTTTAAAGCAAGCCGTTAAATCACCATTGCCCATTTTTCGGGTATTCCCCCACCTCACATTCCTCCTACAACTCCTGGGAGCCAGGATCGACAGCGGTATTTTCTGACGCTTTAATTCATCATCAACAAGCTCACACCCGACACAATCGAGAGACGAATCAGTTCGATCTCAACGGATTTTGGTACATATTTTTTTAGTAGATTACTTTGAAACTGACCATGACTAAGAAAATCGTTAGATCGTAACTTTTTGTACTCTCGACCATATCAATCGAGTGATAATCAAAATAAACAAACGTGAAGTTATTCGGGAGTACGCGGCAGCGACGATCTAATCTGAATCAAAATAGAATAAGTTTAGAGAGTAAGGCCCCTGTTCGCCCACTGAAAAATCGAGGTTCCTTCTTTTTTTTAGTTATGAAGCAAACTTACTCTTCAAACTGATTTGATTTTGATTCAGATACGATCATGCCGCTTACTTCCTAATAAATTGACATTTGTTTATTTTGATTCTCAGTCGATTGATATGGTCGGGAGTAGAAAAAGTTACGATCTAACAATTTTCTTTATTCTGATTAGTTTCAAAGTAATTCACGAAATAAAATACGAAAAACCACTGGCGGAGTAGGCCTCAAGATGCCATCGCTAATTATCGCTTACAAAGTTCGATAACAAAATGTATGGGATTTGACATAAGCTACGCTAAATGATCGCGATTTGGTATGTCATTTAGCGTACCTTATGTCAAATCCCATACATTTTGTTATCGAACTTTGTAAACGATAATTAGCGATGGCATCTTGAGTAGGCCCCCAGATATCGAATGGATTCGGTTCTTGATTTTGTCGGGAGTAAGCCCGCTGGAGTTTGTCCGCGCCGGGACTACCCGCGTGGCCCCCCTACCGCCGGGAACACCTGCTTATTCCTTATAGCCGATGTTACTCACCGTATACATTTCAACAACTTAATTAACTTTCTAAATCATTATATAATGTACTAGCTGTGCCCGCGACTGACGCTTGAAATAAAACTCCCGATTTTAAAACGTTCTTTATTGGTAGTTGGCTGCTTCTGATGAAGAGTTTGTTTGTACCCGATAATCTCAGGAACTACTGGCTTAATTTGTTTAGGTTAAAAACTCTTTCAGTGTTGGAAGCTATGCACTAGACAGGGTGTATCATGGTTCATATAATTATGAAGTCGAATATAGGGTGAATAAAAGGACGCGTAGAGCATTTTTTTGTTTTGGTAGCTTATATAAATATAACGCGACGAATCGCGGCTAAAGATCTCCATAAAAGTCACAAAACAGATGAGTTTCAATCCTGGTCTATACACACAACCAATGCGTTTGTGTGTATACTAGAAGCCAGCGAGCCCCAGCATAGTAAGATTTACTCCTTGTAATCATTTTCGAATTTTGAGTTTTTTTGGAGTTTTATTAAGTAATTTTAAATATTCAAAACTAAAAATGCTCTACGCGTCATTCTCTTCATACTATATTCGGCTTGATATATGAATAAATCAACCTGAATAGTGCATAACCTGCTTGCTTAGTTATTAATGCTTGGATAGTTATATCCAACACTGAAAGAATTTTTCAAATATAGCAAGTAGTTCCTAAAATTACCGCGTTGAAACAAACAGACGCTTCATCTGTATAATATACCGTGATTAGTATTGTAGTTTATAACTACAATATTGATATTTTATTATAATATAGGTCCCACGCCAGTTAGTTAAAACGGAGCACAAGTATGTACGCAATACACAACTGCACTTTTCTTGTACTCTTAAAACCCATAAAGCACCAGATCGTCTTTTGACATACCCATCGGCATAAATTACCTTTGATGTCAGACGATCTAATGATCAGCCTGCATTGACCCAACCTTTTTTTTTTGTTCGCGAATCATCGTATGGATGAATGTGAGTATAATGCTGCTATGATCTTATGTAAAACGAGTAAATATTAAAATTAATTGAAGTTTTGTGAATAAATGAATTCTTAACTTAGCCTGACCATAAAACAAAGTCTCAGCGAAAGTCGAGCTCCATTCTTGATGTTCTAGCTCATTAATAAGTAATTAGTGATATTAAGGGTCAGTACACAACACGACGCGACGTGGATTAAAAAATTATTAATATTTACTGTAACGGGTGTAAAAAGAACAGTCACTAACTTTGAGATATGATTATACTACCTTCTCTTATTCTAGAAATGTATATATTATTGGAGTGCGGTATTCTGTGGGCGTCTGTTGATTGTTTTGTATCGTCAGGAAATAATAAGCCGCACATACAGTACCGGTATATTGTTTGTAAAATATCATAGTTACACTCTAAAATATTAACTCAGGTCGTGGATGCAAACGGATTCATATCAAGACGTGACGAGGTCAGCTGACATCTTGGCTAACGTGCTCTTCTCACGGTGTCTTCTCCATAAAGGTGTCCCGTCGACAATGTCTTCTGCCATCGTTGTGATAAGTGACACTTGTCAAACGAGCTGTCATAGCCAACTGTCACTGAACACGTCCAAGTTAGTTAGACTTGACGTCTCGATTCCGTTCTCAGCTTTCGTGTTCTCAGTTTTCTCCGACATATATATATTTTATTTATTATATAAAATTTTTTTTTTTTTGCTTTTTCGTTATTATTGCAACATAAAAATAAGAAATGTTAAAAAACCTTATCTCTCTGAACTACGAGAGTGAAGGAATATATATTTTTTCTATATATTACGCTGGAATCCTTATACTCCTGCTAAGCAGACTGGTTTTAACAAATTCAAAATCGCTGTGGAAAGCATTCTTTTATATGTTTTTGTGTATAATAATATTAAATTTTGGATCGTTGCCATAGAAAGTGCGCAATTCACTTCCACAGAAAAAAATAAACTTTAATACTAATAATAGAACTTAAAACAACTAATAGTTACAATTAATTAAAAATTAAAATAGATAATAACAATAAAATAATCTAATAATAAAAACGATACACTAATATTATGTTATTTTGAGAGTTTATTATACTAATACTAATTTAAAATTGTTATATTATATTGCTAAAGTAAAGTTGTAAAATATGTATTGTGGTAGAGTGAAGGCTATTTATTTTACTATAAAGCGCATTGCGTCTTTGTGTGAACTGGCCCTAAATCCAACCCTAACATACGCGTCAGGCAAGTGAGTTCAGTTCGCTGATGCAGAGACACTGCTTGATGGATGTCATTACGGTCGACACATCAATGCCGAGGCATTAGCTTGATCTCTCATTATAACTAGCTATTTCTCGCGGCTTCACCCGTGTGAAATACCTACACTGGATAAAACATCCTTATATTGATTAGGAGAAAATACCGCTATATAAATGAATTTATAAAATAGGTATTTGTAAATTTGTTAATTATATTGCTGTCCCGGAGTACTCACGTTGTTTCCTGGATGTTTTAATACAGCCGAAAATATGACCCTACTTTTTAAGTTTTTAAACGTCCATATTTCTTTTAATGATAATAATTTATGATAAAAGGAAAAATTGTGACGTACTAATAGTATACATTGATACTCAGGAAATAAATTGTTACTCTAGTGGCATTATCCAGAGAGGAAACATGGATAGCATAGACCCCTGTTTTTGTATGGGTATATAAAAACAGCTTTTGTGTTTCCTCTTAAGAAGTTATTTTCAATAAGTAATAAACTTAAATACCGTTTAAAATACATGTCGTCGTCGTTTCAGCCTTTTACTGTACACTGCTGGACATAGGCCTCTCCAATACATTTCCAGTGCGGCCGGTCCATTGCCACCTGCATCCAACGTGACCCGGCATTTATCACCAGGTCGTTGGTCCATCTGGTAGGTGGCCGTCCCACACTGCGCTTGCCAGTACGTGGTCTCCACTCTAGGATCTTTTTGCCCCATCGACCGTCCAATCTTCGTGCTATGTGGCCGGCCCATTGCTACTTCAGCTGACTGATCCTACGGGCAATGGCAGCACCTTAGTCATTCTACGGATCTCCTCATTTCTGATTCGATCACGTAGAGAAATACCGAGCATTGCCCTCTCCATAGCTCGCTGAGCGACATTGAGCCTTCTAAAAAGATCCCTCGTGAAGCACCATGTCTGAGAACCGTAATGCAAACAATACATGTACCATAGTAACTTTAATAACATAGGGCTTCTATATAAACTACGAACCCCATTTTATCTCCTTAGGGTTGTTATTTCACAGATGTCTTCACTCTTTATGGAACCTATAATTTCCATTCAAATACTAAATTGAATTTTTAAAAAAAGCCCCGACTTAGGGCGTGTTTCACCAAGCGATGTTAAAGTTATCGCCATGTTAAAATACTATGCCTTCTCATTCATTGACAGGAACTAACTTAAACATTGCTTGATGAAACACGGCCTTAGCGTGTAACATTCCTATCACACGTAACAAACGACCTGATGACCTTGAAGCCTGAACCGATTTCCACCAAAAACAGCTAAAAACACTCACGACTGATATACCTTTCAAAGAAAAAACCCGTATTAAATTCGGATCATCCGTTTTGTTCTATCTATATGTTTATTATATCTATACTAATATTATAAAGTGGAAGAGTTTGTTTGTTTGTTTTGCGCTAATCTCAAGAACAAGTGGTCCAATTTGAAAAAAACTATTTTCGTGAGATAGTCTATTTATAGAGGAAGGGTTTAGGCTATATAAAATTACGCTGCGACCAATAGGAGCGAAGCGTCAGTGAGAAATGTTGCAGAAACGGGTAAAAATTATTCACATTTGGGGACTTTCGTTGCGTGCGCTGCATAAACGGTTTAAGTCACTCAAAAACTACGCGAACGAAGTCGCGGGTACAGCTAGTCTACAATATAATTTATACAAACTCGTCCACACAATAGCTACCCCTCTATTCCTATAAATAGGTTACAACAAGTGGAGAGCCCTCGATACGAAGGCGGAACTGAGCGAGCGAGGCGAGCGAGCTATTGTGTGTTCAATAGGGGTGCCAACTATAATTTTTTAAGATAAATATTCATGTATCTTAATAAACTGGTTATAAAATTTAAATATAATTATAATCAGGGTTCCCCCATACATCGTTTTCACTTGATTAGTATCAAGCTAATTTTTCTTAAGTAGCTTCATTTTGATGAGACGTCCAATAATTAAAAAAACAAAATCAGCTGGTTACTAATAATTAAGATGACCTCGGTATCGATACAAGTTGGCAAGACGCAACTCTTTGATCAAACCATAGATTTCGTAGGACAAATATTTTTCGGATAATTTAGATGATTATCTTGAGATTTATCTAAAAAAATATTTTGGAATCACCAAATCCACAAACTTTTTCTTGCTATCTCTGGTAGCTACCACAAACAAGAGTTAAATTTTTGGGCGACTCACCGAAATGAAGGTAACTACTCACGCTTGATACTAATCAAGTGAAAACAATGTATGGGGAAACCCTGACTATTATATGTTGCAATATCCCGCGAAAAATTATAACCACAACCTGCTAGCAGGTAAGTGAGTGTACGCATAGGCATGCGTTTGATGCACCTCCCTCCTTTCTACACTGCTTATGCGTACACTCAGCCTCTGTGGTGCAATTGTTAAGAGCTTACATTTCGACTCAGATGTTATGAGTTTTGCGTTGATGCCAAAATGTTGTTTATTATATTTAGGACAATGCAGGCTGATCACCTGATTGTCTGACAAGAAAGATGAGTTAAGCGTCGGGTGGGCATGTAAATAGTCCTGAGCCTGTTATTTTGCCATTTGTGTTGGGTAATTTCTGATCTTTCTTTCTTTCTTCATCTATTTCTTTTACAAACTGGGTTGTGAGTGTCAATGAGCAAGAAATTGTTGATTTTAATACTATACTTCCACTACTAAAAATAAATGTGTATAGTAGACATTTATGTACTATACACTGTCATCTACACTAATATTATAAAGAGGAAAGATTTGTATTTTTGTATGTAACGACTTAACTCAAAAAGTAATGGACCGATTTTAATAATTCTTATTTCATTAGAAAGCTACATTATAACTGAGTAACATAGGCTATATAAAAATCAATTGCTGTTCGTTAGTCTCGCTAAAACTCGATATCAGCTGAACTGATTCGGCTATTTTTGGTCTTGAAATATTCGTGGAAGTCCCGGGAAGGTTTAATCGGTTTACATGCTCAACGAAGTGGGCACGGGTCAGTTAGTGTCCTCTATAAAATGCTATAAAAAAAAGGTTTATAAAACGGTGGTAACCCTAGATACAACAGCAGACAACTGCAAACAACGCCGGATAAAGCGACAACTATTGTTGTTTCATTAACCTATGATTAATAATTAGCGATTCTATTTATTAATCTGCAAATATTTGTTGAAATGTTCCCATTTAATTGAGTTTGAAAATGTTTTCACATTTTAAAACGACGCATTTCGAATTGAGCGGTTTGAAAACCGCATTAATTAAAGTAAAGCGTTTGTTTCTAGTTTAAAATATTATGAAGTATTTTGAATAAGGGTGCCCAACCACGAGATATAATCGTTTTTGTAGTCAATTGAATTGGCGTTGTCATGCTTTTTACACACTCATAATCTTTCGAGAACGTTACTTTCAGAGTTTCCAAATGGTTCTGCTTGGTTTATGAGAGAACGTTAGAATAAAATTCTAAGCCCCGATTTTACCGATGCTTGGTAGTGTTAACGGCCTGTTAAAATACCATGTCTTCTCATTCATTGCCAGAACATACGAAAGGGATAACATGATATACAGTGTGTAAAAAGAACAGTCCCTTTAACTTTGAGATACGATTATACTACCATTCCTCATTTTGGAAATGATTTTTTTTGGCAAAAACTAAAAATAAATGTTTTTGGCCATTTCTTATTTTTGTCACTAAAATAACAAAAAAGCAATTTATTTATTTTTTATATTAAAAGAATATATTTCCGGAATGTAATTATACAACAGTTATAGGTACCCGTTATAATAAAGGATTAACTTTAACATATTATTGTGCTGGTGAAGTTCTAAGATACTAAGGCCGTGTTTCACCAAGCAATGTTAAAGTTAACGCCATATTAAAATACCATGTCATCTCATTCATTGACAAGAAATACGAGAGGGATAACATGATATAAAATATGGCGTTAGCTTTAACATTGCTTGGTGAAACACGCCCTAAAGGTTGTACTTTCTACTTAGTTTCAACTATCATTATTCACAAAACTTGTTTCGCCACCTAATGCAAAACTAATTTACTTCCATAAACGGGGTTAACTCATTTGAATTGCATTCAATAGTATTTAGTATTCAAACGGAATTGATTTTAAAACACCCTCGAGCACTGTTTTTGCAGGAAATTGCGCGCTCAAAAGTGCGAATGTGCCAGCAATTACAATCTACAGGAGAATTGAAAAACGCCGCTACCGCGCACGCGAGCCGCATTGCGCCCTCGAACACGCACCCTGTATGTTACTACCGGTATCGAGCCAACACCTGTTCGCCACCCAAGTTTCGTACCCTCAGATAATACAAACGATCGTTCGTCTCCTGTTGTGATATATCTATACTAATATTATAAAGCGGAAGAGTTTGTTTGTTTGCTTAAACGCGCTAATCTCAGGAACGACTGGTCCGATTTGAAAAAATCTTTTTTTCTTGGATAGTCCATTTATAGAGGAAGGCTTTAGGCTATATAACATTACGCTGCGACCAATAGGAGCCAAGCGTCAGTGAGAAATGTTGCAAAAACAGGAAAAATTAATGACATTTGGGAACTTTCATTGCGTGCGCTGCATAAACGGCTTCTTCAGTCACTCAAAAACCACGCGAACGAAGTCGCGGGAACAGCTAGTTTACTTATATAGTTATAATGCATCATCGCGTAAGTTCCGAACCTTTGAGCTTTCGTCCCCTCAAATATTAGAAGCATTTGTCTCCTATTGTAGCAACTACAAGTTTCGTACCCTCAAAGATTAGAAACGATCGTTTGTCTCCTGTTGTGATATATTTACTGGTATAGTTAAAATGCCCAAGTTTCGGAACCTTTGAGCTTTCGTCCCCTCAAACATTAGAAGCATGTATCTCCTGCTGTAGCAATTACAATTTACAGGAAGATTTAAAATCACCGAACCTTGTTATACAACGAGCTAACACCCGTTCGTCACCCCAGATTCGTACCCCAAGTTTCGTACCCTCAAAAATTACAAACGCCCATTTATCTCCTGTTGTAATGCATTCACTGGTATATTTAAAATGGATATGCATAACTAGGGGTCGAACTCACACACCGACCGTTATGCATACCAACTTGAGGTTCCGAAACATGGCAGGTGTACGGGCAACAACCTACCGGTGTTATAATGAGGTAGTTTCCGTCGGTGTGAGGAAAACATTTTCTATTACAGCTTTTGCAATAGAGAATATGCATATAACGGAAAATTTTACCAAAAAAATATATACAATACTGAATAACCACTATATGTAACACTTTGACCGCATTTCGTTATACCCACGGGATAATAAAAATAATATCTGTGGACGCTTCACACCACGGCAATCTGGCCCCGTGCTAAGTATCCGAAGAACTTGTGTTACAGGTACCAGACAACGGAAATATATTTAATACATTTATAATATATACAATATACATAATATTTAGTATTTTTATTATATTACCCGCGACTTCGTTCGCGTGGTTTTTGAGCGACTTAAACCGTTTATGCAGCGCACACAACGAAAGTCTCCCCGTTTTTGCAACATTTTTCACTGACGCTTCGCTCCTATTGGTCGCAGCGTAATGTTATATAGCCTAAAGCCTTCTTCTATAAATGGACTATCCAACAAAATCAAAAAATCAAAAAAAAATATCAAAAATTTATTTATTTTCTCTCAATCACATTCGTAAATAAACTAAATACAGTTTTCTGTGATGTGCGACAACATGTGATGAGAGACTGGTGTCTGTGCTAGGATGTACCTGTGTTACAGATCACCAGGCTCTCGTCCTCCCGGACTCAAAAATTTTAATCTAAAGTAAGAAAAAAAAACAAAAACAAATCATAGCAGATGACATAGAGAAAGAATCTAAATTTAAATTAGGTACATAGATTTGAGTTATTAATTCTAATATTAATGTTTTTGAGCGTATGTGTATGTGTGTGTGTGTGCATGAACAACCCTAGCCCTACGACCAAAGTCTTGGGATCAGTAAAATTTGCACTACTAGGGTGTCTGTGTGTGCAGTGTGTGTGTGTGTGTGTGTGTGTGTGTGTGTGTGTGTGTGTGTGTGTGTGTGTGTGTGTGTGTGTGTGTGTGTGTGTGTGTGTGTGTGTGTGTGTGTGTGTGTGTGTGTGTGTGTGTGTGTGTGTGTGTGTGTGTGTGTGTGTGTGTGTGTGTGTGTGTGTGTGTGTGTGTGTGTGTGTGTGTGTGTGTGTGTGTGTGTGTGTGTGTGTGTGTGTGTGTGTGTGTGTGTGTGTGTGTGTGTGTGTGTGTGTGTGTGTGTGTGTGTGTGTATGTCTGTGTGTGTGTATGTATGTGTGTATGTCTGTGTGCGTGTTTGTATGTGTGTTGTAAGTATGTCTATATGAGCGCGTATGTATAAGTGGTAAAGATGGTAAAGATGATGGTACCCTAGCCCTACGACCAAAGTAGTCTTGGGTTCAGTAAAGTTTAGTACTGCTAGGTTGTCAACGCGAAAGGCGTGTTTAAATGGTAAGGACATTTAAAAAAAAAATAGTAAGTCTATCTCGTTTTATTTAGGAGTTGTTCAGTGTTAGCGTAATCAAGTGTCTTAAGCCAAATTTCAATTTAGCGTTTGCACTGTTTTTTATGCAGATTGTAGAAAGATAGAATTTTATTTACTTTATTATATAGGAATCCACCCATAAAGCAGAAAAATTTTTGGGCGAAACTAGTGTTGTAGTGAATAATAGCACATATTTTATGCCTTCTTCTGTTCAACAAAAAAAGAATTTTTCAAATCGGACCACTAGATCCTGAGATTAGCGCGTTTAAACAAACAAACAAACAAACAAACTCTTCCGCTTTATAATATTAGTATAGATAAGCAAATCACATCCATGACCAAGGAACATTGAAAACTTTTTTTTCAAAATTCAAACCCGCGACCTCTCGCTCGAGCACCAACTCGCTCAACCACTGCGCTACGGAGGTCGTCAGAAACTATTCTCTCCGACACCACTAAATCTATCGACGCACGTCACGTATTCATACATCGGTAACACGTGTAGGATTAGTCAACACGTGGATAAACTGATCAGTCAGTTTAACCGCAACATTTTTGGTGCAAATCCCCAAACCCCAAACTTGTTGGTCGATTAGTTGGTGGACTAATCTACATTAGTCTGCCCACGGTATACATTTTGTTTAATAATAGCACATAACACACTTTACGATGCTCGAGCTAGAGGTCGGGGGTATGAACAATCTTTCTCTATTATAATATCTCAATCTTTAATACAAAAAAAAATCAATAAACTATGAGCGTTTGTAAATTATAAAATGTAAATATTGACATTCAAATAAATAATATTTTTTAAGCATAACATCACATTAAGCTAAATTCAACTCCTTAATTAAGAAGAAGAATGAAATTAATAATTAATATTTTCCAATAGTAGCGCTAGATGGCGGTTTCCAGAATGTGCCTGGAAATCGAAGAAAACAAAAATAGCCAGTCGAATTGCCAGTATTAGGGTGAAACCATTTTCTAGTACTAGGTCGTGTCTCTGTTATATATCTACTTATATTAGTGGTATAGACTAGGAGCCCGCGAGCCCCAGTATAGTAAGATTCACTCCTTGAGGTCATTTTAGACCTTGGATTTTATAGTATGAAGTGCCAAAACCAAAAAATGCTCTACGCGTCATTCTCTTCACACTATAGTATGTATGATAAACTACCAGATAGTTTAAAAAGATTGACATTTAATAAATTTAAAAATGAATTATTTATATTATTACTAGACAAAATGTATTATACAGTTGACAAATTGTTGTTGTTGTTTTCAGCTAAGTTAGATGAAACTGTTTATCAATTATTATTTATATATATTATGTCTATGATTCCACTGTATAATTTGTTGGTAATGTTTTGTAAGCACAGTAACTTTAATTTTATTTTATATTTTTTGGTTTGTTAGAAGAAAACCTATTATTTTGTTATCATCCTAATTATTATCATCCAACTTACTTCATCTTCAGTTCATCATATTATATCCCATATTATCTCATATTCATTGTCGCAAACGCATGTTGTACTTCACCTATCATTAGAACTCATTTTATCTTTAAGCCCTTTTTGTTTTTATACTATATTTATGTACCAAATGTTGTTCTGTTGGTGGGTCAATAAATAAATATTGACTCACCAACAGTTCAAAATTTTTCAACCAATAAGTTTAAGAAAGTAGTCAAAGAACGTTTGTGTGCAAAAGCTTACTATAAAGTTAATGATTATATGAATGATAGCACACCTTGGGAATAAAGTAGCCCCCTACTAGGCTACTTATATATAGAATGTACTCATGTTATTTAGTTTTAGTATTGACATATTTAAATATTATACTTTTTTTTTAAAAAGAGAAATTTTCCATCTTTTTGGTAAAATATGGCCCCATGCGAGTTTCTTACGCCGGTTCTTCTTGCTGGGCTAGTTCCCGAACCGGTGGTAGGCATCATATAGAAACGACGTTCAGAAAACATTTTTTGTAAAATTTATTCTGAATAAAAATATTTGATTTGATTTGATTTGAAAATAAATAAAATAAATTTATAAATGATGAAAGTGTAAGTAATGTTAACATTTAAATTTTAATTATTATTAATTGAATAATTTATTACTGTTATTGACATATTATTAAATTGTTGACTGATAGCAACATTTTATTAGAAATTAATTTAAATTGAATATCTTAGGGTTTTACTTAAGCTATGTTATTGTTATTGTATCTGTTCTCATACTATCTAATTATTAAATTCAAATAATATTTGCACGTCGAGATAATCCGACAAGATATGTGTGTCCCTACTAACCTGTTCCAGCCTAATGTACTTACCATATTTTGGCAAATAAATATTATTATTATTATTATTATATTCGGCTTAGTATAATATGAACCATACATCTAGATGGAGCTATATTTTACTTCAACCGTGTGGTTTAACACTCATATGTTTTTATTATATATGTAACAGTATTAATTAAAACTGTGATTAAATTTCAATTCCCGCGGTAAATTGTCAACGAAATGTAAATTGCAGATGAAAAATACGTTTATTATGATAATTCATTTCACGGTTTCATATTCATAATTGCTATGTTTGTGGATGCGTTTAATAAACAACTGAATGTAATTCTGCGTTATTATTTTTAACCCGCGACAAAAATAGAGTGTTAATCGTGTGTGTCGCACTATTAGTATGTTTTAGTTTCCGTGGTCTAGTGGTTCAGTTATAACGCCTCCGTGGTCTAGTGGTTCACAGCCTAGCTATCGACTGACGGCAAGTTTGGCTAGGACAATGCATTCTGATCACCTGATTGTCTGACAGGATGATCCATGCGTCGGATGAACATTAGTCCTGCGCCTGATCTCCAAATCGTGTATGTTATCCGTCCCACTGGGCTACGAAAGTAAAAAAGAGAGAGTGCTTATGTGCATTGCGCACACACTTGGGCACTGTAAAATATCTCCTTAGATGAAAGAAGAAGAAGTAAAGATCGGTGTGGGAGGCATTATTATGTTTTATTTTCATCTACAATAACTCGTCCGCCAGAAGTAGGACATGAGCAAGAAGCCTTATAATATCTATGGACGCTTCACACCACGTCAATCTGGCCCAGTGCTAAGTATCCGAATAACTTGTGTTACAGGTACCAGACAACGAAAATATATTTAATACTTTTATACTATACACATATTTAATATTTCTATTATATTATACACAAATTTAATACGTACATCCATGACCCAGGAACATTGAAAACTTTTTGTACCCTCGGCGGGATTCGAACCCGCGACCTCTCGTTCGAGTACCAACGCGCTCAACCACTGCGCTACGGAGGTCGTCAATTCGTTATGACAATTAAGTTTCGTTAATTCATCACTAAGAAGCATACGAAAGAGAATCAGAGTAAATCTGTCACAAGGGTACAAACAATGTCCCCTGGGCGTCAGAATATAAATAATGCGTTAGGGTTAGGTTAGGTTAGGTTTGGATTTGGGCGACCTTTTGTGACGTGACGATGTGTGTCACGTGTGACGAGGCGTCACAAATGGGCGCCGGGATTGCTAATGTCCACTGTCATTACTCATAGTTGAGGAAAATGTCTCGCCAGACAATATTACGTTTTGTTATTTCAGAAAATTATACGTATGTCTCTCTCTTGCTTCTACATTAACGTACCACTCTTTCAATCATCACAAACTTGTATCTCAAAAAAATACAGGCTGTAATATTAATGAGTGTTGTACTAGAGTCAAGTATTTTATTATCGTTTGACTATGCTTAATTTTAAAAATATGTAATTATTGACTTTTTGTTAACATTATGGCCAACTACTACTGTTTAACAAGACTAATTTGACATTTTACTGATTCATTATTTTGTATATTAGTTTTTTTTTGTAGTTTTCAATATTTTTTTATTGTTTAATCGTAACAATAATTGTATATTGACGATGGAATTGTATATTATTTAATTTTCACACACCATGCTATAATGGTAGAATGTATGAATCTGTTTTAAACAGAAAAACCATAGGTACTACGTTTTGAGTAATAATAATAATAGCTCCCCTCACCGATTTCGGTGTCGGTAGCCGATTTCATTGAAACCAGGCCAGCTACGCAGGAGTTATTTTGTGCCCAAGTGTGTGCGCAATAAACAAAGACACTTTCTCTTTCTTTTACCCTCATAACCCACTGGGTCGGTAAACCGACACGACTGGCGAGAGAACAGGCGCAGGACCAACTTGTTACATGCCCATCCGACGCATGGATCATCTTTCTTGTCAGACAATCAGGTGATCAGCCTGCATTGTCCTAACCAAACTTGAAAACAACATTTTTGTTGTTCCAACGCGGGAATCGAACCCACGACCTCCGGGTCGATAGCGAAGCTCTGAACTTGAGTAAAGTTCTTCATTTTTAAAAGTGGAACGAAACCGCCAGTACAATAAGTGTTATAAAATAAACATTGCTCGCGAAACACTTCGTTCACACAATATTGACGAAGCTAACAGAATCGACTGTCTTGTTTGTCTTTTGTTATTTTCGTATTTCTCGACGGTTTCGAGGTCAAATAATAAATTGAGTTGTAAATATATTGAGTGGTCAATACGGGGTCGAATATATCTTACAAGCCCAAATAAAACGTCAAGAACTGCAAATCACACGAGGATATTGTAATTATCTTGCGCTTGTCAATCCGCCTGTCGAGCATGGCGTATATACAGTGTGTGTATATCAAGCCGAATATAGTGTGAAGAGAAGGACGCGTAGAGCATTTTTGTTTTGCACCTCATATAAATTACTTACCATAATGCTAGATTAAACACAAAGCAGATGAGTTTCAATCCTGGCCAGATGTTAGGTCAGTGCGTTCGTGTGTAAAGACTAGGAGCCCGCGAGCCCCAGCATAGTAAGATTCACTCCTTGTGGTCATTTTGAACCATTGTTTTTTATCGCGTTATTGTAAGTAATTTATATGAGGAGCCAAAAACTGCTCTACGCGTCATTCTCTTCACACTATATTCGGCTTGATATATGAACCGTGGCACGCACTTTATAGGCAAGATACTATGTAGAGAGCTATGTCCAGGAGTGGACATCATATATGAAACGATGATGATGACCTAAGTATAACTATACTTTACCTTCCCAAACTCGCGCCCGTGAAGTACAACATAAAGTAAACAATAAAAGTACCGGTAAAGTACAGGTACATAAAGCGTGCACAAACAATACAGCATTATCATACTCGCAGCTTTACTGCGGAACTCTAAGGCCCGTGATAATAAAGAGGTCTCAAACCCAACCTCACTTGAGAACATATTTGACAGATACAACGTTCCGTTTCACTTTCAAAAGTGGACGATCTTATCAATGTTGCGTAGTACTTTAATTTCTTTTCTTTTAATATTCATATTATAGCATACAATTTAAATATATTATATCTAGCAATATCCCGCGAAACAATTATAACCACAACCAGCAAGCAGATGAGTGAGTGTACGCATAGGCATGCGTTTGATGCACCTCCCTCCTCCCACACTGCTTATGCGTACACTCGCAAGCAAAAAACATGAAAACACCACCACCACACAAGCAATAATGTTAACACGATCGTGCAAAGTCCCACCACCATGCAGGTTGCAAAACTCGACGCGCGTTTCGCTCCGACCCCGGAGCATCCTCAGGATGTTGACTCTGCGAACAATGTTCGTTAAGTCTCATATTATAGATTACGGAAAAACATTAAAATAAGTATAATTTTTATTTTTATAATCTTATTTTTTATGTTTTAAAAATAAAAATAAAAAGTATATACAACATAAGTAAAGTTCTTCAAAAGTGCAACGAAACGTTGTTTTATCTGTCAAATGGGTTCTCAAGTGTGGTTGGGTTTGAGACTTCTTTATTAATACGGGCTTAAAACTGTAATAAAACGATATCGAGGGGTATAAAATCGCTTTATTTGTGCCCCCGGACGGGGGGTCACGAATCAAAGGGAATCAATTTGACCCCGGCCCCTTTCAGCGGTTTATGGGGGTTTAATGGGGGTACATTGTATTTTGATGTCATTTTAATACCGTCAGGTGATCGTAAAAACTTGTCATCGAAATACTATAGAAGACAGTTTTAACGTTACCAGTGGTTTAGTGGTTGGTTCTCGACTGGAAGGTCGTGGGTTCGATGCCCGCGTTAGGACAACTATAATTGCTAACGCCTCCGTGGTCTAGTAATTCAGACCTTCGCTCTCGACCCGGAGGTCATGGGTTCAATTCCCACATTGAACAACAAAAAAAAATTTGTTTTCAAGTTTAGTTAGGACAATCTGATCACCTGATTGTCTGACAAGAAATATGATCCATGCGTCGGATGGGCATGTAAAACTTCGACGCAGGCAGTGAAAAATGCATGTATATGTCGCAGTCATCTGATTGAATCCGCTATTTAATTGAATGACTAGCGCTTACATTGAATCCTGTTTTTACCAACAAATTTTAGAATCAGAGACTAGGACAGCCATTTAATATTTTAGTTTCAAACTTCGAAATTTCCGAATGAGTACTAATAAAACGAACATTAAAGTAAATTAATCAAAAAACATAATATCAACACATTGCTATCTGTACGAGCTGTTTGACGCCATTTTAAAACCGCCTAGTGATTCAATTAAGTAACCAGATTCAATAAGATGACTGCGACATATATATTGCCTCATCTTTACGTCGGATTCGAGGCAGCAATAACAGAGTTCTGAAGGAAATAGCTGACAACGGGGACTGTCCGCTCGTTAGCAATTTAAGAAAAATCACAAGTTCGCTAGTTAAATATAAGTACTAACAAAATAAGATATAAGTAACTAACTAACAAACTATGGACCCTTAAGTTGTCCGATAATAAAAAAAATTATTTTTATTTTTTATTTATTGCGTACACACTTGGGCTGCATAATACATAAATCCTGCTTAGATGTTACTGATTTTTTTTCTTTTGGTTCTTGACGGTTATTTTGCAAAAACTTATTAAAAACGTAAGAAAGTGGAAAAGTGTAAATAAAAGTCCTGCTTAGATGGTCTGGTTTCAACGTAACCAATCACTAAAATCGATGTGGAAGCTTATTATTGAATGTGGATATGACAGTAGACGTTTTTGTTTAACATTCAAAATCGTGATATAACTCAATAAATTGAACAACTCGCGGTACTAACATCGTGAATCGATTACTGAATCGATTTTAAATTCAATAAATGCCGCCCCACGACATGGGAGATATAGAGAGTGGATGGAACAGAAGTTTTTAGAAATGTTAGAAGTATACAATTGTATTCTTCTAGTGGTGAAGCTTTCAACCTAATAATATGTTATTAGGTTGAAAGCAACCTAACCGAAAACAAACAAACCCGTCTATGACACAACCATAGACTAGTCAGTCATGCCAATTGGCCAATATTAATACAATGATTATTGTTTGCTATGAATCCATAGACTATAGGCTTATATTCTACAATCAGCAGTGTCAAAATGGAATATTTTTACAGTGAAAGTTCATTTGATGATTAAACATATTAATTATTGTTTAATTGTTATAAAATGTTTTGGATAATGAAGTGTAATCTTCTAGATCTAGTTGATCAGTGTGCACAATAAGTAAACATGTGAAATTTTCGGTGTTTTTGGTTTGTTTACGTTCGGGTTAAATTTATCTGGGATGATAACATCGTGTTACCGTCCCACTGGGTTATGAGAACATAGGGAAGAGAGAGTGTCTTTGTGTATTGCGCACACACTTGGGCACCATAAAATAACTCCTGCGTAACTGGTCAACTGGCCTGGTTTCAATGAAATCCACTACCGACACCGAAATCAATAACGGGAGCTGCTATCATTATTATAACATCGTCCGCCCTCCATGTCTGTGGCAAGATGAGGTCTATTTATATTCATGTTGTAGAAGATATATTTTTGTTTATCAACGTAATGGACTCTCAAACAACAACATAGAGTTCTTATAAAAATGTGTTGAATCAATTAATATATTTCTATTAATTGAAACAAAGCATTTTTATAACAAAGATCGACGACATCCGTAGCGCGGTGGTTGAGCGCGTTGGTAACTATCTCCCATGAAATACTTTGGTTGTCTTATGATAATGATAGCTCCCCTCGCCGATTTTGGTGTCGGTAGCCGATTTCATTAAAACCAGGCTAGCTACGCAGGAGTTATTTATAGTGCCCAAGTGTGTGAGTAATATACAGAAGCACTCTCTCTTCCTTCACTCTTGTAGCCCAGTGGGACGGTAAACCGACACGAGAGATCAGGCGCAGGACCGACTTTTTACATGTCCATCCGACGCACGGATCATCTTGTCAGACAATCAGGTGATTAGCCTGCATTGTCCTAACCGAACTTGAAAACAACATTTTTAACCCTCGACGCAAAAACGACGGAGTGTTATAAGTTTGACGTGTCTGTGTAAATATGTATATATCTGTTTGTGGCATCGTAACTCCCAAACGGATGAGCCGATTTTGATGCGGTTTTATTGTTTGAAAAGTCAGTCGAGAGTTTTCTTAGCTATGTTTGGTGGAAATCGGTTCAGGTCTTCAAGGTCGTTCTTTAGGTGTTATAGGAATGTTACACGTCAAGTAAAGTCAACGCAAGAATCGAACACACGACCGCTGAATCGAGGGCTAGGCTCTAAACCAGTAGACCGCGGTTTTTAATATAAGTACGCAATAAAACCCCACTTGCCAGCACTGGAAACTACTTCTAGTGTCACTCGGATCCTAAATATTAACTGGAAAACTTCCAGCGACTTGTGGAATTGGAAAAGTTTCGCAAAAAACCCGGCGCTGAGTTAATTAGGTTGCAGTATTTTCTCCGCTGATTGGATCGGCCTGATTACGTAAAATTATTAAATTATTAATGAGCCAAAATCGCGCCATGAGACACGCTGTTAACTTCGACTGCTCTTTTATATAGGGTGTAAAAAGAACAGTCACTATAACTTTAAGATGCGATGATACGACCTTTCCTTATTTTAGAAATGTATTTTTTTATATTTTTTTTAAAGCCAAAAATTATGATCAGGATATAGAGAGAACGGAGAGCCCTGTCGGTCAGTGGAAACAGGTTGGCCCATAGATTTGCACGGTGTAATTTAGAAGTAAAATGCCCATGTAGATGATTTTTATGATATCATGCGAAAGAAGACATGGTATGTGGTGCAAAGTACAAGGACAAGCTGCAACAGCATTCTGGAAACGATAGCAGATAGGTTAGACGCTGCAGTTCTAAGTCGCTTCATTGATCTACATATAGTGAGATGTGTGGATCGTTGAATTAACTCAGAACCATATGTGTAAAATTACTAACATAAACATTTAGTTCTAAATTATAAGATTACTAACACATTATATTATGGACTGCTATTGTCTGAAATATATATATTTTTTTATAAAAAAAATTTTGCCGTAAAAATAACAATAAAGCAAAACATTTTTTTTTTAATTTTTGTAAAAAAAAATACATTTCTAGAATGAGAAAAGTATAATCATAATATCCCAAAGTTATAGTGACTGCTCTTTTTACACCAGTTAATATACGACTTGTATGTGTTCATATTTGAGGCATCGTTACTCAAAACGGAGTAACTGACTCTGATCTAGTTTTTCTGCAGAAGCTGATCGGCCGACTGATTACGTAAAATTAACAAAAATTGCGCGATGCTTCATTTTTGCTGTGACACTAGCGCCGAAAACAATTTAGTGGCAATCATAGGAACTACTGTTACCTTAAACGTTGGCGTCAAATTCATCTTTCCGAATTTTAAAACTTTAAACTGCTTTTTTGGTATTTGACTTTGCTATTCGTTGAGGCGGATTTCTTGTGTGTTACATAATGCTATACCATTATGAATTAGGTTTAAAACAATGTAATGTCAAATATGACATTTGACAATGACGCTTGTCTACATATTAGTCCTCTGGTAGAGTCCATAAAGGTGAGACCTATGTATCTAGTTATAAGATATTGTATAATATAATATCTTCGTGAATAAAGCCAATACGATTAACTAGAAGTGTTTATTATTGGACGTGTAAATGGACAGTAATATATGCTGTGGCACTATAACGTAACATTGTGCTGACACGATATCTAGTGTATATCGATGAGAGGTAAGGGATAGGACCATTTCTCTGAGATGCCACCTGAGATGTAAAAAATATTATACAAGATGTAAAATAAATGAGTGATACGTTAGGGAGTGTATGTGCTTGCTAAGTACCAGCGCTAAAACACTTACTTTTGACTTTCATGTTTGTATGAGAAAAATCCCCAACATCATAAATTTACCCATACAATAATTTGAAAAGTACCTCTTTCAACGCTAGTTCTTTCTCAGTAAACCCTATATACGGGATCCATACACCCTAAAGTATTATCACTCATTAATATTATAGCATGTTTACGGCCGAGATACCTCCTTGTTTAGACTGCGTCAGAAAGACTTCGCAAAAAAGGCGGCTAAAACAAGAAAAAAAATCAATTTCAAATCTAGAAATGCATAGGTACAAAGCTTTTTCGTTTCTTTTCGTTTCGTTTCATTTCATTTCATTTCATTTTATTTATAGCCTATGTTACTCGCGGCATCATTACCAATCGATTGATACCTCATTTATTAAAATCGGATCAGTAGTTTAGCCGCTACAAGGGAACATACATACATACATACATATACTCCCAAAATCTTTACCCTTCCTTTTGCTTAGCCGAAGTCGGGTAAATATCACCGCGGCAAAACAAAAGCAGTCGGTTTATTAAATTACCTTTTTCTTGTTTGGAGTCGGTTTGAAAACAATAGAGGCTTTGAACATTTCAATTCTTTTATACCAGAGATCACATCTGGGGCCTCTCTGATTTGATTTTGATTTAGATACGATCATGCCGCATACTTCCTAATAATTTGACATTTGTTTATTTTGATTCTCAGTCGATTGATATGGTCGGGAGTACAAAAGTTACGATCTAACAATTTTCTTTATTCTGATAAGTTTCAAAGTAATTCACCAAATAAAATACGAAAAACCACTGATATCGAACGGATTCGGTACACGATTGTGTCGGGAGTAGGCCCGCTGTATTTGTATTCAAACCGCATCAATCCCCGTGAAGGCAATACAATTTGCAAACTTTGAATTAATATCGAATTTTTGTCAAAGCCCGCCAGATCTTCGACTAATTAAAAGATTTGGCGATTGTTCGGCGGACCGGTGATATCTGTCTCAACTTGACTATAAATGAAGGTGAAACGAAATTAATTAAAATAATTAATTACAAACTTTAGGCCGGTAACAATTCGATACGCGTTATTCTTCATCTCAACTTTTGTTTGAATTTCACAAGAAAACGGGAATTTAACAAATTTTGTTTCTGTGTATTTTTACCCGACTTCGGCGAAGCCAAAAGGAAGGGTTATGATTTTGGCAGTCTATGTATGTATGTATGTATGTTCCCTCGTAGCGGTTAAACTACTGGTCCGATTTTAATAAATAAGGTGTCAATCGATTCGCCGTGGTCCCGCGAGTAACATAGGCTATATAATTTTTTGAAAAATTTTGTATTTTGAAAATTATACCCCACAAACTATCTCAAAAAAAATTAAATTAAGATAATTGTATCGTGTTAAAATATAGGTAAGGCTTGGCAAGCACATTACAAATATGTATAAAAATATTTATTAATTATTACATTTTATTGTTAAATTCAAAATAAACTTGTAAAATTCGGTCGTACAAGTAGTATCTAGGAGTTGTTTAGTTACTTACTATGTAACGGTTAGTTTAATGAAAATATATTTGATGAGAAAACAGAAAAACATAAAATAAAAAATAAAAAATAACTATAACCCGACTTCGCAAAAAAGGGGTTTAAAAAGGCTGAAACAAGAAAATAATACAATTTTAAATCCAGATATGCATAGGTACAAAAATGGTCAAGGTAGAGCCGTGGTCGTACCCGCTATTGGGATTGTGTGATTTCACTCTGGATTTCAAATTTAATTATTTTCTTGTTTCAGCATTTTTAGACCCCTTTTTTGCAAAGTCGGGTTATAGTTTTTAACTTTTTTTTAAATAATACATACCCTACATACAATATATACAGGTGATTCATGGTTCATATATCAAACCGAATATACTGTGAAGATAAAGACGCGTGGAGCATATTTTGTTTTGGCACCTCTTATAAATTACCTACCATAACGCGACAAATCACGATAAAAGATCTCTATAAAAGTCACAAAACAGATGTTTTAATCCTGGTCAGGTCTTAAGTCAACGACCAGTGCGTTCGTGTGTATATGTCGCAGTCATCTGATTGAATCCGCTATTTAATTGAATGACTAGCGCTTTCATTTTTACCAACAAATTTTAGAATCCGAGACTAGGACAGCTATTTAATATTTTAGTTTTAAACTTCGAAATTTCCGAATGAGTACTAATATAACGAACATTAAAGTAAATTAATCAAAAAATATATCAACACATTGCTATCTGTACGAGCTGTTTGACGCCATTATATAACCGCCTAGTGATTCAATTAAATAACCAGATTCAATAAGATGACTGCGACATATAGACTAGGAGCCAGCGAACCACAGCATAGATTCACTACTTGTGGTCTTTTTCGATCTTTGATTTTTTTTAGTTATATTTAGTCCATTATATATTGCCCAGCAGTGGGATAGTTTATAATAATAATATATTCATTGGGTCCACAGGATATCACAGGACTGTGTGGATACCTTTTCGACAACTTGTACATTACACTGCCTATCAAAACAATTGCAGACCTCGAACTGCCTTTACTTATTTGTCTTCCTCTTTCTTCTTATATTTTGTTCTTTATGTCTGTCCGTTGTTTAATTATGTCTCTCTTATGACTGCGGTTATCTTTTTTACTCTTGTATTTTTTTTTTTGTGTTTATCTTTTCATTATTATTGTTATATTAAGTCGAGAGCTTAACATAAAGGACTTCACCTGAATGCAACAAACTTGCGTTGACCTGCAACAAGCTTGTGCCGCCAACTTTCACTGTTGATCAGGGATGAAATGGATATAACATTTCGGATACGGATATGGACTTTAAATGATTTTGGATTATCCTTTTGTTTCGGATAGTTTCGGTTACGGATATTAAATTTTGGTTTCATTTTTACAGTAGCATAACTTTCATTTCAGATTCGGATAATTTTTATATCGGATATCCGATAGTTTCGGTTACGGTTACGAATCTCCCTAGCATTTCTGCTGTTAATTATAACCACTCCCAGAGACTGCAGGGCGTCTTACATTGTCCAGCTCTAATTAGGCGCTCGGTGCATACGGGCCACTGGCGACCGGTCGCCGCTACAGCATGAGTAGACATGATTCTAGTGTATACAATAATAGACACCTCCGTGATCTAGTGGTTCAGGGCTTCGCTCTCGACTCGGTCGTGGGTCATATTCCCGCGTTGGAACAAAAAAAACGGTTCAAGAAGAGATACTCTAAACCACTAGACCACGAAGGCGTTTGAGTTAACAATAGACATTAGTAAAACCATTGCATGTCTACTTACTTAATTTTTTTAATTTATTTACCATTTAAAACAATTATTAAATTACAATGTTACTTACTTGAGCAAGTGCAATTATTCATTTCAAGATTAGTTTAATGTGCGTATTACGTGTGGAGCTTCAGGTGCGGTGGGTCGTCAGCTCGCGGGATATTGTAGCTAACGGTAGGATTTTTTTTTTATTTATTTACAAATATTTACAGGATACAAAAGAAAATTGAACACAATATAATTAAACAAGATATAAACTTAAACAGACTTACAATATAAAAAATATGATAAAAACAATATGAAATGTTAATATGGATGTTGCCTAACTTGATTTATACTTAACAGACTTACAATATAAAAAATATGATAAAAACAATATGAAATGTTAATATGGATGTTGCCTAACTTGATTTATACTTAACAGACTTACAATATAAAAAATATGATAAAAACAATATGAAATGTTAATATGGATGTTGCCTAACTTGATTTATACTTAACCCTAGATAACTAATCATTCGTCTACACGACTACGCTACTATCCACGATAGTCGAGTACACCTAGTTCCTCGTACCCCCCGCTCAAGAATCTTTTTCTACCTTCCTAAATAGTCAATTTAGTACATCCTGTGAGGAAATTTCAATCATACGATACTTAGAAATTGAATTACGGTCATATCGTCGTCCAGTCGACGAAAGTTTAGTAATTACGTGGTATGTTTTGCAAAGGTATATATGTCGCAGTCATCTAATTAAATCAGCTATTTCATTGAGTGACTAGCGTTTTTATCGAATGACGACATTTAATTGAAAGACTAAAGGACAACTCGTCAAGTTGTTTATTGTAACGCCTAATGTCTTGACTGAACATTGATTGAACGTCATTTAGTCATGTAGTCATTGACTGAACGTCATTTAGTCCGATTTTTTAACCGACTTCCAAAAAAGGAGGAGCTTTCTCAATTCGATGAATAAGTAGGTTTTTTTATGTTTGTTACCGAATAATTTTCCGATTTTTTAACCGACTTCCAAAAAAGGAGGAGCTGGAAAAAATTTAGTATAAATCCCTCTTAATTGGGGGGTGGAGGGAGGGGGAGGAGGGGAGGGGGGGAACCCCCCCCTACCACTCCCACCTTTAGGAGACTACTAGTTTGGAAGATATTTATGGTTGAAGTTTTGAGGTTATGTCTGCGTTTCCGGGATATTTCCAGGAGTAAAACAGGGGAGAAAGGTGGAGACGGCGGTAAGGGGACAAAGGAAATCCCCCCTACCCTCCCCTCTACTCAGCAACCACTAGTTAAGAAAATATTTACAGTTGTAGTTTAGAGGTTAGATAAAACAGACAAGTTCTACGTGGAGATTTGTTTTTGGGACAATGTCGGTCTGTCACGTCTCCGGCGCTGCGGGAAATGCAGCCCCTTCGCCCATGCGTAACGAATGACATCAACCAACACTCGCCTTAGGCAGCTCCGGCTTTCTGGTCGCCGATGGCGACCAGCCTCCGCCGCCACGGCGAGTCCTGGTTTCTGCATTTCGTTACGGCGGGCGGGGGCTGCTCTCCCTCCGCGCCTACGCGCTTAAATATACACTCTAGGGGTTGACAGACAAGTACTACGTGGAGTCGGGGTTGATAGATTCGCTTTTAGTAAAATTCAGTCACCTGACTGATTTTATGTCCGCTCTCATATAAGGGCTATGTTACAATCCGCTAACTAATTGGACGTTGAGTGACGATTGTACAATCAATGTTCGGCCTAGTCTTTCAATTAAATGTCGTCATTCGATAAAAACGCTAGTCACTCAATGAAATAGCTGATTTAATTAGATGACTGCGACATATACATTACTTTTTTGTTATTTTTTTCTATTTAACATGAGAAACACACAATATTTTTTATAATAAATATAGTTTATCTATATTTTACCAAAAACATACATAAAAGAACTATATAAAGATATACTTTGTGTACTTCAATTAGAAAACCTATGTAGTTTTCTTAGTTTGTTCATAGGAAACTAAGTTATTAGCCATTTTTTTATACATTATTATAATTTTTATAAACGGATATGAGGAACTGAGCATCAGAGAGAAAAACCGCAGAAACAGAAGATGTGGTCGACAAGCGGTCTGACAATTCGGGAGACTGAGGAAATTTTGAGGGTTAAAGTTCATCACGACACTAACAGAGCTTTAGATTGCCCTAGTGAATTTTCAGAGTCGGAAAACGTTATTATACAACCAAGCGAGAGTCAATAACATCAAATTATAGATTCTGAATCAGAAATAATCTAGTTTTATCATAATAACAATGGTGCATCTCAGTCTCAGTTTATCAGATGTTCCCGAATACATGTCATGTACTAACAGACAAACTTAAAGATGGTCTCTATACATTTTTATAATATAATAATATGCTAAATCTGTTTATTATTAATTATAATATTCATAAATAACACAATTAACAATGAAAATGGCGCGATTTTTTAATGAATGTGGGAGATCAACTGATGGAGCACTGGCTGCGGCAACGCATTCAGACGGTGACTTTGTGGAGTGATATTAAAGTCATAATACAAGAATTTTTTTGGCGATTGTTTCAACATAGAAGTTCCTTTTCCTACTGTTTCAATCGTGCGCAAAATCTGAATGTCATGTCCATCGAAAGCTCGTAGAGTGACAAAACATCGCTACATAAATCCAAAAGAGTTATTCGAGGCTCCCACAATATTATCATATGTAGTAGCTGTATGATGAATTAAATAAATATTATCACTCTTATTTTTAGTTCGTATTAAACCAAACTTAAGTGACATGTAACAATTTCCTGGTTTTATTAAACATTTTTGATAATATTCACGTTTTTTACCGCGTAGTCCGCTCGACGAATGTTTAGTTACTATGTAACTGTAAATATAGTTTAGTTATCTAGGGTTAACAGACTTACAATATAAAAAATATGATAAAAACAATATGAAATGTTAATATGGATGTTGCCTAACTTGATTTATACTTAACAGACTTACAATATAAAAAATATGATAAAAACAATATGAAATGTTAATATGGATGTTGCCTAACTTGATTTATACTTAACAGACTTACAATATAAAAAATATGATAAAAACAATATGAAATGTTAATATGGATGTTGCCTAACTTGATTTATACTTAACAGACTTACAATATAAAAAATATGATAAAAACAATATGAAATGTTAATATGGATGTTGCCTAACTTGATTTATACTTAACAGACTTACAATATAAAAAATATGATAAAAACAATATGAAATGTTAATATGGATGTTGCCTAACTTGATTTATACTTAACAGACTTACAATATAAAAAATATGATAAAAACAATATGAAATGTTAATATGGATGTTGCCTAACTTGATTTATACTTTTGAGAGGAAACACAAGGGGTGATTCCAAAAACAGTCTACGCGACCCCCGTTTTTCCCCTTGATAATGCCACTAAAGTAACAATTTTTCATGAGTATCTATGTATGTAATCCCTGTGTTCCAGTACCTGATAGTAAAAGAAAATAACGTTTTTTTCGTTCAGATTAGCGTTCCATTAGCACTTTAGCAACATTATGATCGTTTTGAACTGTTTTGACTAGTGTTCCACACGCAGCTGTCAGCTGTCAAAAACTGTTCAAAACGCTCAGAATGATCACGCCATTTTACCCATCTTGTTTTTGACGTTTACTTAGATTTCACTGATCTCGATGTTATTTTTAAGTTATGGGTCGAGCAAATTTATTCTAGATTCTTTTATAATGTAGTTATTATTGTTAATTTAAAATAGAAATAGAATTTATGAGATAAAAAGGAAATGTTAAATTTTGACCTCTGTCAGTCGTTCCACTAGCAGTAAAGTTTGCTACAAACGATCAGATCGAAAATTGCATAATTTTCAATATTGTGCTAAAGAAACGACTGTGTGCGTTATGAATGTTCTGAGCGTTCAGAGTAAAAGAAGCGCTTAAAGAACTGAATGTATAGAGGTTATCAATTCAACCGGTTTTTTATGTATGTACCGATTTCTCTGAGGCTAATGATCCGATTTTCGTAATTCTTTTTTTATTCGACGCAGAATAGCTGCCATTTGGTCCCATAAAAAATGTACATAGCTTGGATTTGTACTTTTTATTTTATGAACATATTTCACCAATTTTCGTTGCAGTTGTGGTCTTTTGGTTTTTAAGTAACCGTTTTCTTGTTTGCCTACACAGCAGGCAAAAGGGTCGCGATTGCTGTAAATAAATAATTAGCACTGACCGAACCCTGCGGAGATTCAATAAACCCTTTCCCATGTACATTGAATATTAAACTATAGGTACTGCGAGTAACCGTAGACCGAACACAGTACCGTCAGAACTTTGTCAAACAAAAATCCAGGGAATCGATACTAATATTATAAAGCGGAAGAGTTTGTTTGTTTAAACGTGTTTATCTCAGGAACTACTGGTCCGATTTATTTATTTTGTTGGATAGTCCATTTATAGAGGAAGGCTTTAGGCTAAGTAATATTACGCTGCGATCAATAGGAGAGAAGAGATCAATAGGAGTGAGAAATGTTGCAAAAACGGGAAAAAATATTTACATTTGGGGACTTTCGTTGCGTGCGGTATAAACGGTTTAAGTCACACAAAAACCACGTGAACGAAGTCGCAGGCACAGCTAGTACCTAATATTCTTAACTAAAAACAAAATTAAAAAAAAAATAACCTCCCGATTTGTTAAGCAGTAAAAAACTGACGATGATATATTTTTTTCTCTATTAAGGACTTTGTTCACAAAGAGAAGCGACCGCGTCGTCCTCGTATGGCTACAAAATCACTTACTAAACTATTTATATGAATGTCTTACATTATATACTTATATTAATGTCTTACATCTAGACCAGCTTTAACTAATTTATACAAAATTATAGCATCACTCGACGTAGGCACTGACAATGCAATATTACTGCCTCCCACGTTTTTAAACATTGTATTATTGAAAATACAACTCCTAAATGATTCGTCCCGGACACATTCCACCAGAATGTGGTAGACATCTTCAATATTGCCACCCACATCGCAGTTTGAGGATGCAGTCTTCCCCATTAAAAACGCAAACTTATTAAGTGGAGTGTGTCCAGATCGTATCCTAAAGGCAATGACCAGAGTTTTGCTATTAAATTTTCCATTGTGGAACCAGGGCTGACGATGATGAATTATATGAATTATGATTAATTTAGTTAAGGAAACTTTCCATCATGTCAGCGTTCAAACAAAATTATATAACAGGTGTAAAAAGAGCAGTCACTACAACTTTGGGGTATGATTATACTACCTTTTCTCATTCTAGAAATGTATTTTTTTTTGCTTTATTGTTATTTTTGCGGCACAAAAATAAGAAGTGGTGAATAGTAAAAAATTTTTTTTTTAGTTTTTGATAAAAATATAAAAAAATACATTTCCAAAATAAGAAAAGGTAGTATAATCGTATCTACCATAACACAAATCGCGATTAAAGATGTCCATAAAGTCACAAAACAGATGAGTTTCAACCCTGGTCAGTTGTTAGGTCAACGACCAGTGCGTTCGTGTGTATAGACTAGGATCCAGATAGATAGTAAGATTGACTCCTTGTGGTCATTTTAGACCTTTGATTTCTTTTTTTGAGCTTGACAGATTAAGTAATTTATATGAGGTGCCAAAACAAAAAAATCTCTACGCGTCATTCTCTTCACACTATATTCGGCTTGATATATTATGAACCACGAAACGCCTCTGCACATTCCTTGGTTTGCAGGTCATAAAATAAGTAGAAAATTGTTAAGTCTAGCACTTAGAGTTCGGTCCGGACATATTCCATCAATTTGCAAATTTATTTTTATAGTATCACGTAAAGGCAAAGATGTGCGTTAAATATTATGCCCCTTTCGCGAGGGGCCCATAGCAATTGCTACTCTTGCTACTGGTTAATCCGGCACTGCCTACCCTTTAATAACAATTCCCACAGCAGGAAGATGTTCCGGTCATCCACCAGGCGTCCTGTCGTCGTCCCTGTCATCCCGCATCCTACAACATCCCGCCGGTGTGATTTATGGCGGGACGAACAATGGACGGGATTTAATGGCAGACCGCCCGCCCTTCTGAGGTTTGTCGCGGAACGTCTCGAAGGCGCCGAACACACTATAGTCGGTTTATTTATTTATTTTATTTATTAACCTTAATGCACAAACTGTACAAAGGCGGACTTAATGCCATGCGGCATTCTCTACCAGTCAACCTTTGGGCGTTACAAAAGCAAAATTTTATAGGTGCCGGTAAAGTAACAGAATGATTATCTATCTTATTTATAAAGTCATAGAAATAAATATAACATTACATATTATATATTAATAACATAAATAATAAAATAAATATTACATATTATATACTATTATAATAATAAATAATTTATACTATAATAATAACAAGTATTATATATTAAATAAATAAATATATTATACTATAAATATAAGATACTGAAAATTTTAAGAATCTGCCAATTGCTTAAGATAAAAGTCTCGAATTCTGCGCTTAAACATGTTTCTGGTTTTGGACAGCCTGATTTCCAGAGGAAGAGCATTCCAGATAAGAATAACCTGTACGTTCAATGAAGAGTGGACGATACCAGATTTATGGGAAGGGCAAAGTAAAAGCTCGTTATTAAAAGATCGGAGGTTCTTGTCATGGCTGCTGCAGAGATATCGAAAGTGGGAGGAGAGATACGCGGGAGCGTTGGGATGGTGCAGCAGCGAGTAAAGCATGCACAATGCCCGCACGGATCGTCGTTGACGAACTGGCAACCAGTTCAGTTTAGAGCGAAGGTGAAGATAAATCTTAAGCAACTATTAAAAATACTATCAAGCTTATTCAGTTTATCGGCGTTAAGATCGAGGCAGCACACATCACCATAGTCGATTATTGGGAAAATAAGGGTTTGAACTAACATGGTCTTGATAGGGATAGGAAGGAAATTTTTAAGTCGATAAAGGGTCCGCAAGATACCCGTGACTTTACAGGAAATGCTGGTAATATGGGTATGCCAAGCGAGTGTAGAATCGATGTGTAAACCAAGATCTTTAACGCTTGTACTAAAATCAATTACAGAACCATCGTAGATAACAGGTGGAAGGGTCCCTAGAACCACTTTACACAGTTGTCTAGGACAGTAAAACAATATAGCCTGGCATTTAGAAGGATTAACAGTTAAACCAAACTTCTCACACCAAGCTCTTATTGCATGTAAATCCTGATTTACCTCCACAATGGCTGTTGATAGCTGTTCTAATCTTGCCAGTTTATAAAGTTGCAGGTCATCGCCATAAAGATGGTACGTACTGCGAAGTCTATTGGTAACGAGATTTATAAAAATACTGAAAAGCAGGGGAGACAAAATACCGCCTTGAGGGACGCCAGCGTCAATGTTGCTCCAGTTAGAGAATTTACACATTCGTACAGACTGCTGGCGGCCTCGAAGATAGGAGGAAATCCAAGTGAATGCTTCAGATGAGATCAAAAGACCAGAAAGTGCGGCCAGTAGGATGTCATGATTGACATGTTTAAATGCATTCGAGAAATCTACTAGCACTAGAACGGTAATCATAGAGTTCTCGAAGCCTGCTTTTATATCACTTGTTACTTTTAACAGCGCCGAGGTTGTGCTATGTCCAGGTCTGAATCCGGACTGAAGTTGAGAAAGCAAGTCATTTTGATAAATAAACCTGGACAACTGTTTATAGACGCAGGCTTCGAGAATCTTGGATAAGAAGGGAAGGATGGAGATAGGACGAAAATGTGTAGGATCTGTAGGGTTGGGGATTTTTGGAAGCGGGTGAACGAAGGCTTTGCGCTACATGTTAGGGAATTCTGATGAAACGAGGGAGAAATTGGTAATGTGGGTTATGGTAGGAAGAAGTTGGTCTTGAATAGTGGTAATCATGCGACGACTGACGTCATCACATCCCACGGCTTTTGAAACAATAGACTTGGCTGTATTGTCGATCTCATCTAAAGCCACTGGAGAAAAATGAAACGGATCTATATTAGGACGGGGTAGGCTGTTTAAATAACTTATGGGCTGGGATTTGGTATGATCGGTTTCAAGATGTTATGTTTTTTAACGGTCTTTTTAAGAATCTATAGTATGCTAGCTGTGCCCGCGACTTCGTTAGCGCGGTTGTCGGAAACACTATCGCGATTATCTTTTGATTGCCCACGTTGGTGTTATTAACTATGATTATGAAAGAGGAATAATTCTTTCATACATATTTTTTGAGTAACTTAAACCGTTTATGCAGCGCACGTAACGACAGTCCACAAATGTGAATAATTTTCCCCGTTTTTGCAACATTTCTCACTGCCACTCCGCTCCTATTGGTCGCAGCGTGATGTTTTAAAGCCTAAAGCCTTTCTCTATAAATGGCCTATCCAACAAAAAAAGAACATATCCCAAAGTTATATTGACTGTTCTTTTTACACCCGTTATAGCGACCCTTGGCTTTCAACGAGTGTGTTCTTGTGTATAGACTAGAAGCCCGCGAGCCCCAGCATAGTAATAATAATAATAATATCTATGGACGCTTCACACCACGTCAATCTGGCCCTGTGCTAAGTATCCGAAGAACTTGTGTTACAGGTACCAGACAACGGAAATATATTTAATACTTTTATACTATACACATATTTAAGATTTTTATTATATTATACACAAATTTAATACACATCCATGACCCAGGAACATTGATAACTTTTTGTTCCCTCGGCGGGATTCGAACCCGCGACCTTTCGTTCGAGCACCAACGCGCTCAACCAACTGCGCTACGGAGGTCGTCAAAGTAAGATTCACTCCTTGTGGTCGTTTTAGACCTTTGTATTTTTATCGCGTTATGGTAAGTAATTTATATGAGGTGCCAAAACAAGAAATGCTCTACGCGTCATTCTCTTCACGCTATATTCGGCTTGATGTATGAACCGTGGTACACACTGTATAACAATAAATCCTCACTTGGCTTTTATATTCTGAGAAAAGCCTTAAGGCACAACAGTGCTTGAAATCAAATTAAACTGGCTCTCGTGACATCAGTTCAACTCATGTCCGTCCTCATCAACGGTTTCACAGTTAAAAGTGGCCATAAACAATTGAAGATATGAATGGATGAAGGTGATATGTCGCAAAAAAAAAATAACCAGAAAGTTGAGTTTCAACTGTCACATAAACATTTTAGGATATATCGTAACGTATTAAGTACATTGATTCTAGAGATTCTGTAGATTAATTTACTAAGTCCCGATTTCACCAATGCATGTTAGTGTTAACGGCTTGTTAAAATACCATGCCTTCATTCATTAATAGGAATTACGAGAGGAACAACGTGATATTTAACGAAGGTTATACTTTAACATTGCTTGGTGAAACACGCCCTTAATACGTTACGACCTATTCTAAAATGTTTGAGTGATAATTTGAACTCAAATTTCTTTAAATCAGAATTTTGCTACATATCACCTTCATTTATTCATGTCTTCAATTATATACAGGTCTGAGGACTATAAGTTTACACCGTTGTTGATGTATAACTAATAACAGTTGATGAAAAAGTATTTGCAAATTAAATAAGAGATTCATCATCTGGCTGAACTAGGGTGCGGTTGGCGACAGCGGCCATCTTAGTATTCGATGTCTATAATGTGCGCTGGCCGCTTCTTAGATATTCCATTAATATCAATAAGCGACCATTACATTGGAATTAAATTTGACCTCGGCTCCGCAGGCGTCACGAATTAACGTGACAGGCACCGTCCATACCCCATACCCCATCCCCGATCCTCATGCCCCATCCCCCATACCCCACTGCCTCGTGGCTAGGCCGATTTAATTATTCAATTGTTTATTTTGTATTCCAAAATTAAATTACGATATAAATTGACGTCTTTCTTGCGAGGTTCTAGTGATATAATTGGGATAGTTTATAATAAAAGGAATATAAGAACGAGCTAGTTAATATAATTTTAATTGTGATACAATTTATGTTTTGCTTTAATCTTTTTCCCGACTTAGGTGGTCATCCGACTACGTGAAAAATAGAACATGACTGATTGTGCAGTTAAATCCAAGGTTTATTCAAATCCTATGTCGTTACTAATCGGTGTCTGATGAATTAACCTTATCTGTATTTTAACCAGCCATGCAAGGTGTAATTATAAAATATATGTCCCTTCCTTTCTCTATGATAATATTCCACCAATGAGCGTTCAATATGGGTCGTATACTATGTATACTATGTATGTAATCATTTGTTCTAGTTTCACCTCAGCACCTAAACTACTGATCCGATTAAAATAAAGGAGACAGTGTCAGTTATAATAAACCCAGGTAGCAAAAAATGTGATTCATGGTTCATATATTTAACCGAATATAGTGTAAAGAGAATGACGCATAGAGCATTTTTTGTTTTGGCACATCATATAAATAATTAATCATACTTTGCTGGGACTCACGGGCTCCTAGTCTATACACACATTTTATTATTTAGATTAAAATTTTGAGTCCGGGAGGACGAGCCTGGTGATCTGTAACACAGGTACATACTAGCACAGACACCAGTCTCTCATCACATGTTGTCTGCTCAAGAAAACTCTATTTAGTTTATTTACTTAAAACACGAACGCACTGCTCGTTGACCTAACACCAGGGTTGAAATTCATCTGTTTTGTGACGTATATGGAGATCTTTGATTTGTCACGATATGGTATGCAATTTATATGAGGTGTCAAAAAATGCTCTACGCGTCATTCTCTTCACTATAATTGGATTAATACATGAACCATGAATCACATTTTATATTTCCTGGGTTATTATATCTGACACTGCCTTCTTTATTTTAATCGGATCAGTAGTTGTGCTCAGGTGGAACTAACATAAATTATTACATACACAGAAACATATTATGACGAATCCAACAACATATGATGCCTCCGTGGTCTAGAGGATTAGAGTCTAGCTCCCGACTCGGAGGTCGTGGATTCGATTCCCGCGTTGGAACAACACATAATGTTATTTTCAAGTTTGGTTAGGACAACGCAGGCTGATCACATCTATACAGGGGGCCTATTACAAGCTCTTAATTCATCAAGTTTACTTAAGTCATTCAAGTTTACGCCATACAACATAGCTGCCTGGAATTTTCGTATTACGATCACATAATATCTGCATGATGACAGCTAGTTAGCGGACACGTGACACTTGACTTGCTTCCGAATGTCACTTTCAGACAACCAAACTAGGGTGGATCCATTCAGTTTAACATGTTGCTGTAATATGAAAAATAACAAGGCAGTTTAAGACCGTATTATTGAATTGCCTGGAACCAGGCTGGTATTGTAAAAGATCATTATACGGCCCCAGGATAGACAAAGGAACATTGAATACGTATACAAACGCTTCGAATTAGAAAAAAAAACTTGCACCAGGTGATATCGGAAATACATTACTCACCAAAGTCGTTACCCCTACACGCAATCAGTGGGGAATTGCCTCGCATGGGGAGCATCCACACACTTCCTGCTCGACCAGATTCTAAACATTTTACTTTGTAGGACACCTCAGAGTAAAGTAATATTTAGAGCATCGAATAAATAATTCTTATTGTATCTTATTTCCAAACGAAACTCAACAAGCTTCAGGTGATCAGCCCGCATTGTCTGAACCTTAAAAACAACGTTTTTGTTCCAACGTGGGAATTGAATCCATGAAAGCCAAAATAAACTACTAGAACACGGAATAAGTACTAGGTAGGTCCATGCTATAGGGTCCTGGGTTAATTCCATGAGATTTTTGGATATGATATGGATAAATTTTCAAAAAGTATCTCTAACCCCGACAATAGACCAGTAACTAATACTATTGTACACGGCTAATATCGGTTTAACAACGTGAGCAGTCCGGGGTCTGACCCCGTCATTAGTTGCGATAAGTGGCGTATCGCGGGACCCAATGTCCGGGGGCGCATCCGACCCCCCAGCTAGGGTTGAGGGTTGCCAACTATAATAATAATAGCTCCCCTCACCGATTTCGGTGTGGGTAGCCCATTTCATTGAAACCAGGCCAGCTACGCAGGAGTTATTTTTATAGTGACCAAGTGTGTGCGCAATACACAAGACACTCCTTCTTCCTTTTACTCTTATAGCCCAGTGGGACGGTAAACTGACACGGCAGAGATCAGGCGCAGTACCGACTTTTTACATGCCCATCCGACGCATAGATCATCTTTCTTGTCAGACAATCAGGTGATCGGCCTGCATTGTCCTAACCAAACTTGAAAACAACATTTATTGTTCCAACGCGAGAATCGTACCCACGACCTTCCGGGTCGAGAGCGAAGTTCCAAACCACTTGGCGAGAGAACGGGCGAAGTAGAACTTTACATGCCTATTCAGTGGAAGGCCGTATGAAAACAAAATGATCTACGTGTCATTGTCTTATTCACATATTTGGCTTGATATATAAACTAGCGCCACAATCCTGCATCGTCGAAGTTTTTTAAGTCCGGCGGATATACGACATCTGAATAGTTAATGGAATCGGCCCTTACTTTGCGGAAATCCATAACATAACATTAAAATATATTATATCTAGCAATATCCCGCGAAACAACCTGCAAGCAGATGAGTGTGTGTACGCATAGGCATGCGTTTGATGCGTACACACACTCAGCTGCTTGCAGGTTGTGGTTATAATTGTTTCGCGGGATATTGCTAGATATCCCGCGATAATATATTTAAATTTTAGGACATCTGAATACTTATAGTACGTCGTAAACAAAGCAAAAACATCGAAATTTTCACATATAAATATACAATAGAAAAATACGCCATTTTGACACTGCTGATTGTAGAATATAAGTCTATAGTCTATGGATTCATAGCAAACAATAATTATTGTATTAATATTGGCCAATTGGCATCACTGACTAGTCTATGGTTGTGTCATAGACGGGTTTGTTTACGTTTGGGTTAAATTTATCTCGGACGTACTATAGGCTTTGGCCTGACCGAGCATACTATCTCGCTCGGTCAGAGATCTCCCTTTAAGGCGTCCACTTGTTTTCACAGAACCATGAATCCACCTGTATATTGTGAAAGTATAATGCAGTGAAAATCAACATGCTATGTAGCAGTATAGTTGACAGCCCTACCGTGACCCCAGCGACCTACTAACGCCCGGCCTCTATTCATATGCATTTCGATATTGCAATAAATTGAATCTGTAACGCTGTAGATACACGTTTTAAATCAATTTTTTTTTAATAAATTTTACAATGACACAAAGATCTTATTAGGCTGAAGGCGAAGAATAACCGATACTAGCGCTACTCTTTTTAAAAAAAAATTTACAACGACACAAAGATCTTATTAAAATAAGTTATCGGTTCAAACTTATAAGTAAATAGTTAAACTAAATTATAATAGTAATATATAATAGTTAAACTATTTTTATATATTATATCTCGTAAGTAATAACTAAAACGGCTGTTTAGTTATTACTCACGAGTAAATACAGTATAGGATTTAGAGCTGTAAATAAATGCCAATAAATTAGTTTAACTATTTACTTAAAGTTTGAACCGGTTACTTTTTTTAATAAGATCTTTGTGTCGTTGTAAAATTTATTTTAAAAAGAGTAGCGCTAGTAGCGGTTATTCTTCGCCTTCAGCCTATTTAGGTATCGAGTACATGGAACAATCTGCGGTAAAATTGGTGATAAAATCGGCCGACAAAATGTAGGTGGGACCCTACATGACGCCTCCGTGTCGTTGGCTCGATTCACGCTATGAAACAATAAAAAAAATGTTTTTTTAACCCCCGACGCAACTGACAACTTGTTACCTAAATTATTAGTATTATTTTGATAAGTATGATAGAGTTAAGGAAGAGCGGGGCGTCCTTATACAAAACTCAAGAACGCCTGAACCGATCCTGCTATTTTTAGTCTTGAAATATTCGTGGAAGTCCCGGGAAGGGTTAAACGTTTCATCAAAAACTGTTTCAAACAAACTGTTTCTTAGCTCAACGAAGTGGGCACGGGTCAGCTAGTAATTTCATAAACTTATATAAACCAGGGGTTTCAGTGTCTGTTTAATTTTACAACAAACGTAAAAATATAAATATATATAAACAGACATAATTATGTCTGTTTTTTTATTATTATTATTAAAGTATTTATGTAACATTAAAATGTTAAGTTGTTCATTATTAAAAGTTAAAACAAACGTCGTTTTATTTCACAATTATAACGCTCAAATCATTTCTCGTAAACTTTTTTACACTTTTCAACTTTTTTTAAACATTTTAATAAGTTTTTACAAAAACACAATAAGTTGTTTTATTTATCTGGAGACTTGTACATCAATCGGACTTGAGTATCGGACATCTGTAACTGCGATCATAATGTATCACGGTAACTCCGAATCTATTAATCAGTTGGGATCCAACTTGCAGATCGCAGGCAATAACTTAGCGCAGTGACGCAACTGGGGAATTTCTCCCAGAATTTAGGGAAAAATGTCTTAGAATTTTTGGTGAGAATTGTTTTTAATATCGCTAGTAAACAGCAGGCTGAAGTTATTACAAATAATTCGGTATCTGTATCATTGTAGCTACCAATGTGTTAATCCGATTTGGATCTCGCGTTTTTTCTTAAAAACTGATGGGCTCGAAAAAAAAACAAGTAGGTTAGAAACTAACGCATTTAGAATTGTCCTACATGATGACCTACCACCGGTTCGGGGACTAACCCTAAGACTAATAACTAATATATCCAATAACAAAATCATAAAACATCGTTCTAAATTTAAGCTGAATAACAGTGGCGTTCCACAGGGTAGTATTCTTGGCCCAAACCTGTTCTTAGTGTATATTAACGATATGCCACAATCAACAAAACACGAATGTATAATGTTTGCTGATGACACTACTCTGTTGATCAAATGTAAGAAAGGACTAATAAATGACGAAATTAAAAATGAACTAGATAATATAATTAATTGGCTTAATATAAATCATTTAAAAATTAACTTAGATAAAACTAAAATTATAAAATTTAACACTAAAATCAATAGTAACATTAATGAATTAGAACCCATTAAGTGTGTTACTACAACAAATTTTCTAGGGTTTATTATTGACAGTGGTATTAAATGGAGGCATCATATTGAAAATGTATGTACTAAATTAAACCGGTTTATATTTGCGTTAAGGAGAATTAAAAATATAACTTCTGTTAACACGGCTTTAATGGCATATCACGGTTATGTAGCATCGGTCTTGAGATATGGGTTAACAATGTGGGGAAATTCTATGGATATCTCCAAAGCATTAATTGTCCAAAAAAAAGCATAAGATCTATAGCAGGGGCTGGTTATCTAGATCATTGTAAACCCCTATTTAAAAAATTTAAAATACTTCCCCCACCATGTCTTTATATATTTGAGGTCTGTTTATTTGTTAGAAAGCACAAATATCTATTTTCAATAAATCAAGACATTCAAAACCATACAACTAGTAGGCATAAAAATAAAATTTGGATACCGAAACAAAATTTAGAAATTTATAGTCGAAATGTGTTTTGTATGTCAATAAAAATATATAATACATTACCGAAAAAATTAAAAGATCTGTCCATATATAATAAATTTAAAAAGGAGTTATTTTCTTGGCTACTAGATAAATGTTTTTATTCTAATAAAGAATACTTTGAAGACAGACAAAATGACAAAAAGTTTTGTTTAGTATAAACAGTATTATAGAATTACATAAAATATTTTATAACTTGCTATATGTTTTGTATTACATTTAAGGATAGAAGGAAGGTTATCAGTTATATAATAATTTAATGTAGCTGGTTAATTTATATTATTGAAGAATTTACTAAAAGTTGTACTATTGTGAAATTGACTTAAAACTTTTTTTTTTAATTTGTATAATATATTAATAAGACTATTGTGTAATGTACTAATGATTAGAATGTAAAATATTTGACTAGAGTTGACTAACCATTGTTAACTTACCGACAACATTTGCACGTCGAGAAAAATTCGACAAAAATATGTGAGACTATGTTAAACTGTATCAGCTTATTGTACCATATTTTCGCAAATGAAATTATATTACTATATTATTATATTATAACCCGGCGAGAAGAACCGGCGTAAGAAAGAGAGTATTGTTAGCATTCATAATCAACAGTTGGTTCATTGCTTTAAAATTCAGAAATCAACAAAAACACGCAAACTTTTTTTCCTTTATTAACCAAAATGAAAAGATACAATTTATCTATAATATAAGTTACTAAACCATTCTGTTTTTGGCGCCTGTTACATATCCTAATGTTGAGATTTTTGTGTTTTTGGTAATCCTTTGTATAACGTGTGGTGTAATGTAGTTAACTAGTCAAATAAATGTTTTATTATTATTATTATTTATCTCTCAGGCTTAGGAGAAATATTCTCCCGACTTGGCAACACTGACCAAGCCCTCGCCCAATTAGAGGCATTTCTAGTTCCCAGGATCCACTGTCGATCGCCAACTCAGATTTATAAGTACAGCTACAGGGAATGAATTGCAGGATTTAGCTACTCTTGTTAACAGGATTCTGCCAAGTGGCTATCGATATTATCACTTACGAAGTTTAATAACAATTATCTTTGGGTTGCTAAGTATTGCTACTACGAGCAGTAACAGAATAAGAAAAAAGTACGTTTAAAAAAACGGCCAACAAACTAAAAAATAATACTTTTATAATTCACAATGAATGTAAGTTTATTTTTTATTTTTTACTTTTTTTAAAGATAAACCCGTTTGGTAGCTAAGATGTCACTGTCATACACACACACGTGAAACTTGCTGGTTAAAAATAGCTCCTAGTATAATAATATTATCTATAGACGCTTCACACCACGTCAATCTGGCCCTGTGCTCAGTATCCGAAGAACTTGTGTTACAGGTACCAGACAACGGAAATATATTTAATACTTTTATACTATACACATATTTAAGATTTTTATTATATTATACACAAATTTAATACACATCCATGACCCAGGAACATTGAAAACTTTTTGTTCGCCAAAACCAAAAAGCCAACCAACGAGCTGAACCTCTGCGCTACGGAGGTCGTCAAATTTGTGACGACTATATCAAAATCGGTTCATCCGTTTGGGAGATACGATGTGACACACACACGTGAAACTTGCTGGTTACAATATAATATAAAAAACAATAGCTCCCTTCACCGATTTCGACGTCGGTAGCCGATTTCATTGAAACCAGGCCAGCTACGCCGGAGTTATTTTATAAAGCCCAAGTGTGTGCGCAAGCTACGCAGTTTGGTTGGCTGTATGATTTCAAATGTAACTTAAAAAAAATACTGACTATTATTATCTATACTAATATTATAATCTATACTAATATTATAAAGCGGAAGAGTTTGTTTGTTTGTTTAAACGCGCTAATCTCAGGAACTAAAAAAAATATTTTTTTGTTTGATAGTCCATCTATAGAGGAAGGCTTTAGGCTTTATAACATTACGCTGCGACGCGTATATAATATAATAGGAGTGAAGCGTCAGTGAGAATTGTTGCAAAAACGGGGAAAAATAATTACATTTGGGGACTTTCATTGCGTACGCTGCATAAACGGCTTAAGTCACTCAAAAACCACGCGAACGAAGTCGCAGGAACAGCTAGTTATTATTACACAATGCTCTCTCTTCCTTTTACTACAAATAGCTCCTAATATATTTAGCTAGCTTCTAAAAATAGCCGTGATATTGTTCTGATCGGCTCAGGGAACAAAGGATGAACTCGTTAAAAGTCCATTACCGCCGGAGACACATGAGGCTGGTAGATCTGCAGGTCATGGATGGGATCTAGAATCCTTATCAGTAAAAAGTAATATCTAAGAATAATAACACACAACTTTTAATAGATTTTTACAAAAACACGACCGGTTTCGATTAAATGGCGCGACAGAACAGGCGCAGGACCGAATTTTTACATGCCTATCCGACGCATGGATCATCTTTCTTGTCAGACAACCAGATCAGCCTGCATTGTCCTAACCAAACTGGAAAACAACTTATTTTTATTGTTTCAACGCGGGAATCGAACCCACGACCTCCGGGTCGAAAGCGAAGCTCAGAACCACTAGACCACGGAGACGCTTATGAAATTAATGTTGCCCGCTTCATGAAAAAAATTTGCAACTATTATAATTAATTTCGTCACAATAAATTACCCACAAAAGTTAAATATTTTTCAACTTACACCTAAGGCCGTGTTTCACCAAGCAATGTTAAAGTTAACGCCATATTAAAATACCATGCCATCTCATTCATTGACAGGAAATACGAGAAGGATAACATGATATTTAAGATGGTGTTAACTTTACCATCGCTTGGTTAAACACGGCCTAATGATTTTTAAAAGAAACCGGTCGTGTTTTAGTAAAACCTATTAAAACGTAATAAAAAGTGGAAAAGTGTAAATAAAAGTTGTGTGTTATTGCAGGCTGTAATGTGGACTTTACAAGATTGGCAAGGTCACGATCAATACCACGTACACAACATAATATTAAATATAATAAGAGATAATTATGTAATCTATTATAATAATATCTTATTTATAACTTTATATATATTATACTTTATATATTTATAACTTTATATATATTATACTTTATATATTTATAACTTTATATATGTATGTGTAAGTATATATATAATATGTATATAGCATTCACTGTATTTTCCGATTAAACAGCGCTTGGCGCTTGAAGCTTGTGTCCTGAGTAGTCTGTCTCACGCCTGACAGTATGGATCCACAGAATATCAGGGACTGTGGTTTCCGCAGTCGTATACCTGAGTGGAATCCATTTCATGGGTCTGAGCATTACACCACCTACCGGCAACTCCTATGCAATTGTGTAATTGGTGCCTACTTACATTTTTTTTTGTTATGTTTTACTCTTTTATTTTGTTTTTTTTATTTTTTGTTTAATGTAGTAGGTTATTTTTGTAGTATTAGTATTGTGTTGTATATATAATATTATGTATTTACCTTACTATTTCTATTTTGTATGAAATTAAGTGTAATGTCCAAACCTATTGAATAAATGTCTTATTATTGTGTTTGTGTATAGCTTCCTTGCTCACGGGCAATTAAATCCCGGACCTTTGGAAGGCATGCGTGTGGGCACGCAGAGGCCCCGTTATAAAATTTTAATTTAAATGTGATGTGATGTACGCACCATGGGAGTGCGCCCACGGAGACCCACCGGTTAGTGTAGGACTATTGCATGGAACGGTTATAGGAAAAGATTCTGGGCTATAGGGGTGAGGTGCTAGTGGACTGAGTATCTATGACTATGGAAGGACTATGGCGTCTGCCAGATACCACGTGGTTACATGAATCAGAAAGTTGGCAGACGGTGACTTGCCAACTCATTGTAATGGACCCCTTAAAATGGTCGCACGCACGGTGCACCAAAACATTTACAGAGCGGCTTGAGGCAGGAGAGGTGTCGCTGGACTTTATACGCCGATCATTTGCACCCTCAGAGGGTCCCATCACGACGCCCACTCGCCACTTACGCTTCACATCCTCCCTCCGAGCACGAAGCTCTCGCGACTCCACTCTGACCGGCTGGTTAAGGCAAGTCAGAGGTAGGGGCTGTTCTTCCTCAGTAATCACTCCGGCCGGCCAGTGAAGGCAAGCCGGAGATGGAGAACAGAGTCCTTCCCCTGGGAGCACTCAGGGGTCGCTACTCCCCAACAGCTCGCCACAAGCTGCCCTTTATTATTATTATTATTATTATTATTATTATTATTATTTAAAGAAATTTAAGTCTCGGCTGTTTGCCGGTACAATGACTCAGGTACGGGCGTGTGCCAAGTATCCTGATTCATATTATGATGCATGAGTTGTGAGAGAAGTGTGTGGTACGGGGAAAGATGATGATGGGTTAAGAAAACGACGTACTATGGAACAGGTGTCAATGACTATAGATTTTTGTAATTGTATATAAGTATTTTTGTGGATGTCTAAAGATTTCAAAGCAGCGTTAAGGGTTTTAGGAATTACTCCAGTGGAAGAGATGATTATGGGTATAATTTTAACAGTGTTTTGGTGCCACATTTGTTTGATTTCATCTGCGAGAGGTATGTACTTTTGTATTTTTTCATTATGTTTTTGTTTAAGATTATTGGTGTTTGGGACTGCAATATCTATAAGGTAAGTGAGTATAAGTATATATAAGTATAGTTATTATTATTATTATTATGTCTGTGTATAGCTTCCTTGCTCACGGGCAATTAAATCCCGGACCTTTGGAAGGCATGCGTGGGGCCGAAGCCAACACGCAGAGGCCCCGTTACACAATTTTAATTTAAATGTGATGTGACCTTAGGCAGCTCCGGCTTTCTGGTCGCCTGCGGCGACCAGCCTCCGCCGCCACGGCGAGTCCTGGTTTCTGAATTTCGTTACGGCGGGCGGGGGCTGCTCTCCCTCCGCGCCTACGCGCTTAAATATATACTCTAGGGGTTGACAGACAAGTACTACGTGGAGTCGGGGTTGATAGATTCGCTTTTAGTAAAATTCAGTCACCTGACTGATTTTATGTCCGCTCTCATATAAGGGCTATGTTACAATCCGCTAACTAATTGGACGTTGAGTGACGATTGTACAATCAATGTTCGCCTAGTCTTTCAATATAATGTCGTCATTCGATAAAAACGCTAGTCACTCAATGAAATAGCTGATTTAATTAGATGACTGCGACATATACACCGCTTTGGAGTGCGCCAGTCCTGGAGCCGCAGCCTTATAGCCAAAGCGTTAATTCCGGGTTAATTCACCATGTGAGGACAATTTCGGGTAAGTTATAGTAAAAATTTGCTACAAAATATATTATCTACACTAATAATATAAAGAGGTATGATATGTATTTTTTTAAGTAACGACTTAACTCAAAAAGCCCTAAAAACTGAACCGATTTTAATAATTCTTTTTTCATTAGAAAGCTACATTGTCACTGAGTAATATAGACTAAATAAAAATAAATTACTGTTCGTTAATCTCGCTAAAACTCGAGATCAGCTGAACTGATTCGGCTATTTTTGGTCTTGAAATATTCGTGAAAGTCCAGGGAAGGTTTAAACGGTTTGTAAGCTCAACGAAGTGGGCACGGGTCAGCTAGTGTATTATAAATATTTATTTTATAATTACTTCTAGTCCATATGAGGACAAATTCAGGTAAGTTATAGCAAAAATTAGCTACAAAATATATCATAAATATTTTTATAATTCCTTCATCTAGTCGCAATATAAAGTTTTAACACTTTGTGTACTTCCCTCGGCACGGATGGGTGGGCCGCGGATAATATTCGCGGGAATTTAAAAAGTTTCTTGCGACTGAAACGGTCGCCAGCATCGCCCGTGTGGAGCCACGAGACAGGAGTTTCGAATACATTTTTAGGAGAAAACAATATGGCCGTTTTTCCAAATAAAAAACAGCAGGCTTACTCCCGACACAATTAAGAATCGAATCAGTTCTATCTCAACAGCTTTTGGTATTTTAATTGGTGGATTATATTTTTTGAAACTAACCAGAATAAAGAAAATCGTTAGATCGTAACTTTTTGTACTCCCGACCATATCAACCGACTGAAAATCAAAATAAACAAACGTCAATTTATTCGGGAGTACGCGGCACGATCGAATCTGAATCAAAATCGAATCAGTTTGAAGAGTAAGGCCCCAGGTCTACGCGACCCCTGTTTTCCTCTTAGGTCAATGCCAATAGAGTGACCAGAGTATTTATTTTGCATGATTGTCACTGTCCACACTGAGAAAATCAATTACAATATTTTGTTCTGGCTTCGAATTAGTTACAGGATGTTAATTTGATGCTAAACAAATTGTAGTTAACTTCCTTACGGTGAGTATTGACTAATTTCTCACTTGTCACACTATCATGTTAGTCGCGAGTTTAGTGGTTGCACAAGAGTCGCGAGTTTCGTAGCCACACCAAATAGTAGTCGACGCCTATAGAAATACTGCAGTGTAAACTCGCTACGGTAAACTTCGTGAATAATTTCAAATAATTAGCGCTCCTTTATGTAGACTATTAAGTTTTATTACAACTAGCTGACCCGTGCCCACTTCGTTGAGCATACAAACCGTTTTAACTTTCCTTGGACTTCAACTAATATTTCAAGACTATAAATTGCCGAATCGGTTCAGCCGTTTTCGAGTTTTAGCGAGACTAACGAACGGGAATTCATTTTTATATATAAGAAGATTACAAAGTAAATTCTGCAGTTGACGTAGATAACTAGACAGATTTTTTTTTAAGGTTTGTCTTTTATTAAATTGGCATCACGTCTTTGGTTGCGTCATAGACGGGTTTTGACGTTTAGGTTAAATTACCTCGAACGTAGTATACCTATATTTAAAACTTTGATAAAAATATTCTTCTGTAACCAAGAACTCAAATGAAATCAGCCGACCTCAATCAGCGCGCCTGCAAAGTTTGACTGCAAGTGAAAGTCCAGATAATTAAATGATCATCAGATCAACAGGCTTACTCCCGACAGAATCGAATCAGTTCGATCTCTACGGCTATTGGCATTTTATTTGGTGGATTTTTTTTTTTATTTTTTTTTATGGAAAAAGGGGGCAAACGAGCAGACAGTTCACCTGATGTTAAGTGAATCCTGACGCCCATAAACATCCGCAACTCCAGAGGAACTGCAGGTGCGTTGCCGGCCTTTGACGAAGAGGTAGGCTCTTCTCTTGAAGGCTCCTAAGTCGTATCGGTTCGGAAATACCGTTTACTTTGAAACTAACCAGGATAAGGAGTAGAATAATAAAAACATCGTTAGATCGTAACTTTTTGTACTCCCGACCATATCAATCGACTGACAATCAAAATAAACAAACGTCATTCGGGAGTACGCGGCACCATTGAATCAGTTTGGCGAGTGGTTTCGGGTTTAATTACACCCAGTTTCTAGCCCGACCTCCCTCGGGAACCCTCAGAGGAACTTTATACAAACTTGCTTTAGAAATAGACCGAATATGTATTTCATTGTGAAGATGTTTTCAGTGGCTGTTCAAATCTAAATAGCTGGTGACTTTGATTTCAGTTCATGTCATTTATTTTAGAGGAATACTCAATATTACAAAGCTGAAGATTATGTTTGATTGGACGCGATAACCTCATGAACTACTGGTACGCTTTGAATAATTATTTCAGTGTTGGACAGTCCATTAATGGTGGCAGACATTAATGATCAGGTCGATGAACTGTTGAGGATGTATTATAATCACATAACAGATAAATAGGTCCTATATAAAGTCTTAAATCTGTTCTGTGATTATAATAATAATGCGACACAGTGCCGGATTAAGCAAGCGCGGGTCCCGTAGCAAATTCTCTGACCTGCATATACGGTAGACATTTTGTAGAGCTGATTATCAGGCCGACTGAATTACTACGCGTTTATACAAGCAACTTTTCGTAGAACTTATGCGTTTACGGTATGAAATTATTTACGCCAAGGAAATAGTCGGGTACCGAGTGTCTGGCGTGGATTGTCTCAATGAAAAGTAGTAACGTTTCACGTTTTTGAAACATATATTAAAAAGTTTCACGTAAAAAAATACGCTCAGACAAAGATGTGCGTTAAATATGCGGGGCTCCTTTCGCACGGGGCCCATAGCAATTGCTACTCTTGCTACTGGTTAATCCGGCACTGCTCCCACACTAATTTTGGTGAGAGCGTCTGGTAGCTATACACAAAAGCACTCTGTATTCCTTCACTATCGTAGCATAGTGAGACGGATGAACGGAGAACCGACACGACTGGCGGGAGATCAGGTGCAGGGCCGTCTTTTGACAAGCCCATACGACGCATGGATCATCTTTCTTGTCAGACGATTAGGTTATCAGCCTGCATTGTCCTAACCAAACTTGAAAACAACATTGTTGTTCCAACGCAGTAACCGAACCCACGCCCTCCGAGTCAAGAGCCAATCTCTGCACTGGTCCACGGAGGCATCAATCTGAATTAGTAGATAATGTTACGAAGTTAATTAGAGCTGGATCGGGCACTTGAAGTTAATTTACAACATTCTGTTAATTTATAAAAAGTTCAGTAATTACTTACAAGAAGTTAGGCGGTCCATTTAAAAAGCACCGTATTCGGTACTTAACGTTAAGGGTGCGACCGACTTTTTGAAGGTGTGAAATGGAACATACTGATTGCAAAAAAGATGCGACCGACTTTTTGAAGGTGTGAAATGGAATTGTACACTGATTGCAAATAGTCGGTCACAAATTAGCATTAAGGATGCGACCGACTTTTTGTAGGTGTAAAACGGAACTGTATACTGATTGCAAAAAGTTGGTCACAAATTAGCATTAAGGATGCGACCGACTTTTTGTAGGTGTAAAACGGAACTGTATACTGATTGCAAAAAGTCGGTCACAAATTAACGTTAAGGATGCGACCGACTTCTTGTAGATGAAAAATGGAACATACTGATTGCAAAAAGTCGGTCACAAATTAGCATTAAGGATGCGACCGACTTTTTGTAGGTGTAAAATGGAACATACTGATTGGAAAAAGTCGGTCACAAATTAACGTTAAGGATGCGACCGAATTTTTGTAGGTGAGTAATGGAACATATAAATTGCAAAAAGTCGGTCACAAATTAGCGTTAAGGATGCGACCGACTTTTTGTAGGTGAGTAATGGGACATATAGATTGCAAAAAGTCGGTCACAAATTAACATTAAGGATGCGACCGACTTTTTGTAGGTGAGTAATGGAACATATAGACTGCAAAAAGTCGGTCACAAATTAGCATTAAGGATGCGACCGACTTTTTGTAGGTGAGTAATGGAACATATACATTGCAAAAAGTCGGTCACAAATTAGCATTAAGGATGCGACCGACTTTTTGTAGGTGAGTAATGGAACATATAGATTGCAAAAAGTCGGTCAGCAAATAAATTGTGTGTAATTTTCAAATGGTCTAATGCCGGTTTGAATCTATCAGTCAGAAATAATCTTTCTTATATATAAAAATGAATTGCTGTTCGTTAGTCTCGCTAAAACTAGAGAACGGCTGAACCGATTCGGCTATTTTTATTCTTGAATTATTCTTGGAAGTCCAGGGAAGGTTTAAACAGTTTGTATGCTCAACGAAGTGGGCACGGGTCAGCTAGTCTTCTCTTACATATAAAAATGAATTGCTGTTCGTTAGTCTCGCTAAAGCTCGAGAACGGCTGAACCGATTCGGCTATTTTCAGTCTTGAAATATTCGTGGAAGTGCAGGGAGGATTTAAGCGGTTTGTATGCTCAACGAAGTGGGCACGAGGTAGCTAGTAATCTGTGTAAAATATTAATGTATATTGTGTCTTTTAAAATTATTTTTACCTTCTCTATTACAATTGAAACTGTCACATAAATGTTTTACATATTTCACGGTAAGTTTGTTACGGAATATGTTCTAAGAATTTCTGTTTTATACCAGCAAGAGCTCCATCTAATTGTGTTCAAAGGAAAGGATATACAACGAAGTTCACCGCAAACAAACAGTGCTATTGTAATTAAAAATATGTATTTGTTATGCCGAGTACAAGTCGTAAATTAATAAATAAATAAACGTTTATACAACAATACGAACATTACACTACACAATGGGCAAAAATAAAACATATCATTATCATTACATACACCAAGACATAAAAAAAAACATGATTAAACAGTAACAACAAAAAAGTTTCAAAAAACTATAACCCGACTTCACAAAAAAGGGGTCTAAAAAGGCTGAAACAAGAAAATAATTCAATTTGAAATCCAGAAATGCATAGGTACATATTATATGGTCAAGGTAGAGCCGTAGTCGTACCCGCTACCTCATTTATTAAAATTGGACCAGTAGTTTAGCCGCTACGAGGGAACATATATACAAACAAACATACATACATACATATATAGACTGCCAAAATCATTACCCTTCCTTTTGGCTTCGCCGAAGTCGGCTAAAACAGGAATACGTTGAAAATGTAATAAAAAACCATGGGGTCTGGGTAATGGTGGTAGGCAGTGCAATGCACCGATTGCCTAAATGGTATCCACTCAGGATAATGAACGATAATTAGGTTTTAGATTTTAAGAAATTTATTATCATCAAAGACAAAATTTTGCCACTTATGTGGTGATAACAAAATAGTACAGTAAATCTGTCAAATGAGCTTTGAGAAAAAAAAACCCTAAAGTTGAAATATGTTTTTTTTCGTCGAATGATGTAAGTTAAGTACTCTGAAGGTGGGTGGGCATCTGGAACTCAACCGGGGTTTTTGGAAAACTCAAAAAATTTCACAAAAAAATTTTTGAATTGTATGCATTTTAATCCGACTTTTTTTGCATAACACTTTATATGACGTTGAGATATAAAATTTTATGTCATTGGTGCAGTGTATAATTAAACTTAAAGTTAGGTTCTTAATTACAGTCATTCGTTGTTGCCATTACTTATTTAACAATTTAGATTCACAAACATAATATTATACACAATTTGTTGAACTCACAGAATAAACGCTTTTTCCATTTTTTTTTTTTTTTAATAAATATATTGTTCCCATTCTAAATACAGGATGATTGATGGATACCATATGAAGCCGAATATACAGAAGGACGCGTAGAGCATTTTGCTTTTGGCACCTCATATAAATTATTTACCATAACGCGACAAATCTCTATTAAAGATCTCCATAAAAGTCACAGAACTTATAAGTTTCAATCCTGGAGCACGATTCTCGGGCAGTGGAAAAAATTTCGAATATTAGTATATCTCATTTGCATGAGCGGGACAGACCGATAGTAAAAACTAAGTTCGGGGCCTGAGAATTAGGGCCCAGGTAAGGTTTTAGGCCCACCACCTGTGCGTTCGTGTGTATAGACTAGGAGCCTGCGAGTCCTAGCACAGTAAGATTTACTCCTTGTGGTCATTTTAGACTTACTTTTTTATGCTTTATTGTATGCCTTCTAAGTAGACTGTGAAAGTACCAGCGCTGAAAGACTTACTTTTGGCTTTCATGTTTCTATGAGAAACCAAACATTATAAATTTGTCCATACAATCATTTTAAAATGTATCTGTTTGAGCGCTGGTTCACAGTGCAGGCTGATAACCTGATTGTCTGACAAGAAAGATGATCCATGCGTCGGATGGACATGCAAAAAGCGCTCTCGCCAGTCGTGTCGGTTTACCGTCCCACTGGGTTATGGGAGTAAAAGGAAGAGAGAGTGCTTCTGTGTAAGTGCGCACACACTTGAGCACTATAAAATAACTCCTGCGTAGCTGGCCTGGTTTCAATGAAATCGGCTACCGACATCGAAATCGGTGAGGGGAGCTATTACTATTTCAGAGTAAACTATATATATAAACGGTAGAAACCGTTTAAACCTTCCCTGGAATTCCACGAATATTTCAAGACTAAATTTACCCGAATCGGATCCGCCTTTCTATCATTTCAGTTTTAGCGAGACTAACGAAAAGCAATTAATTTTTATATATAAGATTAATATTATAGCGTGTTTATACAAGACCCATACACACCCTTAATTATTATCTTATTAATATTACAGCCAGTATACTGTGTTCATGTGTTCCCTATGTAATGTAGATCTCAGTTACAAACTACCCCACAATTAGTTGGGCAGGACCAATTAGCCCCACGCCGGGAAGCGGGGGCAATTGCCCACCTGAAGCCGCCATTACGTTCAGCGCAATCGGTCCCACGAGCATTGTGATATGCTCGCCACATTATTTTCCCACTAATTATACCTGCAGGCTTACCCCCGACTTAATCGAGAATCGAATCAGTTCGATCTCAACGGCTTTTGGTATTTAATTTAGTCGATTACTTCGAAACTAATCATGATAAAGAAAATCGTCAGATCGTAACTTGTACTCCCGAACGTATCAATCGACTGAGAATCAAAATAAACAAACGTCAATTTGTTGGGAAGTACGCGGCATGATCTAATCTGAATCAAAATCGAATCAGTTTGGAGAGTAAGGCCCCTGATGTTTATCGGCTTTTTCCGTGTAAGGGGAGGGCCCTTAAGAGTGTTTCACCAGACTGGAAAATAAAGGGTGATTTTTCGCAGTCTACAAAAATATATATAGACGCTACCCACCACGCCAATCTGGCTCACTAGCTGCTTGTGTTACAGGTACCGGGCGGCGGAAATATGTTTAATGCTTTGATACTTTACATAGATTTTAGATTTTTGTTATAATATACACATCCGTGAGATTTAATACAAGGGACAAAAAAATCCTACCCAGGAACGCAGATTTTTTTTTGTTCCTTCGGCGTGATGTGAACCTCCTGCTTGAGCACCAACGCGCTCAACCACTACGCTACAGAGATCATCGTTGGTCGTCTGTCGAGAATCGAAAGCGAATACAATTGCACAATGAAAATAGTCGGTTCCCAAAAGACATTAAGAAGATACCTATCAGATTTTGGTAGGGTAGAACACGGGACACATACGCTATATTTACTGTGGCAAAATGTACGATTTTCTTTGTGTTGAAGTCACGCGCAACATCTAGTCTATTTACAAAGAAATCTGATGCAGTAACTGTATGTCCGAGTTGGCGAGATCTGTTCAACTTCTATAAATCTGTAGTACAGTACAGTGTATGTACACTCAGATCAGCTACATGTGCACATGATAAGACGTAAGGTTAGTCCACATCGGGACGCAACGCTGCGTTTTTAAGGTTAAGAATTAAACTTCACTGCTAAGGCTGAAGTTAGCGAAGGTGTAGAACACTCAAATGCTGAGGGCGTGTTTCACCAAGTAATGTTAAAGTTAATCCTTCGTTAAATATCATGTTGTTCCTCTCGTAATTCATCAATAAGTAATTCAATCAGGATCGGGACTAAAGACACAGCAAAGAATCGTGTAACTTGCGTATAATAGAGAGTGTTTATTAATTTTTATTTTCATGTCTTCGTAAACTCTGTTGAAAATAAATAATATCTGAAAAAATATAATAATACATCGTGTAGTTTTCGAGATATTATTTCAAATTCTCGACGCCATTGTACAACACTGAAATGTCTGTAAACTAATTAATACTAGGTTTTTTCAATGAAATAAATCTAGTGTATTTGTATAAATATAATAAACACATGAGTAAAAAAAAATACATGTGGCACTCGGGGACTGTCGCGGTAAAGCTATTGCATACTTACTTACTTATTGCATATCAACTTATCCGATACAACCAATGCCACCTAGAGGCGAGTTGTTGAACTAAAGAGACAAGCGTGATATTTAAAAAAAGTCATTAAAAAGTCTGCTATTCATCGATAGATAGCAATAAAAAGTATCCGGTCGGAGAGGTGGGTGTTAGGTTATTTTCGTTACGGGATTTCTGGATTCGGTCTCCACGCTCAAGGCCTGCGATAGAAGCCATGCAATAGCTTAAAACTTATGACGATACGTCTTGTAGTTTCCAAAAAAAAAATTAGTCTTGAAATATTCGTGGAAGTCCAGTGAAGGCTTAAACGGTTTGTATGCTGAACGAAGTGGGCACGGCTCGTTACTTGTATTATATAATAGCCTGGTTTCATCTAGCCACAGACACTGAAATCGTTCTAGCTGGTAATGCAATTAGGTTCATCTGTTTGAATAAACTATAGTATGTAAATAAATCAACATCTTATAATTATGTTACGCTCGCTTAAAACGCCACGTTGCGTCACGTTGTGAACTGAGCCTTACGCCGTAGTTTCGTGTATCCAAAGTTTGTCCGTTCCGAAGATAAATGTTTCGTGTTTTGATGCGGAAAGTAATGTTTAGGAAAATATTCAGTCGAAGTTTTCCGTTCAGCTAGTAGTACAAGTATATACATAGTTTTTGTACAGTGAAAACAGGAGCCTTACTGTTCAAACTAATCCGATTTTGATTCAGATTCGATCGTTAAACGTACTCTCAAATAAATTGACGTTTGTTGATTATCATTCCCAGTCGTTATGGTAGGGAGTACAAAACTTTACGATCTAACGATTTTCTTTATTAGTTAGTTTTGAAGTAATTCCCCAAATAAAATTTCAACAGCCGTTGAGAGCGAACTGATTCTATTCTCGATTGTGACAGTGGTAAGCCTGATGTTTCATATCGTTCTCAAGGGACAATAGAACAAGATAAAAAATTGATTCAATTGCATATCACTACCAGTGACGCCTCAATCTCCACTCCTTGTTTAATAACCATAATACAATACAATACAATACAAATATACTTTATTGTGCACACAACAAGTTACAAAAAAAAACAAAAAAATATACATTACAAAAATCAGACATGCACACAAAGGCGGCCTTATTACTAGATAGCAATTTCTTCCAGACAACCTTATGGTGTTAGAGAAAACAATGCTAGAGAATGGGAGTTGCGCAAAAGTATATTTAATAAAATAAAAGTAAATAAAATAAAATAATACATAAACACAATAAATATATAATATATGTATACAATATAATATAATATATATATCTATATATATATATATACAATAGATAAACCTACATGATATTTTAATTTATAATAATAAGTGTTAGTTACATAAGTTAAGGGTTGACACAATATGATTCCAGATAATGATTTTTTATAAGAGTTTTAAAGCAATGTATAGTTTCAGCCTGCCTTATATGGATAGGTAAAGAATTCCAAAGGGAAATGGATTTTACAATGAAAGAGCAATTAAAGTATTTAGTGCGGTGGATAGGAATGTCAAGAAGAAGATTAGTTATAGATCGTAGTTCCAGTCTGTCAGAGGTACGGAAGTTAAAATAACTTTTTAAATAAGTGGGACAATGGGAGTCAAATAGGATGTTATAAAGGAAGGAGAGAACACGAGAGTCACGGCGGTAGCGGATTGGCAACCACTTTAACTTGAGGCGATACTCGGAGATATGGTCAAATTTACGTAAACCGAAAACAAACCTCAAAGCCAGGTTTTGAAGGCGCTCCAATTTGTTCAGTTGTTCCTCCGTCAAGTTAGTGAAAGAAGCGTCCGCATAATCTAAATGGGAAAGGAGTAGGGATTCAGCCAAAACTACCTTAGTGGGTATCGGAAGAACATATCGTAGACGTTTTAGGGAACGCCAGGTAGAAAAAACCTTTCTACTAATCTCTTGCAATTGATGCGTCCACGATAAATGTTCATCAAAGTACACTCCCAAGTTTTTAACCACTTTACTGAAAGGTATTGTTACACCATTTATAAGGACAGGAGGTAAAGATTCATGGTCAACTCTAGAAATTAGCCCGGGGCTACCAATTACAATTAATTGAGTTTTAATAGGATTAATAAGAAGTCCATGATTCTTGCTCCATTCACAAATATTCGACAAATCGTGATTCACTAGATCAAAAGCGGAATTCAGATTGTCCAAAGGAGACTGTGTGTATATTTGAAGATCGTCCGCATACAAGTGGTAGGATGATGAAATCGATATTGTTATAGGGTTTATAAAAATTGCAAACAGAAGAGGAGATAGCACACCACCCTGAGGCACGCCGGCATAGATATAACTCCAATCGGAGAAATAATCAGATGATTTAACTCTCTGCCGTCGTCCTACAAGGTAGCTACGAATTAAATTAATTATTGATGGTGAAAGATTTAAAGATGCAAGCCGGGCTAGCAGAATATCGTGGTCTATGGAATTGAAGGCATTACTAAAATCCAGAAGTGTGAGAATAGTAAGCATTTTATCATCCATACCTGACCGTATATCATCAGCTACCTTTACCAATGCGGTAGTCGTACTGTGACCAGTGCGAAAACCGGACTGGAACGGACTGAGTAAGCTGTTGTGGGTAACAAATTTCGTAAGCTGGTGATGAATGATTCGCTCTAAAACTTTTGATAAAAAGGGTAGGATGGAAATAGGACGGAAGTCAGACACAGTCAGACATAATATATTTTTAAGTAACCCCCGAATTGTCAACCAGTGAACAGCTATCGCAATCAGTATGTTTTATTTTTGTAGGACGTGAGCGTTGCACTATCGCAATCAGTATGTTCTATTTTTGTAGGACGTGAGCGTTGCACTATCGCAATCAGTATGTTCTATTTTTCACCTACAAAAAGTCGGTCACAAAATAGTAGTAAGTATGCGGTAAGCACCCTAACTGTGCACAATACCAAAGTACAATAGTCGTGTACAAATATTATTTGTTCTTAGAAAGAGAAGTGAAACAAAAGGCTGTATCGAGTTAAAATAACATTTATGTGGTGTTTTGTTTGAAGTTTTAATACAAAATGGAAGACAATGTTTTCATAAAAATGTTGTGGCCGAGTTTATTTTAATACAAAAAGTTTGGAGTCCGTTTTATGAGAAACGGTTTATGTAAAAATATGTTTGAATATTTAAATTGTACACAGCCATTTTTCATATACCTGCTGGGGGCATGGGAGAGCCTTCGCCAAGACGAACCAAGTGAAGCGCAAGGGCACTACTTACCTTATCCTTAATCATTGCATAATTTTTTGAACTCTCCTAACTTGCTTTGGATGATAAATAGTGCTAAATAGTTGAAAATTTAATGCTACCGTCACGAAGTTTTTATAGTTTTTGTGTGTCATTTTGTGTGAAATAAAACAGCCAAGCATCATGTTTTGAGTGAAATGTAGAGTATGTGAAGTTAGGCCTGGTAAAGTAAGGGCGCATAGATCAAGAATCTTAGCTCTTCGTGAATTCTCTAACTTTGCGATATTGTTATACTATCTTTTCTCCTTCTAGAAATGTATTTATTGCAATTTTTTGCTTTTTGTTATTCTTGGGACAAAAAATTAGAAATGATAAAAAGTAAAAAAAAAAGTTTTGTTAAAAAAAAACATTTTTAAAATGAGGAAAGGTCTCGTATGTCTAAGTTATAGTGACTGCTCTTTTAACGTGTAATTCATCACATCAGCTGACTCATAGCTAACAAATCGGGGATTGTTAAAAAATTATTTTATTCATGTTAATCCCATATTTACTGGATTTCACTGTATAGAATAGAATAGAATAATATTTATTTGTGAAATACAGGTACATACAATGTCATAGGTGTTAATTATTACATAGCTTGATTATTAGTTTCACTACACTTCCACCTTCGTCACATACTTAAGCGCCACTTAATTTAAATATCGTTTTAGTGTGTGTAATTTCAATATAATAATGTATGTAGATCTAATATCTTGCTAATAGACCCGCGTACATTAATATTAATGCGGTAATCTAAGCGCTTGTCTAGTGTACAAATGTACAATTAGACTGAGTTCTAGTTACTATTAGTGAGTAGTAGTTTTGAGACTAATGTTCTTACATATATAGGTATATAACACAAAGTAGATATAATTATAACAGAGACACGACCTAGTTCTACAAAATGGTATCACCCTAATACTGGCAATGCGACTGGCAAAGGGTGAAGTCCAGGCACATTCCGGAAACCGCCATCTAGCGCCACTATTGGGAAATACTGATTACTAATTTCGTTTCGTATCTTCTTCTTAATTAAGGAGTTGAATTTAGCTTAATGTGATGTTATACTTAAAAAAAATATGCTTATCTTTATTTTAATGTCAATATTTGTACTTAATTTGGCATATTTACATTTTATAATTTACAAACGTTAATAGTAGTGACATCTATTGCAATTTTTTTATGATTTGATTGTATGGAATGGTAATATGTTTACTCCCGACTATAACAGCGGGTGTTATAAGTTTGACGTGTCTGTGGCATGTAGGAATCGTAGCTCCAAAAGAATTAACTGATTTTGATTTAGTTTTTTTGGTTAAAAGTTGGCATAATCGAAATTTAGCTACAATTTATCATAAATAGTTTGCTCACTGTTTGACAATTTGGATTTACTTATCATTATAAATTTGTATTTTTTTTTCTGTGAACATTGAACGTATGCATACCTGCTAGTTTATGCTACCGTATATATTTAGGTATAACTAGCTGTGCCCGCGACTTCGTACGCGTGGAAAAGTGATTTAGGGCACTTTAGTATTTTTAAATATTCCCAGTGCATCCCAGTGTTGATCCCGATCCAGCAAGCCTCTTGGTATGCAGGGTATAGTAATAATATAGTACCATCCTTTCGGAGCTCGGCAAAAGAAGTAGGCCTTCGAACAATACGTAAAAGTCAGCAAAGGTATTCGAAGTTAGGATAATATTATTCGAATGCACCGTATAGACCCAGACAATTTTTCACGTTAATTTAGTAAAGTATTTAACTTCGATGTCCGTCTGTCTGTATGGGTGTCAAAACTTTAACACGTGTAGGTATCAAGCTAAAAATCATATTAAAAACTCAGGATCTACTGTCCCTTCTGGCTGTGAAAAGAAACAGACATCTTGGCCACATCTATCAAAAGATTCAGCCGTTTATATCGCTAATTTTCGTAATTTTCGACACTCCAAAGGGAACCAAAACCTAAAGGGGAATAGAAATTTGATATGAAGCAACATCTTAATGCACTATTAAGATGTTGCTTCATATCAAATTTAAACGACATAGGATAAATTGCGAAACCATAAAAATATTTTCAATTTTTTCAACTTACTACCGTTTTTGTCATTAATGTTTTGAAGTATTATTAAATTTAAACTTATATTGCAATTACTAAGGTCTTTAAAACGGAACTCTCGGTTAGACATGGGCGCAGCGGCACGCCCCGCCGAGGATCCAGCAGGCTTACTCTCGACACAACTGAGAATCGAATCAGTTCGATCTTAACGGTTTTTGGTGTTTTATTTGGTAGATTACTTTGAAATTAATTAGGATAAAGAAAACCGTTATAACGTAACTTTTTGTACACCAGACCATATCAATCGACAGAGAATAAAAATAAACAAACGTCAATTTCTTCGGGAGTATGCGGCACGATCGAATCTGAATTAAAATCGAATCAGTTTGGAGAGTTAGGCCCCAGCTCGGCGCGCCGCGCCGATCGGCTTTAGTAGCGTTTTTTATAACCTACCCTAAGTATAATAATAATAATATAAATAAAAGAAATTTTGTTTTAAACAAAATATAAAATAAAAAAAGAATAAATTTGAATGTTTGAAGCAGCGCGGTTCCCGCCGCGCTTCATACAAACGTCCAGCATTTTTTTTATTGTCATATATCTTCAAATCAAAGCGACATCTATTAAAAATGATAAGGATTAATACCGTGATGGTATAAATAGTTTACCAAAAACCGCTTAATTGCCCGTTTTTTAGATTATCGCGAAAGGCTTTCTTTTAATAATACATTTAATTAAGTTGATTTTATACAATAAATGATAATTTATTTCAATTTGTGAAGCAAGTTCAAAAATACAATTTTTATATTATTATGACACTGTGGAAACACTCTTCTCAGAAAAAAAAATATGTTAGTTAGGTACTTATTTCATGTTCTAATCTACTTTAGTACCACATTCTATTGCTTCGCGTCACTGTGTAAGCGATCCCCCAGCGTCCCCCGCATGAACTGTTCGTCCGCAGCCCGCACGCGCGAAATTCATCCGACTGGCTTCAAATTTATCGCCACTGCTCGGCTCCTATGTATTGTAGCGTTATGTTATATAGCCTATATATAACCTGCCCAGGAATATGGGCTACAATCGTACCAAGTTTGGTTAAAATCTCTTCAGTAGTTTTTGTTCCATGCGTGCACATACAGACAGACAGACAGACAAAAAATTTATTGATTGCATTTTTGGCATCAGTATCGATCACCAATCATCCTCCAATAAGAATTTTGAAAAAATAGTACAGAATTGACCTCTCTAGAGTTTTATTATAAGTATAGATGTGTTTATACTGTACAATGATATACATTTTATCAATAACACATAATAATGATAAAAACCACATCAATTTCGGTGACTGTGGCCGGTTTCAATAAAACTAGGTCAGCTGTGCAGGAGTTATTTTATCGCAATATACAGAAGCACTCTCTTCCTTCACTCTCGTAGCCCAATGGGACAGATAACTGACACCACTGGGAGATCAGGCGCAGGACCGACTTTTAACATGCCCATCCGACGCATGGATCATCTTTTTTGTCAGACAATCAGGTGATCAGTCGGCATTGTTCCAACAAAACTTGAAAACAACATTTTTTTTTGTTTCAACGCGAGAATAGAACACAAACTGAGTCGAGGGCGAAGCTCTGAACCACAAGACCACGGAGGCGTCAGTAAGAACATAAGGGTAGTCTAGCGGCCATGGGATCTCGGTCTACTTGTACAATCATCTGTGTAAGCCTGCGATTGCTTCTCTTTGTAGCGTTAATTACCTCGCGATTGTTACTGGGTCTATTGCAGGAGTAATCTGGTGGAACATATATCATAACCAGAATACAGTGCGTCCCGCGGTTCATATATCATAGATAGATAGATAGATAGTTCTTTATTTGCCCAAATAAGGTACAATGTTGAGATGTTACAATAAAGGATGTTATGTTCATGCTTATTTTGCCTCTCGTGAGGCGTGCAAATATTCATATTTTATACTTAAAACTTAAATTACATGATTAGAAAAAAAAGTGCATTGTTATTATTATTTAATTTAAACATTATAATAATTGAAAAATTAGAAGATAGGTACAATATAATATGTTATAGATAATAATTATTATTAAATTATACATTATACATTATAACATTTGGCCACAAACGTCTTACAAATCAATCAAAAATTTTTTTTGTCATGTCATCAAGCTGAATATAGTGTGGAGAGAGTGACGCGTAGAGCATTTTTTTGTTTTGGCACCTCATATAAATGACTTACAAAAAAAGTACAAAGGTCTAAAATGACCACAACTGTGAATTAACTATGCTGAGGCTCCTTCAAGTCTACACACGAACGCACTGGTCGTTGACCTAACACCTGACCAGGCTTGAAACTCATCTGTTTTGTGACTTTTATGGAGATCTTTAATCGGGATTTGTCACGTTATGGTAAGTAATTTATATGAGTTGCCAAAACATAAAATGCTCTACGCGTCAATCTATATTTAGTCTATCTATGTGTACTATTAGTACGTCAATATATTTTTTTACACAAATTAATTATTAAAAAAAATATAAACGTTTAAAAACTTAAAAAATTTGATCGCATTTTCGGCTGTGTCCGAGAAACATCCAGAAAACAAACGAACAAGGCTCAATCCTTTTTTTTTAGTTTATAACAAAAAGAGACCTAAATCGGTTAAGTATTGGAAGCCGAAACAGGGGTCTCCTAAACGTCGATTTCTCGTGATATAGCCCCGTCACTGATAAACCTTTCTCCCTTTCCTCCCCAGAAAGAAAGAGAGAGAAATAACACAGGATTGGAGAATACTTTACAAATCATCCAATAACTTAACAATCAAATTGTAACAACTCTTACACAGTAAAATAACACGGAATTAGAATACTGTATAAATCATCCCAATAACTTTACAATCAAATTGTAACAACGCTTACACGGTAAATAACGAATGCAACATAGTGGCAAAATGTGGTTTCAGCTGGGATCTGTTTTAGAGGAAGTTGTATTAGCTCGCCGCTGTCCGAGTACATTGTAACAAGTCGATTGTGTTCACAAACTGATCGCTGGAGTTGGTCTGGACTTTGTATTCAGACTTTGTGACAAAGTTTGTATTAAAGGTATACCATTTGAATTAAAGGTATAATAGCTCCCCTCACCGATTTCGGTGTCGGTAGCCGATTTCATTGAAACCAGGCCAGCTACGTAGGAGTTATTTTATAGTGCCCAAGTGTGTGCGCAATACACAAAGACCCAGTGGGACGGTATACCGACACGACTAGCGGGAGAACAGGCGCAGGACCGACTTTTTATATGCCCATCCGACGCATGGATCATATTTCTTATCAGACAATCATGTGATCAGCCTGGATTGTCCTAACCAAACTTGGAAACAACATTTTTTTTATTTCTCCAACGCGGGAATCAAACGAAGCTCTGAACCACTAGACCACGAAGGCTTTTTATATCTTCTTTTTCGTTACTTTTTTAAGTAAGGAAAAAATCTTATCTTCGCCTGAAAATTGGTCATAATAAATTAAACAAAAAAACCTTTTAAAGAAAGCTTTTAGCCCTTTCATTTGATACCCATATTGTAGAAATGCATTAAAAACAACTGTTCCGCCATCTTGGATGGTCCGCCATATTGAATTTAGAATGACGTCACACAACTAATCGTGTATTGTCATCCAACCTAAACGTGCATACAAAATTTCAGCTTAATCGGTTGAGAGTATCGGCTTCAAAATCGGGTCCGAAGATTCCACCCGAACATCCTTACATACATACATTGCAAGTTAAATAAAAGCGTTTAAAATAGCTAAAAATAGGTCTTAAAATACCAACTCGACCCCAATTTACAGGCTGTAATAGATACCGTCTCGCAAACTTCCCCCGGCCATATTTCCCCGACAATTTGGCGATATTAATCACGGATGATTAATGTCCGAGGCTGTCCGGATTTTTCTCGACGTTGAGGTTAATGGATATCATCAGCAGTCATTAAGTTTTTATAAACCTCAGCGATATTACGTCACCTGGGGCCGTATGATCTTTTACAATACCAGCCTGGTTCCAGGCAATTCAATAATACGGTCTTATACTGCCTTGTTATTTCTCATATTACAACGACATGTTACTCTGAATGAATCCAGCCTAGTTTGGTTGTTTGACATTCGGAGGCAAGTCAAGTGTCACGTGACCGCTGACTGGCTGTCAATAAGTGATCGTGAAACGAAAATTCCAGGCAGCCATGTTGTATGGTGTAAACTGGCTGAAATTAGGAGCTTGTAATAGGCCCCCTGTTTGAGGGGTTTTCTAAATACTAAGCTTAGTCGCTGGGAGAGGGCCTTGTGGTCTTACCGGAGGGGTCTCTTAATTTGAAGTAAGTCTGGTCCCTATGAGGTGAACTGGTCGTTTGGGGGAGGAGTGGCCTGTGTTTTGACAGATCCAGGGCACTCCACCCAACATAACGGCATATGGCAATCCGCAAGTGGTTTTAGTGGGTAAACCGGCCGTAGCGGGCCGGGTGTCCCACATACCTCTAGGGGACCCAAACTGAGGGATGCGTAATGCATTCCCTTGTGACATCAAAAAGAAAAAAGGGCCTTTAGGTGTTGCAGGTATGAAAAATAATAATTGAGTGCCAGCGGCCTCTGATATACATTTAGGTCCGTATAAATAAAGCTATCTCAATCTCTACTTGAGAATCTATTTGACAGATAAATCAACGTTTCGTTTCACTTTTAAAAGTGAACAACTTTATTAATGTTACTTTCTTTTAGTTATATTAAGTAACTTATATGTGGTACCAAAACAAAAAATGCTCATTATATGAACGCCTGCGTCGCGGCCTCGGGCGTCGCGACGTTGGGCATCGGCGTCGCGACGTTGGGCGTGGGCGTCCGACGTCGAGCATCGCGGCGGAGGGCGTCGGCGTCGGCGTTGCGGCGTCGGGCGTCGGCGTCGCGACGTCGGACGCCACGGCGTCGGGCGTCGGCGTCGCGACTTTGGGCGTCAGCGTCGCGGTGTCGCGGTGTCGGGCGTCAGGGTCGCGACGTTGGGCGTTGGCGTCGCGGCGTCGGGGGTCGGCGTCGCGGCGTCGGGCGTCGGCGTCGCGGCGGCGGGCGTCGCGACGTTGGGCGTCGGCGTCGCGGTGTCGGGCGTCGGTGACAGCGTCGCGACGTTGGGCGTCAGCGTCGCGGCATAGGGCGTCGGCGTTGTGGCGTCGTGGCGTGAACGTCGCGGCGTCGGCGTCGGCGTTGCAACGTCGGGCGTCGACATCGCGGCGTCGGCGTTGTGACGTTGGGCGTCGGCGTCGCGACGTTGGGCGTCGGCGTCGCGGTGTCGGGCGTCGGTGTCAGCGTCGGGTTTAATACGTGTGTCTGTGAGTGCGTGCGTGTGTGTGTGTTCATATAATGCCTGTATAATTGTTTGGCGCGCTCTGTAGCCTCAATGGATCTTGTGAAGTGTCCGTTATATAGATTCGTGTTTAGAATGACACTGCGTATACAGAAAAAAAAATGCTGATTTTAGCGCCTTTTTTTGTTTTTATTTTTTCTTTCAAATTACTTTTGTCTTGTTTTAAATATTACAAAATAAAATCAATATCAAAACAATCACAAAGATTAGACGGTATAAATTATAAAATCAAAATAAAAAAATAAAATGGCGGATTTTTGGCGACATTTTGTTTAACAATTAAACGCATTTGGAATGTTCAAATTACCGTTTTCTTGTTTTAAATACTCACAAATAAAATCAATCTCAAACCAATCACAAATAATGTACAAACTAGTTGTTGTCGAATACATTGCGACAGTACTCTCGCAGCTCAATTGGACAATTTTATTATTGGACAAACTCCGAACATCTGAACAAAATGGCGGAATCCATTTTGTTCAACACACGCGGAAATCCAATTTGGATTAGGTTTTAAAAGTGTTGTGTTTTGAAATCCGAGGATAAGATGTTGTTAGTTTGGAAAATGAATCAGAAAAAGCCAAGTGCGAGTTGTGCACAAAAAAAACAAAAAGAAAAACCATAGTCAAAATTAAAACGCCTGGGCCCTGATTCGAAATGCCATATGTACAATCACTTAAGAAGTTCAAAAACAAAATGAATGGTATTTGACAAAAGCTAAGTACACGCGAATTCTTAAGGTACGATTCCACTAAAATAGTGTTCAGAACATTTGTTAGCCATAATTTTTTTCAGAATTCCTGCTGTGCCAATTTGTTAATGTCGCGTTAGCGAGTCCACCGGAACAAACATCTGTTACGCACAATGTTCGCAACAGTTCAGAACACCGGTGGAATCGCACCTTTAGCGAAGCATATGTCCATCATACATTTTGTTTTCGAACTTCGTAAGTGATAATAGCGATAGTATCTTGAATCAGGGCCCTGATTTATCATCAGTGAGCAAACTGATGATGAATTATAGCTTCATAGTTCATCCGTTTGGGAGCTATGATGCCACACACACACCAGGGCGCCTGTACTCGCAATAATAATGTGTTAGCCTCCGTGGTTCTTGGTATAGAGCTCGATCCGGAGCTCGTGGGTTCGATTCCCGCGTTGGAACAAAACATTTTTACTAGGGTGATGCAGGCTGAACACCTGATTGTGACATGAAAAGTCATGGATGGGCATGTGAAAAGACCCCGGACTGCTCGCACCTTCAGAATTATAGGGAATCCAAAAATTGATCCAGTCGAAAATGGACCTTACGGGACTCCGTAAGGTCCATTTTTGACTAAAAGTCGAAATCATGAATTTTTGGATTAGGTACCTATAATTATGAAGGTGCGTGTTGTGTCGGGTTACCGCCTCGCTGGGTTACGAGAGTGAAGGAAGAGTGTGTGAATTGCGCACACACTCGGGCAATATAAAAAATCTAAATCGGTGTGGGGAGCAACTATTAACTAATCCGACACATCTACACTGTATCACTACAGATATACCTCGCGGCGTGAGACAGGGGAAGTTTTAATTAACACCGGATACCTTTCACCACCCCCCACCAATCACCCCCTACCCCGCACCCCGCACCCCGCAGCTATAACACGCATCAGATTGTGTTACTCGTGACCATAGACGTACCATACTAGGATAAAATTCGAATTACACCTTTTAATCTTTTTCTTCTTCTTGAAATTCTTCTTCTTATATATAAAAATTAATTGCTGTTCGTTAGTCTCGCTAAAAGTCGAGAATGGCTGAACCGATTCGGCTATTTTTAATCTTGAAATATTCGTGGAAGTCCAGGGAAGGTTTAAACGGTTTCTATGCTCAACGAAGTGGGCACGGGTCAGCTAGTCTTCTCTTATTAAAAAAATGAAATGCTGTTATATTTTTGATAGTTACAGCTGATGTTAGTAGATATCACAAGAAAAATAAAAATATTATAATTAAATGTAATAATATTTTAAATAAATAAACGTTTATTCAACAAAACCTACATTACTCTACACAACGGGAAAGATACTTAAATAAAACACTTCTCACAAATATGATCGTACAGGAACAGGTCGTGGAAAAGTAGACTGTATTTTTCGAGCGGTAAAGTCGGTATTTGTGATGCAGATTGTGAGAGAAACAATTTATCGCCTGTGTATCATTTAATGTGCACCATCCCTATCTACGGTACGTCAACGCGAACAACTTTTGCAACGAGAAAAATTATACTCAATATAATCAACGTTGAGTTGAACACACACCGCGGGGCGACCGGTTTTATTTGAGCAGGCAAATTGAAAATCTAGACTGTACAGTCAGCAACAATTCAACATGTATTATATAGTGGCGCTGCTGCCGACTGTACACATGACGTCAATTTACAATTCTTAATTTGCTCGAGGCTATATATAATACTTTTACATATTATGACTTTCGTGATATTATATATTTAAAAATGATATATTCAAAATAATTGTAATAAAAATAGTATAGAACTATTTTTATTACAATTATTTTGATAATTAATAGACGACCTCCGTAGCGTAGTGGTTCAGCGCGTTGGAATATGACCGAGAGGTAGCGGGTTCGAATCCCGCCGAGAGAACATAAAGTTTCAATGTTCCTAGGTCATTGATGTGTAATAAATTTGTGTATTAATATAATAAAAATCGTAAATATGTGTATATTATAAAAGTATTAAATATACATTTCCGTTGTCTGGTACCTGTAACACAAGTTCTTCGGAGACTTAGCATAGGGCCAGATTGACGTGGTGTGAAGCGTCTATAGATATTATTATATTATTATTAGTTTTGAAGATCCAGATTTGTATTCTGTACTAGGTGTAAAATAAATGAGTGATAATACTTTAGGGTGTGTATATGTGCCTACTATATTATAGAGTTTAATGTGAAAGTACCAGCACTGAACACTACCATTTCATGTTTTTATGCTAAGAAATTCCACAATATCATAAATAAAAGACAAACAAAAACAATTTTAAAAAAGTAAAATTTTTCAGCGCGAACATTTTGGATTTTGAAAAATTATACCTCAAAAAATATCTCCAAAATATTTAAATTAAGACAATTTTATTGTCTCGTGTTTGGTACCAACAGATAGGTATCGACAAGCAGACTACGAATATGTATTTAAATATTTTATTAATTTTTACATTTTACATTTTATTGTTAAATTTAAAAAAATGTTTAAAATGCGGTGCGGTACAAGTAGCATCTCGGAGTTGTTTAGTTACTTATCTACTATGTAATGGTTAGTTTAATAAAAATATAATGTTATATTTGATGTGGAAACAGAAAAATATAAAATAAAACAAAAGTTATAAAAGACTATAACCCGACTTCGCAAGTCTAAAAAGCCATTTTGCGAAGTCGGGTTATAGTCTTTTAAACTTTTTTTCTTCAATAGGAATCACGGAGAGTAAAAAATAAAAATTTGTGAATATTCTCCATTGCACTTGGCCGCATCGACTGCCAGTTTCGACTCTAATTACACCATGCAATATGTACGATGTCGTTCCGTATTCCCTCAGGCAGTACCGGCTGTATGTAAATCACTCACTCAGGGTACAAAGTAACTGTGTCCCCTCGGCTGTTTGAGGATTCGTCCCCTGAACACAGGACAAACAAGTCCATAGGTTTGCGGAGCTGATCGGATTTGGACAGTGTATCTAGCGTTGCATTGTTATAACAGCGTCTAAAGAGAACAGCCACTTTAACTTTGGGATATGATTATAAAAAATACATTTCTAGAATGAGAAAAGGTAGTCTTTTCTCACTCAAAAATGTTTTTTTTTTTTTTTACAAAAATAAAAATAAATTTTTTTGCTTTTTTTTGACGACCTCCATCCTACGTACGGAGTGGTTGAGCGTGTTGGTGCTTGAAGCGAGAGGTCGCGGGTTCAAATCCCGCTGAGGGAACAAAAAGTTTTTAATTTTTCTGGGTCATGGATTTGTATTTAATTTGTGTATAATATATTAAAAATCTTAAATATATGTATAGTATAAAAGTATTAAATATATTTCCGTTGTCTTGTACCTGTAACACAAGTTCTTAGCACAGGGCTAGATTGACGTGGTGTGAAGCGTCCATAGATATTATTATTATTAGTTTCGTTGTTCTTGCGACAAAAAATAGGAAATGGTAAAAAACCAAAATTATTTTTGTTCAGGTTTTGACAAAATCTCCTCTTAACTTCCGTTCGCCTCGCCCGATAACACTTTTCGTAACGCCCCGTCACGCAATCACTAGCTTACTCATACTCTCCAATTTATAGCGCATTGCGTTTTACAATCCAAACAGTACTGGGGGCCTACTCAAGATGCCATCGCTAATTATCACTTACAAAGTTCGATAACAAAATGTATGGGATTTGACATAAGGTACGCTAAATGACATACCAAATCGCGATCATTGGCATCTTGAGTAGGCCCCCAGTAGTAGTAGAAACGTATTTAAACAAACGTAAGCGGTTCATCACGGAGCGTAGACGAGGATCTGATGTCATTAGTTACGGAAGATTGCATCGTCCTCTAACTAGAACAGCTACACAGTGCCGTATTTCGACCTTATTACTATCGTAATAAGGTTTGAAATTGCTGAACTACGTATGTAGTCATTTGCCCGTAAGATATTACATAAATTAATAGTGATATAAATAATAACAGTATACTAAAAATATATAATATACTAGCAGTACCTGCGACTTCGTTCGCGTGATTTTTGACTGACTTAAACCGTTTATGCAGCGCACGCAACGAAAGTCCTCAAATGTGAATAATTTTCCCCGTTTTTGCAACATTTCTCACTGACGCTTCGCTCCTATTGGTTGCAGCGTAATTTTATATAACCTTCCTCTGTAAATGGACTATCCAACAAAAAAAAGATTTTTTCAAATCGGTCTAGTAGTTCCTGACATTAGCGCGTTTAAACAAACAAACTCTTCCACTTTATAATAAAAGTATAGATTGCTATTCCCCGCTCTAAACCTCGTAAACTCTACGTATGTAGGTATGTAGATTATATCAAAAATGAACAAATATCATACCTGATGACGTTAACAATTCTCAATTCAATTACTGTCTCTTGAGAGCTGCCAACTTCGATACCGCGACCGCGATGAGAAAGGGGAGAAATTATATCTTAACACGGTTATAAACTAAATTAAAAATAGACAAGTGGCACTCGGGGACTGCCGCGGTAAAGCTATTGCATACTTACTTATTGCATATCAACTTATCCGATACAACCAATGCCACCTAGAGGCGAGTTGTTGAGAGAAAGAGACAAGCGTGATATTTCAAAAAAGTTATTAAAAGTTCTACTATTTATCGATAGATGGCAATAAAAAGTATCCGGTCAGAGTGGGGGGTGTTAGGTTATTTTCGTTAAGGAATTTCTGGATTCGGTCTCCACACTCAAGACCCGCGATAGAAGCTATGCAATAGCATAAAAACAAACCCCGACTTAGCGTGTAACATTCCTATCACACCTAGCAAACGACCTGATGATCTTCAAGTGTGTGTTTTGTAATAATTGTGCAGTGTATTATATGTTTTAATTGTTGTACCCCATAATGTGATGTCACTCATTGACCCTGGCAGAATACCAGTCCAGCGGGCTTGCTCGCTGCGTATAGCTGAGCTAGGGTCCATTTTTGGCATCGCACAACATATATACTTAGCTTTAGTTTAGTTTCTAGATTCATCTTGTTCCCTCTTTTTATCCTATATGTGTTGTGTGATGATAAAATAAATAATTTTATTCTTATTCTTGAAGACTTGAACCGATTTCCACCAAACATAGCTAAGAACACTCTCGACTGATATACATTCCAAACGAAAAAACCGCATTAAAATCAGATCATTCGTTTGGGAGCTACGATACCACAGATATACACATTTACACAGACACGTCAAACTTATAACATCACGTCGATTTTGCGTCGGGGGTTAAAAATAACGATATACAACTTTAAACATAATAAAATATCAATAATTATCTTCGCTCACAGCTAGAAAATTCAGTGGTTGCTTAATACGAGTAGAATTAAGTGTGAAAGTAACAGTGCTGTAAGATACTTTTGATTTCAATTTTTCCATGAGAAATGAAAAAAAAAAAAAAATGAAAATTCTTTTATTTCCAAATAGGTTAGTTACTAACACTTTTAGAATTGTCCTACATGATGACCTACCACCGGTTCGGGGACTAACCCGGCGAGAAGAACCGGCGTAAGAAACTCGCTCGGGGCCACCTTTTAGCAAAAAGATGGGAAAATTGTTCTTTTTAAAAAAAAAAAATATAACAATGTTATAACTTATATAAATTACAATTTACAAATTTATATATACTATATAATATAGAAGTAGCCTCGAAAGTGGCCACCTTATTCCCAGGGTGTGCTATCATTAACAAAATCATTAATCTTATAATAAGCTTTAGCACACAAACGTTCTTTAACTACTTTTTTGAATTTATTGATGGAAAAATTTTGAACGTTTTCTGGGATCTTATTGTATAGGCGTATACATTGACCTTTAAAAGATTTGCTTACTTTGCTAAGCCTGATCATAGGTATATCTAACTTGTGTTTATTTCTTGTATTTCTACAGTGATTGTCGCTTTTCGTTTTAAAATTATTTAAGTTCTTTCTGACATACATTATATTGTCCAAAATGTATTGAGAGGCGACGGTCAATATTCCTATTTCCTTAAACTTTTCTCTCAGAGATTCAAAGGACGACATCTTGTAAATGGAACGTATAGCTCGCTTCTGCAGCACGAATATTGTATTGATGTCGGCTGAATTTCCCCATAAAAGGATGCCGTAAGACATTCGACTGTAAAAAAAACTAAAATATACTAGTCGCGCCGTGTCTTCATCAGAAATTTCTCTAATTTTTCTGACTGCATATGCTGCAGAACTGAGCTTATCTGCTAGTTTGGCAATGTGTGGACCCCACTGTAATTTGCAATCTAATGTTATACCTAGAAACACAGTGGTGTCCACTAAGTTCATTTTCTCATCATTTAATAGTATATTGGTTTGTACTTGCCTGACATTGGGCAAGCTAAACTTCAAACATTTTGTTTTATTAGAATTTAAAAGTAAGTTATTAACATTAAACCAATGTACTATTTTTGAGAGAGCACTATTTACCTCGTCGTAATTTGATTGCTGTCGCTTCACATTAAAAATTAGTGAAGTGTCATCGGCAAACAGTACTATCTCATGTTTTTCCTTAACTAAGTAAGGTAAGTCATTTATATAGATGAGAAAAAGAAAGGGGCCTAATATGGATCCCTGGGGAACCCCTAATTCTATTTTGGTCCCTGTGGACCTTTTTCCATTTACCTCCACCTTTTGAATCCTATTTTTAAGGTAAGAATTCAAAAGGCTGAGTGACGAGTCTCTTATGCCATAGTGTTGTAATTTCCTGATCAATGTAGCATGCTCCACACAATCAAAGGCCTTGGAGAGGTCGCAAAATACACCTAATGCATCCTGCGATCCCTCCCAAGCGTCAAAAACACTACAAAGAAGACCTATACCAGCATCCGTCGTTGATCGACCCTTAGTAAAACCGTATTGATTACTATGTAATAAATTGTTTAAATTAAAGTGTAATAACAACTGTTTTAAGATAATTTTTTCAAATATTTTACTAAAAGTCGGTAGAATCGATATAGGTCTGTAATTAGATGGATCCGATTTATTTCCTGCTTTAAACAGGGGTATAACTTTGCTGTGCTTCATTAAATCAGGAAAAACACCACTTTTTATACATTCATTGAAAATTATGGCTAGATAAGGAGCTACGATGTCAATTATTGACTTCATAATTCTTGTAGACATGCCCCAGAGATCAGCAGTGTTTTTAATATTCAACATCTTAAACGCGGTTATAATGTCTCTGGAATCTATTTCTTTAAATTTAAAATTGACATCACATTCCTTTACATTATCTCTGAGTAGTTTTTCAGCTTCTATAGGTGAGGAATTTAAATGTTTTGTAGTTGAAACCGGAATGTCAGCAAAAAACTTTTCGAAAACCGTCGCAACTTCTAGTTCATTCGTAATCTTTTTATTTTCATGAAAAAGTTCAAAATCTGAGTTGCGACAGGTGACGTTTCCAGTCTCACCAGCAATTACCTTCCATGTAGTTTTAATTTTATTTTTGGAATTTTTAATTTTATTCTTTACATAAATAGCTTTAGCAACTTTGCATACTTTTTTAAAAGTTTTTGAATAATTTTTTACATATGTTTTAAATGTTGCACTGTTATTAATATGTTTTTCATCATACAATTCATATAATCGTTGCCTACTTATTTTAATTCCTTCTGTTGCCCATTCAATAAAGTTCCTTTTCTTATTATTAGTTTTAACCGTTTTAGAAGTAAATACTGAGTTAAATTGGGTCTTTAAAATCTTAAATAATTTATTAAATGCTTCATCTGAGCTATTTGACCCATCCCATTGAATACTTGAGCTTAATTTACTTCTAAATTTCTCAATACGTTTTGTATTCACAGGAATAAACACAAGTTTTTCCATGGTGTTACTATCAGATTTAATATTAAAAGAAGCTAACTGTCCATAGTGATCAGAGCTTAGCTTATTAATAATTTCCTTTTTATATGGAGTAACATTAGTAAAAATATTATCAATACAAGTTGCCGTGGTGTCACACACTCTTGTCGGCTCATGAAACAGATTAAAAAGACTATAAGATTTTAACAAAGATGTGAATCTAATTGTGGTGGAGGAGTTTATGTCTAATAAATTAATGTTAAAATCACCACATACAATAACTTTTTTATTAGATCCACATATTCTTGTTAAAACTTGTTCCATGATTTGTTCAAAGGAATCATATAACCCTAATGGAGGCCTGTATACACATACAACAATAAGTTGACTCAACTCTATGCAGGCTACTTCAATTACTCGTTCAGTTGAGAGACTCGTAATGTCTTTACGTTCCTTAAATTTTAGGTTTTTTCTAATTAATATTAAAGAGCCGCCTCTAATGGCTTTTTCTCTACTGAACGAGCTTGCTATCTGGTGATCATTGAAATTGAAAATGAGTTCATGTTGTCTGAACCAGTGTTCAGATATACAAATAATGTCAATATTAAATTCATTCAAAAATAACTCAATTTCAAATTCTTTACCTACCATTCCTTGTAAATTTTGATGCACCAAATTAATCACATTAGATTTATTGCTATTACTAGAATAGTTTATGTTTTTGGTAGGATTTTCTACATGTAAACTTAACTTATTCCTGCAAGAGACATCCTCCATTGTTTTATTATCTAATTTAAATAATTACTTGGAACATGTTCCAAATCGTTTCTACTATCATTAGTATTCTGCTCAATAAAAGCAGGAGTCAAAGAAGCCAAATCCTTGGCTGGTGACGCATTTAAAAAGTTTAATAGCAATCTAGCTATATGTCTTTTACAGAAATTAGATAAATAATATTTACCTATGCTCATACTACATAGTTTAAAGCTTAAATTATTTATATCTACAACCTGACATTTTTGGTTTTGTGTGTCATTTAAAACTATACAATTATTGTTAATAGCACTATACAATAGGCTATTCAATTCATGTCTTTTTAAATTTTCTTTATTACTACTTTGTGGCAACATTTTTATATAAGGAAAAGTGAACAATACAATGTCTGTAATATTTTTAACAGCAAATAAACATTCTAATAATTCTGACATTTGCATTTTGTTTAGTTTTCCTCTTCGTCCTACTAAAATTATTAATGTGGTATTAGGACAATAAGTCATAGTTAAGGCCCTGTTTACTATTTCTTTATAAGTAGCTCCGGGCATACAAAAATTGGAGATTGATTGTCCGTTACACATTCTGTTTAGGTATGTACCTAGATTCTTACCTAACTCATCACTAAATAAACTAATATGTTTTTGGCATTCAGTATGTGCTTTCTGACTGGAACACATATTTTGTGTATTTTCAAAAATACTATGATTTACTTTGTCTGAGGAACCGTTAACTCTCAATAAAGAATATACACGCTCCTCATTATAACGTGACAGTTCAAGCAAATCATTAACAGCCAATATGTGTCCCTGTATTTCCCTTTGTGACAATTCATACTTCTTTGTTATATTGTCCAAAGAGTTGTGCAAGAGGGAAATTTCTGCCTGAAGGCTGCATACATCTGCCTCGTAGTTAAGTTGAGTTTGTTCCAACTTCTGGTTACAATTTAGTAAGCTATTATTTAACACTTGTTTTTCTTTAATAATGTTAGATAATCTATTTAAGGTTTTTTTGTTTTTCATTGATAGTTTACAATATTTTTTAATACATTTTTTAATCTTTATGTATTTCTTTAATTTATTCTTAGTGTTCATGGTGTAAGAAGGTATTGTATCATCACTAGTTAAGTCAATTGTAGTAATGTCATTTGTTGATTGACTGCTGGGCACCAATAATTCTTTATTTACAATGAGTCTGTCAAAGAGTTCCTGCTTTTGTCTGTCGTTTTGACAGTCGAGTTGGTCTTCTAATTTTTGAATATATTCCTCGGCATTCTTCAATTTAATTTGAAGAGAAGCCGAGTTCTTGAGTGTGCCCTCATACTCCTCCCTGCACTGGTCGAAACTATCAACAATACTCTGCAGTTCCACATTTTGTTTATAAGTGTCCTCAAAGTCCTGACTTAATCTATTCAATTCCGACTTTAAATCTGTGTTTTTTTGTATTACTATTAACATTTCTTTTTCATTATCCTCTCTTTCCCTTAGTAGTGTTTCACACTGGTCTTTATAGGCCTTTAGTTCTTGAAGAGCCATCTGTAGTTGGTCCTCGGTACGGCGAGCCAAGGCTGAACGAGTCATCATTTTGCTTTGCTTTTATTCCGGACAGCTGAAATTGATATTTAAATTTAAATATTAACAGTAAAGTGAATGATTGAATTAGGTTATTGTAATAGTTATGAAGTAAGCAAAATGACAGGAAAGAGAAGAGATAAGTATCTAATAAAAATTAGTAAAATTAAAGAGATATGAAGACAGAAAAGTGGTAAACAGTATAAAAAGATTAAACCTGTAAGTATTATAACTGCACAGTTTATATTAAAAGACTAAATAACCTAAAGAAATTAAAAGTATTAGTTATATATTTTGTGGATGCCTTTATACTATTGTAATGTATGTAAAGAGTTCTGTTATAATATGTGTGTCTGGGCTTATATTTTTTATCCTCAACCTTGCTTACAGTAAGTCAAGCCAAGCGAGAAGTTAACTTTGCCAAATGTGATTCTTGTATGTGTATTTATCTGTACTGTTTATATTATTAGAGTTTAAAGTATTAGTTCCAAAGTAAAAACTTAAGAATGTCTTTGTACTATTGTAACATAATATGTAAAGAGTTTTGATTTATGTGTGTCTGGGTTGTATGTGTATATATCTGTACCTACTGTTTATATTAATAGACTAAGTACCCTAGAGTTTAAAATATTAGTTCCAATGTAAAAACTTTATAATGTCTTTGTACTATTGTAATGTATGTAAACAGTTTTGATTTATGTCTGGGTTAAGTTTTATATTCTCAACTTGGCTTTCACAGTAAGTCAAGCCAAGAGAAAAGTTAACTTTTGCTAATGTGATGCTTGGACGTGGTTCACAAGGGTGAGCTTTGTGTGGTGGATTTGCGTATTGTTAAAAAGAAAGAAACTAGAAAGTAACTATAAAAATATGATAAATAAACACAATACTCCCCGGGATAAAAGAATATTTCCAAATCCAATTTGAATTCATCCAGTCGTTACTTGACAGTTTTCACTTGGCCCGCACGTCACCTCGAAAATTGGCTTTTAACTATTTCTGGTAAACACTACTAAGGGTTACATTAATTATATAAGTTTTTTATTTAGTTACTAGTACTTAACAATATATTTATTCACTTTAAAACTATTTTAGATTTATTAAAAACCGAGAGGTTACAAATATACGTAGTGCTAAAAATGCACCGACAATTTGCTTATGCAATTTTTTTAAAGTACCTCATTCAGAAAAATTTTAATAAATTGTATTTTAATAAAAATTTGCACACAAAATAAGAGAGCGATTTACCAAACCTGTAACACTATATTGTACCTTATTTAAGCAAATAAAATATGATTTCTATTTCTATTTCTAGCGCTGGTACTTTCACAGTAAACTCTACATGCAGGACCCATACACATCCTAAAGTATCCCTCATTAATATTACAGCATGTTTAATATCTGTCTATTCCTTTCTTTCTGACAATATTCCACCAATCAGAGTTCAGTATGGATTATTCATTTGAATGCCATGTTAGTTGATCATACATTTGAATAGCGTTCGGGAAACCGATGGATAATAATAATATACTGCGTAGCGTCGTAGACTTGTAGCAGTGGCTACGGCGCTACGGGTGCTACGAGTGCTACGAGTGCTACGAACTATTCATTTATATATTTATATTTATTTAAGGATTAAAAACAGTTTTGCATCAATACTAGTAATAGTCAGGGATATGAGGGAGCTCCGTTGCCGTAACCGAAATAATCGGCTATCCGATACAAAAAATTATACGTAACCGAATCCGAAATGAAAAATTCCGTAACCGAAATTATCCGAAACAAAGGGATAATCTGAAATAATTTAACATCCGTATCCGAATTTTCATATCCATTTCATCCCTGATAATAATGCCATGAGTTTTTGGCCACTACATGCATAGTGGAAAACTCTATTTTACATTATTCAAATAATTAAGCAGTATTCGATATAATTTTCGTTGCGTGCGCGGCATAAACGGTTTAAGTCACTCAAACATCACGTGAACGAAGTCGCGGAGACAGCTAGTATGTTATACGCAAGGCCTCACCCGCAGTACCCATTTCCTTATTTACCACAACTTTTAACATGTAAACAGGCGTAAAGGCTTTTCATATCACACTGCGGCGCGACGCGGCACAGCGATCGGGTTCAAAATGACATCGATATTTATCGGTTACGAAGTTCGAAAATAAAATGTATGGGATTTGACATACGCTGTCAATAATGACAAGCGAATTCGTATCATTTAGCGAAGTTTATGCCAAATTCCATATTATATGTTGTTTTCTATGTCAGTGTCTATGACTTAGTCATCTGGTTGTATCTGATATTTAATTGAATGACTAGCGCGTTTTTTGAATTCTATGTTTACGAACAAATTAAATATATTATTTGACACTAAGACAGCCATTTAATATTTTAACTTTTAACTTCAGAATTTCCGAATGTGTACTATTATAAACCACATTAAAGTAAATTAATCAAAAAATATATCAACACATTGCTAAATGTACGAGCTGTTTGACGTCATTGAATGACCGTGAAATTCATTCAATGAAATAAGAAGATTCAACCAGATAACTGCGACATATACACCTACTGGAGTAACTTAACCTTACCATAAAACTTTTACGTAGGGAAGTAGGCTGTGGATAAAAATAATGATATAGTATCTGTGTATCCATATAGCTAGGGAAGTATGGATAAAAATAATAATATTGTTATCTGTGTATCAATATAGCTGGTAACTATGGATAAATGTATAACGGAAACGTATTGAATACATTTATACTATACACTTGCTTAAGATTTTTATAGTTGTAATACACAAATTTAATACACATCCATGACCCAGGAACACAGAAAACTTTTTGTTCCTTCAGCGAGATTTGAACCCACTGCGCTACGGAGGTCGTAAATTGGATTGTGGTAATATGGTACTCTAATAATAATAATAATAATAATATAATTTTATTTGCGAAAATATGGTACAATAAGCTGATACAGTTTAACATAGTCTCACATATTTTTGTCGAATTTTTCTCGACGTGCAAATGTTGTCGGTAAGTTAACAATGGTTAGTCAACTCTAGTCAAATATTTTACATTCTAATCATTAGTACATTACACAATAGTCTTATTAATATATTATACAAATTAAAAAAAAAAGTTTTAAGTCAATTTCACAATAGTACAACTTTTAGTAAATTCTTCAATAATATAAATTAACCAGCTACATTAAATTATTATATAACTGATATCCTTCCTTCTATAAATGTAATACAAAACATATAGCAAGTTATAAAATATTTCATGTAATTCTATAATACTGGTTATACTAAACAAAACTTTTTGTAATTTTGTCTGTCTTCAAAGTATTCTTTATTAGAATAAAAACATTTATCTAGTAGCCAAGAAAATAACTCCTTTTTAAATTTATTATATATGGACAGATCTTTTAATTTTTTCGGTAATGTATTATATATTTTTATTGACATACAAAACACATTTCGACTATAAATTTCTAAATTTTGTTTCGGTATCCAAATTTTATTTTTATGCCTACTAGTTGTATGGTTTTGAATGTCTTGATTTATTGAAAATAGATATTTGTGCTTTCTAACAAATAAACAGACCTCAAATATATAAAGGCATGGTAGGGGAAGTATTTTAAATTTTTTAAATAGGGGTTTACAATGATCTAGATAACCAGCCCCTGCTATAGATCTTATGCATTTTTTTGGACAATTAATGCTTTGGAGATATCCATAGAATTTCCCCACAGTATTAACCCATATCTCAAGACCGATGCTACATAACCGTGATATGCCATTAAAGCCGTGTTAACAGAAGTTATATTTTTAATTCTCCTTAACGCAAATATAAACCGGTTTAATTTAGTACATACATTTTCAATATGATGTCTCCATTTAATACCACTGTCGATAATAAACCCTAGAAAAGTTGTTGTAGTAACACACTTAATGGGTTCTAATTAATTAATGTTACTATTGATTTTAGTGTTAAATTTTATAATTTTAGTTTTATCTAAGTTAATTTTTAAATGATTTATATTAAGCCAATTAATTATATTATCTAGTTCATTTTTAATTTAGTCATTTATTAGTCCTTTCTTACATTTGATCAACAGAGTAGTGTCATCAGCAAACATTATACATTCGTGTTTTGTTGATTGTGGCATATCGTTAATATACACTAAGAACAGGATTGGGCCAAGAATACTACCCTGTGAAACGCCACTGTTATTCAGCTTAAATTTAGAACGATGTTTTATGATTTTGTTATTGGATATATTAGTTATTTCTGTACAATGTGTTCTGTTTTCTAAATAAGATTTAAACCAGTTATAAGCATTGCCTCTTATGCCACATTTATTTAGTTTATCCAATAGTCGTTTGTGATCAACAAAATCAAATGCCTTACTCATGTCCAAGAATACCGCTGCAGCTGCTAATCCTTGGTCAATAGTCTCACTAACTTGTTTTATAAGAGAAAAACATGCTAATGTCGTTGAACTTCCTTTTGTGAATCCAAATTGTTGCTTTGTTAATATATTATTGCTGCTAAGAAAAGATGTTAATTTCATTTGCATTGCTTTTTCAAATATTTTGGATAAGATAGGTATTATTGTAACTGGTCTATAGTTTGACATATTCTCTCTATCGCCCTTTTTGAAGATAGGTTTTACAATAGATTTTTTTAATTCACTTGGAAAATGCCCTTGTTCAAAAGATTTATTTACAGTGTGACAAATAGGATCACATATATATTTAGCAGCTAATTTTATTATTTTTGTTGTAATACCATCGTAGCTTGCTAATTGTGTATCATTCAAAGATTTTATAATTTTGTAAATATCTTGTGGTACAATTGGGGATAAATATATTGAGTTAGATTGACTGTTAATTCTATTATGATTATTTTTATTTATTTGATATATGTCATTATTAACTCTATTAGTATGTATAGTATTCTTTGTTAAGTCAATGAAATAATTATTAAATAATTCTGTAATGTCACTACTTTCTGTATGTTCCCTGTCATTTATTTTAATTACCTTAATATTAGTATTTTTATCTATATTTGACATATTAGTATTTATTACATTCCACGTAGCTTTACATTTATTTTTTGCTATTTTTATGTAGTTGTTAGTGTATGTACTTTGTGCTTTGTGTATACATTTTTTAAATATTTTTGTATATTTCCTATATTTTACTAACTTTTCTTTTTTTCCTGATCTCTCATAAATATATTTTAAGTATAAATTTCTTTTAACGGCACAAGATTTTTTAATCCCCTTTGTAAGCCATCGCATTGATTTAGGTTTTTGACAAATTTTAATATTTATTACAGGAAAACAGAGATCATAAAACATAGTAAACATATCGTAGAATGTTTTAAATGCTTTTCCGCAATTGTTTTCATTGAGTACATCTGTAAATGTTAGTGATGATAAGCAGTCTAAAAATTTATGTATGTTATCCGTGCTGAAGTCTTGTCTTTTAACGAAAAAACACTTCACCTTTTTTGACGGTACCATATTTGCTGCAAATGAAATTGATTGCCCAGTTTCATGATCTGAAAGTGCTACATGATGTATGTCCGATTTGTAGTCATTAATATTACTCGCTATTTGATCAATACATGCCTTGCGACGGGTAGGTACATTTATATTAATCTTAAGATTGTGGTTATATAGTAAAGCTGTAAGTTCTTTTGTCTCATTAGAGTTTTTTAATACGTCTATATTCCAATCTCCACATACAATAATATTTTTATTTTTGTTTATATTTATTTTATGTAATAAGTAATCTAGATTGTTTCTGAATATTACCTGGTTAGCCTTAGGTGTTCTATATATAGTTATAATTATTGTATTTAGTTTGAACAGCTCTACACCGCAACATTCAAATTCAAAACTTTTCGCAACTTCTTTTGTTATTTTAAGATCATTAAATTCAATATCTTTGTGTACTAGAATACAAGACCCACCTCTCTTTTGATAATTTCGTGAGAAGTAAGATGCTAAGATGTAGTTTGGTAAGTTTATGTTTTTTTCTGCGCCTGAATTCAAAAAAGTTTCCGTTAGACAAATTACTTCTATGGGTCCTAGTTTAGTTTTTAATTCTGTATCTATTGTTATTTGCAAGTTATCTAATTTATTCAATAACCCCGCTATATTTTGATGAAATATGGTTAACTGGTGAGCTGATTGCCTAAAAAATTTTCTCGCTTGGTGTATTTTCCATTTCCATTGATTTGGTGATAATAGTTTGTAATTTTATTTTTATTATCACTATATTTATTAGTTCTTATTTGTGTTTGCTCATTGTTATATGATTTTGTATTTATTGTGATGTCCTTTATGTTTTGAATATTATTAATCATTTTATGTTTGTTTTCTTTTTTACCAGTTATGAATGTCATGTCATAGTCTTTCTTACCTATTTCTATATAATTTTTTTTACTTAACTCTTTTAGATATATTTTTGGATATTTGCTAATACTGGGTTTAATGGAAATTACTTTTATATCAAGCTTAAGCATATAAAGCTTAAGCATTATTACATAACGGGTGTAAAAAGAGCAGTCACTATATCTTTGGGATATGATTATACTACCTTTTTCTCATTCTAGAAATGTTTTTTTTTTTTATTTTTTACAAAAAAAAAAATTTGGCATTATTATTATTTTTGCGACAAAAAAATAAGAAATGGTAAAAAGAAAAATGATTTTTTTTTTGTTTTTGACAAAAAAAATATAAAAAATACATTTCCGTAATGAGGAAACGTAATATAATCGTATCTCAAAGTTATAGTGACTGCTCTTTTTACACACTGTATATATATATAGAAATAAACACACACTCACACACACAATTTTACACAATACACACACTAATCGTTTTTTTAGTATTTTGTTAATAATAATTGATATTTAATATTTATATATTATACTATATTATAAGTTAATATTCTGTGAGGGGGGGCCTGGGGTGCCAATATACAGGCTTTGGCTTAGTTTGGGCTCCAGGTCTCCCACAAATTGCTCTTGTAATCTTTGGGAGAAATAAACTATTACTATTAAAAAAAAAAAAAAACCCTGCCATCTTGAAAATAACCCCGCCATCTTGTAACAGTCGCATCTCAGTGTGACGCGACCCTAAGCGGGCACCGAGCCAACTGTATGTAGACCGTGCCGCTGTGTGTACACCGCCATACATCGTGTGGCAGGTGCGACCGCGGGACATGGCTTGGACGTTTTAAGTTTGAGTTTCATTTAACAAATTATATTGTAAAGCGCTCAGAAACAGGAATCTATACTAATATTATAAAGCGAAGGAGTTTGTTTGTTTAAACGCGCTAATCTCAGGAAGTACTGGTCCGATTTGAAAAATTCTTGTTTTGTTGGATAGTCCATTTATAGAGGAAGGCTTTAGATTATATAACATTACGCTGCGACCAATAAGAGCGAAGCGTCAGTGAGAAATGTTACAAAAACTGGGAAAATTATTCACATATTTTGAAGACTTTCGTTGCGTGCGCTGCGATAAACGGTTTAAGTCACTCAAAAAATATGTATGCAAGAATTATTCCTTTTCAATAATCAAAACAACATAAACCAATGTGAACAATCAAAAATCGCGATATTGTTTCCGACAACAACGCGAACGAAGTCGCGGGCACAGCTAGTCAATGACATAGGTAGCAAAGCTGCTTAGCTGATATAGGATTGGACAGGTCTGGAATCTGAATGCATCCTGACTTATGGACAAAGACAGTCAATGGGTACCTGAAGATTGTAGACACCGACGTGACCAGCATAAGAATAGACGAGGTAACCTTGGATGCACATTAATAATAGCTCCCCTCACCGATTTCGATGTCGGTAGCCGATTTCATTGAAACCAGGCCAGCTACGCAGGAGTTATTTTATAGTACCCAAGTGTGTGCGCAATACACAGAAGCACTCTCTCTTCATTTTACTCTCATAACCCAGTGGGACGGTAAACCGACACGACTAGCGAGAGATCAGGCGCAGGACCGACTTTTTACATGCCCATCCGACGCATGGACCATCTTTCTTGTCTGACAATCAGGTGATCAGCCTGAATTGTCCTAACCAAACTTGAAAACAACATTTTTTGTTGTTCCAACGCGGGAATCGAACCCACGACCTCTGAGTCGAGAGCGAAGCTCTGAACCACTAGACCACGGATGCACATTGCACATCAGCCAGGCTGGGCAGCGATGGCACAGAGATTAGTGGGAGGCCTTTAGTATAGGCTTATCAAAAAAAGACGTGGCACTCGGGGACTGCCGCGGTAAAGCTATTGCATACTTACAACTTATCCGATACAACCAATGCCACCTAGAGGCGAGTTGTTGAACTAAAGAGACAAGCGTGATATTTCAAAAAAGTCATTAAAAGTTCTGCTATTCATCGATAGATGGCAATAAAAAGTATCCGGTCGGAGTGGGAGGTGTTAGGTTATTTTCGTTACGGAATTTCTGGATTCGGTCTCACCGCTCAAGGCCCGCGATAGAAGCTATGCAATAGCTTAAAAACAAACCCCGACTTAGCGTGTAACATTCCTATCTTAGCTTAAAAACAATTAAAGATGGATGAAGGTGATATGTAACTTAAGCATTTTGGGACATGTAGTAATGTATTACATTGATTCTAAAGACGGATCTTTAGATTAATATGTTATTGAATGTACTGTAGGTTCTTGATGGAAATACATTGTACACAGTAATAATACACAAATTACTTGCACTTTCTCCACTTTATTAGTTGTAATACACGACCGGTTTCGACTAAGTCATCATCAGGTGTAGGTAGATTTAAAATTTATAGAAACCGGTCGTGTATTTCAATAAATCTTATGTTTAACAACTAATAAAGTGGAGAAAGTGCAAGTAATTTGTGTATTATTACTGTGTACAATGTATTTCCATCAAGAACCTACAGTACATTCAATAACATATGTAAAAACGGCGAGCACGGCTGAATTACTGGTACTGTATAAATTTTTAAAATTCAAGCTTAAGAAACAATCACAAAATATATATGTATAAATTTTTAAAATTCAAGCTTAAGAAACAATCACAAAATATATGGTTTAATACCCAATGTAAGAAGCTTAAAATAATTCCAAATTACATTCAAATAAGATGCCAGATGTTAAAACCATATATTGATAAATTGATGACACAAATGAAATTTAAATGTATAGATGCCGAAATCCATCACTTATATAAAATGAGAGACAATGTCGGAGCTCATTTGAAAGTAGTTCATATGGAACTAACTTGTAGATTACACTCAATCGAACTGGAATGGCTCCAGAGAGAAATACAAGAATACATTAATACAAAAATTCATGAAAAATTTGTAGTGCAAAATAGAAAACTAATTCGTCTTTTGGAACAACAAATACCCAAAATCACAAAAACAAAATCAACTTTCTACCCTAAAATTGTCAACAAAACTCCTATAAACTTTACTAAGGACGAAGTAAATATATTAGAAAAAGGCCTTAAACATTGTCCTAATATTAACACATCAAAAAAGGAAATTGACAATCTGACAGCTGATTTGGAAATTGCTTGTAAAGATAACAAAATAGCCAAACAATCCTGTGCAATAGTATTACACAAATTAAAACATAACCGTACAAACTTGACCCAGCCCGATGAATCTGTTTTAGTGAATAATTTAAGAAAAAAGTTAAATAAAAACAACTTAGTGATTACTAAGGCGGACAAAGGGAACACGGTCGTCATAGCAACAAGAAAGGACTATGACAGTAAAATTATAGATTTTTTAAACAGTAGCGATCTGGAGATATTAAAAAAAGATCCCACTGATGGTTTTAGTACAGAGGTTAAGGACATAGTCCGTTCTACCGACAGTGTCCTTAAAAATGTACACCTAGCATCGATTTTACCTATGAACCCTTTACCGCCTCGATTGTATGGATTTTACAAGCTCCATAAAGAAGAAGAACCGATCAGACTTTTGGTCATCTGGTTTCGTATACAACAGCACCAGCTTATAAGTTAGCTAAAAAAGCTAATACAATTTTTTAAACTCTGGCAAAATTTGAACCTAAGTATACGATAAAAAATAGCTTAGACTTAATAAACAAAATTAAAGACGTTCCAATTCCAAGTAATGCAATTCTAGTATCTTTCGATGTAAAAAACTTATTTTCAAACATACCAGTTAAGGAATGTATGAATATTATTGACGAAATATTATGCACTTCACGGTTAGACGCACAAGAAGCTATAGATTTAAAGGCAATTTTTAATGTTTGTCTAGATCAAAATTACTTCATATACAGTGGCAAGATCTATAAGCAAAAAGAGGGACTAGCGATGGGCAGCCCCTTGTCTCCTCTCTGTGCCGATATTTTTATGAACGATTTAGAGAACAAAATACTGGAATCGTCATTTATGGATAACATTGTGTATTGGTACAGATATGTAGATGACATAATATGCCTCTGGAAAGGAAAACATTCAATTTTACATAAATTCTTTAATTATATAAATACTTTAAATAATAAAATACAAATGACGATGGAGATTGGCAATGACATTTTAAATTTTCTAGATCTAACTATTAATATAAACCTTGGACATCATAAATTTAATATATTTAGGAAACCTACATATAGTGAGAACATCCTCCACGCGAATTCTTGCCATCCACATCAACATAAGCATGCCTCATTCCACGCTTTTATACATCGCCTGCTGAACATTCCTCTCGACTCAAATGATTTCAGGGTGGAACTTAATACGATAAGGCATATCGCCGTAAGTAATGGCTATAAAACCGATCTGATAGACACCATACTTAAAAGAACTAAGAAGAAAATAACTGAAAAACTACTGTATGATCAGAAGGAAAACAGGGAAAAAAGTGGAAACATGTGGGTAAAACTCCCCTACATTGGCCCATTGTCTTATAGATTTCAAAGAATCCTACAAAATAAAGACATCAGAGTCGCGTTCTACACCACAGGTTCCCTTAAAAATTTAGTATGTAATAATAAAGACAAGTTCAAAATCACGGACAACAGCGGTATTTATAGTCTTACTTGCGATACATGTGGAGGAATATACATTGGTCAAACTGGAAGGAAATTTAAAACTAGAATTAAAGAACACATTACAGCATGGAAAAGGAAAACTGATAGATCAACGTTTGCAGAGCATTTAAATAGTAATAAACATAATTTTGACCCAGATAAAAATATTAAATATTTACATATTTTACCAAAAAGTAGGAAGATGGATGCATTAGAAGCACTAGAAATTAATAAACACAGAAAAGGCGGAAATTTAATCAATGACCAAACATGCCTTTCTAAGTCAATATTATTGCAAGACATTTAATTTATTTATAAGTTAAGGATATTTTAAATTTCACTATTAATTGAATTGTTCACATAACATTGTTATTTATTAATTAATTTTAACATTACCATTTATTTTTATTTATTTTACTTTTGACATGACTCATTTATTTCAGACAGAAATACCCCTAGGTATACTCCAATGAGGATGTAAATGCTTCTGATGAAATGTTGGTCATTCGAAGAGTGGGTATGTATTAAGTACTATGGCATATTGACACTCATTCTATATGATATTTTAACATATCAAAAGATACTGAAATTGTTTTATTTTTGTGAACTTAAATTATTGGAATTTAATAGACATTAATATAGAAATTAATTTTTTAAATAATATAATGTTATCTAGACAATTTTATTGAATTATTGGTGATAGTCTTATTTTAATTTTATAATCATTGACATGTGTTTCGACATTCTATTCTGTGAAATTACATTTAAATTATTATTTAGGTTATTAATTTATCAATATAATGTGTTATAATTGATTTTTATTTTAATTTGTTTATAATAAAAAAATATATAGTATAATTTGGTAGAAAAAAACTGCACAAAATTGTAAAAATTTCACTGAGCTGGCAACATTAATATTATCTGCACAATGTTTACGAATTATTTATAAATTTTAAATCTACCTACACCTGATCAGGGGGCTGACAGTGTAGTTCCATTTGTTACGTTTTGGCGCTGCGGTCGAAAGCAAAATGGCGTCGTTTTGTGACGTCACACACGTCTATGGTCTATTTGTTTATGTGTCTAATGATCTATGCTAATGATCTATGTTGTCAAAACTCAAATATGGCCGCGTGTAGTTTGTTAGTGTTTTGTTTATCCTCGTTTCTTGCTTGATTTGATACAAAATATTCAATTACTCCGCATATTATTGATACATTATATCAATATTTTATAGTGTGTTAATTAATTTAGTGTAAATGTTGTTAGTTTTTCGTTTTAAGGGACTATTTAAGTCTTGTGTCGGCGGTTGCAACGCAACTATTAGTTCATGAAACGGCATTTTTCTTTCCCAAAGAACATTAATTTTAGAAACCTGTGGCTGTCCTTCCTGGTGCCAACTATCCATCGGTCTCTCTAAAGAGCAACTTCGAAAACTTGTTACTGAAAAACACTTTCATAAATATCAATTTGACGAAGAAGGCCAAGATATTTAAACATTCTAATCCATTTCTCCTTACGGATGATGAAATACAGAGCACGGCATGCCTCTATCGTCCTGTGAATCAGGTGAGTTTTACTTTTAACACGTTATAGTTAAAGCTAGTGTAATATAAAGTATGAACAGTATAATATAATTATACTTAATCTTTGACTCATTAAGTTTGCCAATGTTTTTTGCTTTTGTATAACAATATTAATCTTAAATGTACTCATTTGTTTCAGACAGAAATACCCCTAGGTATACTCCAATGAGGATGTAAATGCTTCTGATGAAATGTTGGTCATTGGAAGAGTGGGTATGTATTAACTATTAAGTACTATGGCATATTGACACTCATTCTATATGATATTTTAACATATCAAAAGATACTGAAATTGTTTTATTTTTGTGAAATACCAAGGTTTAGTGGTTTGGAACTTGGCTCAGGAATTGGAGGTTGTGGTTTCGATAACTTCATTGAAACAACAAAAAATTTATGTAACACTTGTTTGACATTTATGAAAAGATGGTATTTTCATAAATGTTAAAGAAGTGTTATGGCAGTTTAAGCATATTTGATAGCAGAATAATAATGCAGTTTTATTTAGGGTATCAACTTATAGTGCTGAAGAACAAAACTAGTTAATCTATTTTTGCCAATTAACTAAAGTTTTTACTAGAAACCCTCCTTGTTTTGTTGTTGTTGTTGGCCGGACTAAGTGACCGGCCAACTTATGTACTGTTTTTTCATCTTAAATATTGTGTTATTTATTTACAGAAGTGACTGATCATCTTTTGTGTCGTCAAAGAAATGAAAACAATTTAAATAAGAGCACACTTCAAGTAAGGCAAGTGGCCTTAGAAACAGGAAAACCTGGACTTGTGTGTTACCATCACTAGATGGTTGGATTACGACATTAGAGAGTTTTATTAGGATAATTATTAAAATATTATTAAAAAAAATATTCTGTTAAATATTAATATTCTTGCTATATCAATCAGGGCTTATTAGAAATTTAGAAAAAAAAACAATAAATAAATGATAAATGTAACCTGTTTTTATTTTGTATTACTTAATAAAAATAAATTACCTGAACTACAAAAACCTACCTACAAAAAAAATCGATACCTTACTAAAGTATCGATAGCTGGACTCGATTATTCAACCACTTATACAATGTGTGTTTGTAGTCTGTGATGTGCTATGGTCTGTGGTGTGCGGTCAAAATGACAGATGCTACAGTGCTGCCAAAACGTAACAACTGGAAACTCGGTAAAATATCACTGTCGTATCTGTTACGTAGTAACTAATACTTAATCTGTGCACCTGATGATGACTTAGTCGATACCGGTCGTGTATTTCAATAAATCTTATGTTTAACAACTAATAAAGTGGAGAAAGTGCAAGTAATTTGTGTATTATTACTGTGTACTTTAGATTAATGTACTTTACGACGTATTCTAAAATGTTCAAGCGACAGTTTAAACCTAATTTTCAGAATTTTTTTTTTTCGACATTATCACCTTCATTCATGTCTTCAATTGTAATACTGAACCAGAAAATTTTGGTACTTAGAAATAAAAGCTATACTGTTATAAAATGCCTCACATTTAGAAATGAACACTGGTCTGTTCCATCGCAAAAAACTCGAGCCTCATTATTCTGAAATCCGAATAATGACGGTATTTAGATCCTGAATGGATGAAAATCATTTCAAAGCGATGTAGGTTTCGCTATAAACGAAACACGGTACTAGAATACATTCATAAATGCCGTGGTCTAGTGGTTTAGAGCCTAGCTCTCGAATCGGAGGTCGTGGGATCGATTCCCGCGCTGGAACAACAAAAATACTGTTTCAAGTTTGGTTAGGACAATGCAGGCTGATCACTTGATTGTCTGACAAGACGATCCATGCGTCGGGTGGGCATGAAAAAAGTCGGTCCTGCGCCTGATCTCCCGCCAGTCGTGTCGGTTATCCGTCCCACTGGGCTACAAGAGTGAAGGAAGAGAGTTGCTTCTGCGTGTTGCGCACATACTTGGACACTATAAAATAACTACTGCGTGGTCTGGTTTCAATGAAACCGGACCCCGTCACCGAAATCGGTGTGGGAGGCATTATAAAAGTATTAAATATATTTCCGTTGTCTGGTACCTGTAACACAAGTTCTTCGGATACTTAGCACGGGGCAAGATTGACGTGACGTAAAGCGTCCATAGATATTATTTCTTCTTTCATTATTTTATAATACCAAGAAGGTAAGTTACTTTCAGTCCCTACCCACGTACAGCTGAGTTGTATACGAGAGTTCACCTTGATAAGCCGTATTTCGGCTCAGGGACGTAGCTAACCGGGGCTAGGAGTTACGCGGGTATCGCCCAACATACGGCCGCCCTGGCGCGATTTATTGCGACCCCGTTCGAGTGCCTTTTACACGTGGGTCACTGATAAACATATTGTGGCATTTTCGACTTTACGCGTAATAGCAATAAGGTTAAAAGTGTTAAACATGTGGGTCACTGGCAAACATATAGTGGCATTTTCAACCCTATGCGTAATAGCAATAAGATTAAAAGTGTTACAGTATTAGCTTTACTCGAACAAGTTTCTAAACATTTGCAGTAGGACTCTAATCAACAGTTTCTCGAACGCTATTCAAACGTATGATCAACTAACGAGGCATTTAAATCGACAACCCATATTGAACGCTGATTGGTGGAACATTATCAGACAGAAAGGAACGGACAGATATTTTATAATGACATCCCGCTCGCACTTGCAAAATTTGTTAAAATTCCACAGATAAGGTTAATTCAACAAAGACACCGATTAGTTGACATACGATTTGAATCAGCGAGCGAGCGTGATGTAATTATAAAATATCTGTCCGTTCCTTTCTCTCTGATAATGTTCCACCAATCAGCGTTCAATATTATGACTTGTTGATTTGAATGCCATGTTAGTTGATCATACATTTGAAATCCGGGGGTAGGTCTTATAGTAATTATCAAATTTTATTCTCCGAATGAGCATTTTTCATAACTCCCGGGCATTGTGTATAATGCTAAGGGCGTGTTTCAGCAAGCCATGTTAAAGTTAATCCTTCGTTAAATATCATGTTATCCCTCTCGTATTTCCTGTCAATGAATGAGAAGGCATGGTATTTTAACATGGCGTTAACTTTAACATCGCTTGATGAAACACGCCCTTAGCTTATTATTTGGTTCTTAACATATACACAGACACTTCCTAACTTAATAATAATATAGCACTTCTCTTATTTGTCGGGGGTTAAAACAAAAAGAATTTATTTAATGTTAAAGTAATAATGGTAGGCCCCAGATCAAAGGTTAGGCAGTCACAATAAAAGTGCTCTATTTTAAGCATTTTCTAAAGTAATGACTGAGCACAAATTTCATATTACCTCTGCCCTACGCAATTTCAGAGCCAATTTGTGGGTTATTAGAATATATTTTCGTTTGAAACATCACCGTGACTGGCAGGTAACGAAAAGAATATCCATTTAGAAGGGCGCTGTACTAGTTTGAATTCGATTTGATACTTGGTTACTACTTAACTCACATTGACATAGAGTGACGTTACGTTATTCCTTGTTTTTCTCCATAGCATATCTAGTTATTAAGTAGACTATCTATATACTTATAATATTATAAAGCGGTAGAGTTTGTTTGTTTAAACGCGCTAATCTCAGGAACTACTGGTCCAATTTGAAAAATTCTTTTTTCGTTGGATAGTTCATTTATAGAGGAAGGCTTTAGGCTATATAACATTACGCAGCGACCAATAGGAGCGAAGCGTCAGTGAGAAATGTTGCAAGAACGGGGAGAATTTCGTTGCGTGCGCTGCATAAATGGTTTAAGTCACTCAAGAACCAAGCGAACGAAGTCGCGAGAACAGCTAGTATTGGCAGAGCGTAGGCCGACACGAGCGACGGCAAATTTTAATAGTGCTATCGTCCACACATTCGGCAAGTTCACACATGTGGTCAATGTAGACGAGCGTTTGTAGAGCTGCCCAGGCCTGACAGCGATAAATGTCACATAATACAATGGCGGCTATACAAACGCGTGGACGCTATTGGACGAGCGCCGGCGAGCGCTTTTGATTTGTGCACAAGAACCGACACCGATACGAAGTGAGGCGAGTGGACGCGAGTGGTCACGAGCGACGGCGAGCGTTGACAAATGAGCCGTCCACACGTTGGCGCTCGCCTTCACTCGGCCAGCGGCGAGCGATGCCGAGCGATGACAAGGCAAGGTAAACAGAATTAAAATCTGCCAATATGTAATAGGCGAAAAATGTTTAATAATCTGGATAATATGATCACTATAAGAACTTACGAACGAACGGCAATTCATTTTTATAGTATAGTTATAAGACTAGCTGACCCGTGCCCACTTCTTTGAGAATACAAACCGCTTAAATCTTCCCTGGACTTTCACCAATATTTCAAGACCAAAAATAGCCGAATCGAAACGAACAGCAATTCATTTTTATATATAAGAAGAAGAAGATAGACTAGCTGACCCGTGCCCACTGCGTTGAGAGTACAAACCGTTTAAACCTTCCCTGGACTTCCACGAATATTTCAAGATCAAAAATATCCAAATCGGTTTAGCCGTTCTCGAGTTTTAGCAAGACTAAAGGACAGCAATTCATTTTTAAATATAAGAGAAGGAGAAGATAGATCTATTATCATTAACCTGTTATATGAGGTGTGTGTGGGGGCTCCGGGATTTTAATCTAGAGCAATTTAGTAAAATAAATAACAGGAAAATATGACGTGTTTGCCCGAGCCCAGCGTGACGTTGTCTAATGGGCGGCGAGATTGTGTCCCGGCGGTCACGTCGCTTGTGCGTGTCACGCCGCCGTCATACATAGTAACGCCGCAATACATCACGTTATGCAAAACAAAACATCGTAATGTGATTTATGTAACAAAAGAAATATTACTTGTGACAAGTTACTTTCGTATTTATGGAAGTTTGAAATATGTTTTTCGTATATATTTGTTTCTCTTATAACGTGTGTAAAAAGAACAGTATGACTTTGGAATGTGACTATACTTTTCTCATTCTAGAAAATATGTATTGTTTTACAAAAAAAATATTTTGCTTTATCGTTATTCTTACGACAAATAAATAACAGCAGATTAGTGAGTGTACGCATAGGCATGCGTTTGATGCACCTCCCTCCTCCTACACTCGCAAGCAAAAACATGAAAACACCACCACCACACAAGCAATAATGTTAACACGATCGTGCAAAGTCCCACCACCATGCAGGTTGCAAAACTCGACGCGCGTTTCGCTCCGACCCCGGAGCATCCTCAGGATGCTTCAGTTTAAGCTACAGTTGTTTCCATCGGTTTGATCGGGCAGTTACAGAGACAGTTATTTGTGTTTAAATATGTAACTTCAGTTCAATCGCCTCCGTAGTCTAGTGGTTCAGAGCTTCGCTCTCGACCCGGCGGTCGTGGGGTCGACTCCCGCGTTGGAACAACAAATAATGTTGTTTTCAAGTTCGGATAGGACAATGCAGGCCGATCGCCTGATTGTCTGACAAGAAAGATGCTCCATGCGTCGGATGGGCATGTAAAAAGTCGATCCTGCGCCTGTTCTCTCGCCAGTCGTGTCGGTTTACCGTCCCACTGGGTTATGAGATTAAAAGGAAGAAAGAGTGTTTTTGTGTATTGGGCACACACTTGGGCACTATAAAATAGATCCTGCGTAGCTGGCCTGGTTTCAATGAAATCGGCTACCGACTTTTAATAGGTAATTTCAGTTCAAGCTGCAGTTGTCTCTATCGTTTCGATTGGGCACTTGCGGGACAGCAACAGAATTTACAAACACCTATTGCATTTCTCTACGAGTTGCCTCCGCTGCGGTGACGCAATATACCTCGCTCTAACCCCACTCGATGCAACAAGTGAGCCTAATTATATATTCCTCTATTCACTCCAAACGCGTCATAGTCAGTTGAAATGTGAAGCTGAAAGCGGGGTTTAGTATTAGAATTCCCTTTTCACTGTACAGTGCTTTATGAAACGGCTTTCATGATAAAACTATTGAAGGCAAAATATAAATATTATAAAACGGTGAAATACTAGTAGAGACCATCCGAGACTGCAGCAGGCTCGATCGAGAATCGAATCAGTTCGATCTCAACGGCTTTTGGTATAGTTAATGGAATCAGGCATTACTTTGTGGAAATCCATAGCATAAAATTGAAATTTATATAGGTATTCTGTGGGCGTCTGTTGATTGTTTTGTATCGTCAGGAAATAATAAGCCGCACCGGTATATTGTTTGTAAAATATCATAGTTACACTCTAAAATATTAACTCAGGTCGTGGATGCAAACGGATTCATCTCAAGACGTGACGAGGTCAGCTGACACCTTGGCTAAGGTGCGCTTCTCACGGTGTCTTCTCCAAAAAGGGTGTCCCGTCGACAATGTCATTGGCCATCGTTGTGATAAGTGACACCTGTCAAACGAGCTGTCATAGCCAACTGTCACTGAACACGTCCAAGTTAGTTAGACTTGACGTCTCGATTCCGTTCTCAGCTTTCGTTCTCCGGCATATATTTGCAATATCCCGCAAAAAAATTATAATCACAACCTGCTAGCAGATGAGTGAGTGTACGCATAGGTATGCGTTTGATTATTGCTTGTGTGGTGGTGGTGTTTTCATGTTTTTGCTTGCGAGTACGCATAAGCAGTGTGGGAAGGAGGGAGGTGTAAACGCATGCCTATGCGTACACTCACTCATCTGCTAGCAGGTTGTGATTATAATTTTTTCGCGGTATATTGGTATATAATATATTTAAATTTTAGGCTTTTGGTATTTTATTTGATGGATTACTTTGAAACTAACCAGGATAAAGAAAATCGTTAGATCGTAACTTTTTGTACTTCCGATTGATATAGATCAATCGACTGAGAATCAAAGTAAACTAACGTCAATTTATTCGGGAGTACGCGGCACGATCAAATCTGAATCAAAATCGAATAAGTTTGTAGAGTAAGGCCCCAGAGTAGGCAACTGGCTCAAAGACCGTCGTGTATCGTCGTCCAACGAGGAAATCAATATTAAATCTATTTCTCTATACTAATATTATAAAGAGGAAACACGGGGGTTCCGCGTTGCGGGTTCTAGGTTCGGGTATTTGTTTTTTTAGTTGAATTTCATCACAAACTGTTTTTATGTTCAACGAAGGCAAGGCTCGGCTAGTAACTAATAAAGTGGAAAAAGTAATTTGTGTGCTATTACAGTGTGGCTTAGTTTTACCAAAACCGGCAAGAGACTGGAGCATAATCGTTATCCGCTCCCTGGGGCCGGGGCCCTCACAGCCGGATAGCCCACTCGCTACCTCAGCCGTATGCGCACGCGAAGATCAACGCGTCCCCCAACATTCTACACATCTAAGTTCTTGGTTTTCCCCCGCGTTATGCCGTGGGGGGTTCAGTCCTCAGAACTGTCTACACGACTCCAGTACCCGCACTGGACACACCACTCCGATTCCCTACGTAGAGGGGTCCAACGACCCCTGATCGTAGTTTCCACCCGTGGGCCCTCACTTTTCCGGGCCTTATCGGGTGTGAGAATTCAATGGATACCGGAGCATAATCTTCTCTCGTCTTCTCTCTATTCTTCTTCTTCTTCTTATATATAAAAATGAATTGTAGTTAGCTGAAACTCGAAAACGGCAAAACCGATTCGGCTATTTTTAGTCTTGAAATATTCGTGGAAGTCCCGGGAAGGTTTAAACGATTCATCACAAACTGTTTCTATTCTTAACAAAGTGGGCACGGGTCAGCTAGTGTTATATCTTCTTTCATATATATAAAAATAAATTCCTGTTCGTTAGTCTCGATAAAACTCGAGAACACCTGAACTGATTCTGCTATTTTAAGTCTTGAAATATTGGTGGAAGTCCTGGGAAGGGTTAAATGGTATGTATGCTCAACGAAGTGGGCACGGGTCAGCTTTAAACATAAAACTTTCACCGATTTCCGAGGAATTCATCAAAATACTCGCAATAAGAATTGGAAATTCAATTTCAATATCGCGACTGAGACCGATTTGCAACAAAACTACGACTTATGTCGACGTCGTTTTTAGCAAACATTTCAATATCTAGAACCGTTTGAAACTGGACAGAAATAACAGCATCAAAGCTCACCAAATACCAGGCAAATTAATTACTATAAAGTTAAAAAGAATATGATAGCTTTGTCGAAGTCAAACTGAACGTTTTTCACATAAAAAACAAACTACGTTTAAAAACCGACTTCAAAAACTAAAAAGAATAAAATAAGACTTTTATAATGTAGTTACAATAAATGTTATTACAACAAATGGCAGCTATTCTGAAATAATCAACGCAAAACGTATGACGTGTGCACTGGGCAGTATCTTCTATTTTTCAAAACCCGGTCACCGATTAATTATCGTCCGCCATCGAGTCACCCTTAAGAGGAAACACTACGAAATTTTTTCCTACAGAAATAGGGGTCTACAGGATTTATGTTTCCTCCCTGGATAATGCTGCTAGAGTAACAATTTTTTTCCTGAATATTTATGTATATTGTTTGTACGTCCCTATTTTTTCCTTTTTTTAATAAATTAATAATTTAAAGAGATATGGACGTTCAAAAACCTAAAAATTGGCCAGACTTGCCGCCATGTTTAAACATCCAGGAAACAGATTTGACTACATTATACAACAAAATCAAGAAATAGGAACCTAGCTCAATCCTTTTTTTCTACAATAATATTATAAAAAGGAAAGATTTTTATTTTTGTATGTAACGACTTAACTCAAAAAGTACTGGACCGATTTTAATAATTATTTTTTCATTAGAAAGCTACATTATCACTGAGTAACATAGGCTATATAAAAATCATTTGCTGTTCGTTAGTCTCGCTAAAACTCGAGATCAGCTGAACTGATTCTTCTATTTTTGGTCTTGAAATATTCGTGGAAGTCCCGGGAAGATTTACACGGTTTCCATGCTCAACTAAGTGGGCACGGGTCAGCAAGTAGCTAATAATACTAAGCAAATCTTTTAAAGGTCAATGTATACGCCTATACAATAAGATCCCAGAAAACGTTCAAAATTTTTCCATCAATAAATTCAAAGAACGTTTGTGTGCTAAAGCTTATTATAAGATTAATGATTTTGTTAATGATAGCACATCCTGGGAATAAGGTGGCCACTTTCGAGGCTACTTCTATATTATATAGTATATATAATTTTGTAAATTGTAATTTATGTTAAGTTATAACATTGTTATATATATATTTTTTTTAAAAGAACAATTTTCCCATCTTTTTGCTAAAAGGTGGCCCCGAGCGAGTTTCTTACGCCGGTTCTTCTCGCCGGGTTATGGGTTATGGTTACGGGTCAAAATGAATCAAATGTAGGACAATTCTAAAAGTGTTAGTAAGTAACCTATTTGGAAATAAAAGATTTTTCATTTTCATTTTCATAAAGAAAAAAATATTTAAATCGGTTAAGTTTTGGAGGAGGAAACAGGAATCCCCTAAACGTCGATTTCTTGTACTTTTAATAGGTAATTTCAGTTCAAGATGCAGTTGTCTCTATCGCGCTAGTGGTGACTAGCTAAGGGACTGCGAGACAGCAATAGATTTTATAAATACCTATTATGTATTTCCCTCAACCGTGATGTTTCCTCTTAATTACGCGTAATATTTAACTCGCTAATGAAGTTATTTTCTTTGTTACGGCGTAATAAAACATATAATTAATATTAACGGCCTCATTAATTCACGCAATTACGCGCGGGTTTTAATTAATACTGTTGTGAAACTGATCTGAATAAAAAAAAACTTTACGATATTGTTATACAGGGTGATTCATGGTTCATATAATAAGCCGAATAATGATAACACGATCGTGCAAAGCACCACACCACCATGCAGGTTGCAAAACTCGACGCGCGTTTCGCTCCGACCCCGGAGCATCCTCAGGATGTAGACTATGCGAACAATGCGTTAAACGAGTCATTCATTCGTATATGTCGCAGTCATCTTATTGAATCTGGTAATTTAATTGAATTACTAGGCGGTTTTAAAATGGCGTCAAACAGCTCGTACAGATAGCAATGTGTTGATATATTTTTTGATTAATTTACTTTAATGTTCGTTTTATTAGTACTCATTCGGAAATTTCGAAGTTTAAAACTAAAATATTAAATGGCTGTCCTAATCTCGGATTCTAAAATTTGTTGGTAAAAACAGTATTCAATGAAAGCGCTAGTCATTCAATTAAATGGCGGATTCAATCAGATGACTGCGACATATATATGGAGTATACTGTAGAACAGACCTGGTTACAACGAAACCAGCCGCCGACACCCGAATCGGTGTGTGAGCTTAACACTGTAAGTTTGAATAACTAAGAGCACATTCGTTCATTACGGCTTACTCGGTATAAGCCAGGGCTTTCGTTTTAAGCTATTTATGAAAAGCTCCCGAATTTAGTTTGCGCTCTACTTAATTACCGGCTCAGCTGAGTTTATATCTAGCGGCTAGTAGGAGTAATTAAAAGATATTGCTTACTGATATTATAATAATAGCTTCCCTCACCGATTTCGGTGTCGGTGGCCGATTTCATTGAAACCAAGCCACCTACGCAGGAGTTATTTTATAGTGCCCGAGTGTGTGCGCTATACAAAGACACTCTCTCTTCCTTTTACTGTCATAAGCCAGTGGGTCGTATTGTCGTAAACTGACATGACTGGCGAGAGAACAGACGCAGGACCGACATTTTACATGCCCATACGACGCATGGATCATCTTTCTTGTCAGACAATCAGGTGATCAGCCTGCATTGTCCTAACCAAACTTGAAAGCAACATTTTTGTTTCAACGCGGGAATCGAACCCACGACCTCCGGGTTGAGAGTGAAGCACTGAACCACTAGACCACGGAGGCGATATTGGAATTACTGATATTTGAAATAACTCGACATAATACAAGTTGGTGTAGCGTCACGGAGAAGAGATTCGGAAATTATTATTTGTTATGAAAATAAGAACGAACAGACAAACAGAGTAACAGTATATCAATACAGGATTTAATATTTTGACGACCTCCGTAGCGCAGTGGTTGAGCGCGGGTTCGAATCCCGCCGAGGGAAAAGTTTTCAATGTTCCTGGGTCATGGATGTACGTATTAAATTTGTGTATAATATAATAAAAATCTTAAATATGTGTATAGTATAAAAGTATTAAATATATTTCCGTTGTCTGGTACCTGTAACACAAGTTCTTCGGATACTTAGCACAGGGCCAGATTGACGTGGTGTGAAGCGTCCATAGAAAATAAAAATATACATGGTGTAATATTAATAAGTGATAATACTTTAGGGTGTGTATGGATCCCGTATATATAGTTTACTGTGAAAGTACCAGCGCTGAAAGAGTTTTTTTTTATTATTGCAAAATGCAATGTATGATGTTGGGACATTGAAATAGGATGAAAGAGCTATTATACCGACCCGAAAATTTATGATGTTGGGGCATTTTTCATACAAACATGAAAGTCAAAAGTAAGTCTTTCGGCGCTGGTACCACAGTAAACTCTACATAGGAGGCACATACACACCCTAAAGTATTATCACTCATTTATTTTACACCATCTTCTTCTTCTTCTTCTTCTTTTATATATAAAAATTAATTGCTGTTCGTTAGTCTCGCTAAAACTCGAGAGCAGCTGAACTAGTTCGTCCTTTTTTGGTATTGAAATATTCGTAGAAGGGAAGGTTTAACAGTTCATCTCAAACTGTTTTTATGCTCAACGAAAAGGGGACGGGTCAGCTAGTCTTATATGTCAGCTAGTCTATATGAACGGCTGAACCGATTTGGCTTTTTTTAGTCTTGCAATATTCGTGGAACTCCAGGGAAGGTTTAAACGGTTTATATGCTCAACGAAGTGGGCACGGGTCAGCTAGTCTTATATATAAAAATTAAAATTGTCGCACGCTCTGCGGTGGAACGCCACTGCGGTGTCGTGTGATAACTCCCCACTGTGATGTATATTGTAATGTAATAATTGCGTTAATGAACGTTTCATACTCCAATACAATCTGCATATAGATGGAATATGCAAAACACCGATCACGCTCGAGAAGCGATAGTATGATTAAATGTTACACAAATCCACAGGTCAAATATACTGTGTGTCCTACGGTTCATATATCAAGCCGTATATACAAGGTGTAAAATAAATGAGTGATAATAATTTTGGGTGCGTATGTGCCTATGTAGAGTTTACTGTGAAAGTGCCAGCGCTTAAATACTTACTTTTGACTTTCATGTTTGTATGAAAAATGCCCCAACATCATAAATTTTCGGGTCGGTATAATAGCTCTTTCATCCTATTTCATTGTCGGTGGCCGATTTTGACAAGGACTTGTAACAAGACCAGCTATGCAGAAGTCATTTTTATAATGCCTAAGTGCGTGTGCATTACACAGGTCACTAATTCTTATTTACTAGAGTCTAAATAAAACAATCTCAAACCCAACCTCACCTTGAGAACCTATTTGACAGATAAAACAACTTTTCGATTCACTTTTCAAAGTTAACAACTTTATTATGTTATATTACTTTAATTTAATTTCTTTTTATACCGTAATTATATCTGGGGACACGGTCGTGCCCCCTTCAAGACGAGCCAAGCGAAGCGCAAGGGCACACCTTTTCTCGAAAGGTTTCGAGCGACACCGACGCCCAGCGCCGCGACGCCTGCCGACGCCAAGCGCCGCTACGCCTGCCGACGCCCAGCGCCGTGACGTCTGCTGACGCCCAGCGCCACGACGCCCAGCGCCGCGACGCCTGCCGACGCCCAGCGCCGCGACGCCGAGCGCCGCGACGCCTACTGACGCTCAGCGCCACGACGCCCAGCGCCACGACGCCGAGCGACACCGACGCCCAGCGCCGCGACGCCTACCGACGCCCAGCGCCGCGACGCCTACCGACGCCGAGCGCCGCGATGCCAAGCGCCGCGACGCCTGCCGGCGCCCAGCGTCACGACGCCAAGCGCCGCGACGCCTGCCGACGCCCAGCGCCACGACGCCCAGCGCCGCGACGCCGAGCGCCACGACGCCGAGCGACACCGACGCCCAGCGCCGCGACGCCGAGCGCCACGACGCCGAGCGACACCGACGCCCAGCGACGCGACGCCTGCCGACGCCAAGCGCGGCTACGCCTGCCGACGCCCAGCGCCGTGACGCCTGCTGACGCCCAGCGCCACGACGCCCAGCGCCGCGACGCCTGCCGACGCCCAGCGCCGCGACGCCGAGCGCCGCGACGCCTACTGACGCCCAGCGCCACGACGCCCAGCGCCACGACGCCGAGCGACACCGACGCCCAGCGCCGCGATGCCAAGCGCCGCGACGCCGAGCGCCACGACGCTGAGCGACACCGACGCCCAGCGCCGCGACGCCTGCCGACGCCAAGCGCCGCTACGCCTGCCGACGCCCAGCGCGGTGACGCCTGCTGACGCCCAGCGCCACGACGCCCAGCGCCGCGACGCCTGCCGACGCCCAGCGCCGCGACGCCGAGCGCCGCGACGCCTACTGACGCCTAGCGCCGCGACGCCTACCGACGCCAAGCGTCGCGACGCCTGCCGACGCCCAGCGCCGCGACGCCCAGCGCCGCGGCGCCTACCGACGCCGAGCGCCACGACGCCAAGCGCCGCGACGCCTACTGACGCCTAGCGCCGCGACGCCTACCGACGCCAAGCGTCGCGACGCCTGCCGACGCCCAGCGCCGCGACGCCCAGCGCCGCGGCGCCTACCGACGCCGAGCGCCACGACGCCAAGCGCCACGACGCCAAGCGCCGCGACGCCTGCCGACGCCCAGCGCCACGACGCCCAGCGCCGCGACGCCGAGCGCCACGACGCCGAGCGACACCGACGCCCAGCGACGCGACGCCTGCCGACGCCAAGCGCGGCTACGCCTGCCGACGCCCAGCGCCGTGACGCCTGCTGACGCCCAGCGCCACGACGCCCAGCGCCGCGACGCCTGCCGACGCCCAGCGCCGCGACGCCGAGCGCCGCGACGCCTACTGACGCCCAGCGCCACGACGCCCAGCGCCACGACGCCGAGCGACACCGACGCCCAGCGCCGCGACGCCTACCGACGCCCAGCGCCGCGACGCCTACCGACGCCGAGCGCCGTGACGCCGAGCGCCTGCCGACGCCCAGCGCCTGCCGACGCCCAGCGCCGCGACGCCCAGCGCCGCGACGCCTACCGACGCCGAGCGCCGCGACGCCCAGCGCCGCGACGCCTGCCGACGCCCAGCGCCGCGACGCCGAGCGCCGAGTTATGGGAGTTCAAAAAAACGTCGAAACCTTTCGAGAAAAGGTGTGCCCTTGCGCTTCGCTTGGCTCGTCTTGACGGGGGCACGACCGTGTCCCCAGATATAATTACGGTATAAAAAGAAATTAAATTAAAGTAATATAACATAATAAAGTTGTTAACTTTGAAAAGTGAATCGAAAAGTTGTTTTATCTGTCAAATAGGTTCTCAAGGTGAAGTTGGGTTTGAGATTGTTTTATTTAGACTCTAGTAAATAAGAATTAGTGACCTGTGTAATGCACACGCACTTAGGCATTATAAAAATGACACTCTGTTAGGCGTCGTGGCGCTGGGCGTCAGCAGGCGTCACGGCGCTGGGCGTCGGCAGGCGTAGCGGCGCTTGGCGTCGGCAGGCGTCGCGGCGCTGGGCGTCGGTGTCGCTCGGCGTCGTGGCGCTCGGCGTCGCGGCGCTGGGCGTCGTGGCGCTGGGCGCCGGCAGGCGTCGCGGCGCTTGGCGTCGCGGCGCTGGGCGTCGGCAGGCGTCGCGGCGCTTGGCATCGGCAGGCGTCGCGGCGCTCGGCGTCGGTAGGCGTCGCGGCGCTGGGCGTCGCGGCGCTGGGCGTCGGCAGGCGCTGGGCGTCGGCAGGCGCTCGGCGTCGCGGCGCTCGGCGTCGATAGGCGTCGCGGCGCTGGGCGTCAGTAGGCGTCGCGGCGCTCGGCGTCGCTGCGCTCGGCGTCGGTAGGCGTCGCGGCGCTGGGCGTCGCGGCGCTTGGCGTCGGCAGTCGTCGCGGCGCTGGGCGTCGGTGTCACTCGGCGTCGTGGCGCTGGGCGTCGGTGTCACTCGGCGTCGTGGCGCTCGGCGTCGCGGCGCTGGGCGTCGTGGCGCTGGGCGTCGGCAAGCGTCACGGCGCTGGGCGTCGTGGCGCTGGGCGTCAGCAGGCGTCACGGCGCTGGGCGTCGGCAGGCCTAGCGGCGCTTGGCGTCGGCAGGCGTCGGCAGGCGTTGCGGCGCTGGGCGTCGGTGTCGCTCAGCGTCGTGGCGCTCGGCGTCGCGGCGCTGGGCGTCGGAATAGGTTATCAAGTGACGTTGGGTCTTATCTGTCAAATAGGTTCTGAAGTGAGGTTGGGTTTTATCTGTCAAATAGGTTCTCAAGTGACGTTGGGTTTTATCTGTCAAATAGGTTCTCAAGTGACGTTGGGTTTTATCTGTCAAATAGGTTCTCAAGTGAGGTTGGGTTTTATCTGTCAAATAGGTTCTCAAGTGACGTTGGGTCTTATCTGTCAAATAGGTTCTCAAGTGACGTTGGGTTTTATCTGTCAAATAGGTTCTCAAGTGACGTTGGGTTTTATCTGTCAAATAGGTTCTCAAGTGACGTTGGGTTTGAGACTTCTATAAACGAGCCTTGGACATGTCAAACTTATTTATACCCACTGTTTTTGTCGGAAGTTGAAAATATATAACAACAATCGTTTACTAAAAAACAAAGTATTTTATTGTGCTAGCTCTACTTGAGGTCTACTTAAGCTCCACTCAAAACAAGGGTCCATTAATGACGTCGGTTTATTATAACTTCAAGAATTCTTTAGCTTGCTCCGGAATAGGAACTAATTTATTTCACTTCAATATCTAGGGCGCTTTCTAATTGTCGGTTGTATTTCTATTATTGCTTTACGCGCAAGTTTTTATACCCATTATTAAGAGAAACTAAGATTTTATAGGACTTTGAGGAAAACACAATTCTTTAGGTTTGTAAAGATTGTCAAGGCTTTGAAATTAATTAACTACTGCTAGAGTTAAATGCCTCCGTGGTCTAGTGGTTAATAGCCTTGATTTCGACGATTTTTTTATATATTGCGATTCCCGCGCTGTAATAACAAAAAAAGTTGTTGTTTATTATTAGTTAGGCCAATGCAGGCTGATCACCTGATTGTCTGACAAGACGATCCATGCTACGGATGGGCATGTAAAAAGTTGGTCCTGAGCCTGATCTGTCGGTTATCCGTCCCACTGGGCTACCAGAGTGAAGGAAGAGAGAGTGCTTCAATGTATTGCGCACACAATTGGGCACTATAAAATGACTCCTGAAATCGACGTAGAAGGTTACTATTATTACGTCCAGATGATCCATGCGTCGGATGGGCATTGGGCATGTAAAAAGTCCCACTGGGCTACGAGAGTGAAAGAAAGAAGAGAGAGTGTTTATGTGTATTGCGCACACACTTGGGCACTATATAACCCCTGAAATCGATGTGGGACGTATTATTATGTCCAGCAGTCAATTTAATAGCAACAACGACGAGCGAAGAAAGTTAAATTTAACACGAGATTGCTTTCGATAAAAATAAACCCTCAGGTATTGTTAAAATGTTCGACCGAACTGGAATTTCCTGATAATCATGTGGTCATTGAATTCCAGCGTTCAGTCAATTTATCTAACTCCCAACCTAATCCTGGTCGTGCAGGTATGACCACAACATTTACACTGTGAGTTTTCACAAAAGTGTTGCAATTTTATATGTTGTTACCGTGTTGTTGGAGTGTTCTTGAAAAGCAATTTGGTACGGGATTTAAAAATAAACATTTACGTTTCACGATTAATTAATGCTTTTAGATTAACACAAATAGAATTATGATAAAAAATTGCTTTTCCATAACAACCTTTATTATCATGAATACTGTGTTATACCAAGCCGAATATAATGTGTTGCGAATCGCGTAGTGTTTTTTGATTTGGCACCATGGCGAAGGTGATATGTCGCGATAAAAATACAATTTTTATGAAAAATTAGTTTAAACCGTCACGTCAGGATATGGCGTAACGTATTTAGTACATTTTTTCTAGAGACGGATCTTTAGATTAATGTACTTAATACGTTACGACGTATTATAAGATGTTCAAGTCACAGATTGAACTCAATTTTCTCGAAATCAGAATTTTGCTACATATCACCTTAAGCCATACATGTCTACAATTATTATTATTTTGTAATATGAACAGTATGCGCTGTCATCGCCTTCATCGAGACCCCTCTCTAATATTTGCAGACATGCGGTTATTCTTCACCATTTTCATCCCCCACAACCTTTGAACGATAATCATTTAAGAACACCGACAAAAAAAAATAATAAAAAAAAATTATAAAAAAAATTATTTTGATATTATAAATATATATGTCGAAAGGGGCTCTCATGATTTAATAACATTCCTTCGGATACTGTGGGCTTTCGTGGGTAAATCGTGAAAAGAGAACAGAGTAACAATATCACTTGTTTATTCGTAATCACAATTTCTTTATAAATTCACTATTCACTACACTTTATAAATTTACTTTACTTTAAATTCACTTTACTTTACTTTATAAGTATTGACACTAACGAAACATAACACGTTTCAAGACATCTCAACTTGGCGACCAAATCACGAATGAATTCAGTCTCGTCAAGAAAGTCCCGAGTCATGTCAAAGCGCGCCATAGACAAGTTGCGCCATTTTGCCACTTGGGGGCGCGCTTCCGTCTCGTTTTGTGTCCATATTCATATCCGGCTCCGACACGGCCATTCTGATAAGTCACACGTCCCGTGTGATGCTTCTGCAAAAGAGAAAACCAGCTGCAATATCACGAGCCTTTCGCTCGGCCAACTCTGACCAATCTCCACAAATCATCAAAAATAAAGTTCAGATCTCAATAAAATTTTGTTTCAAATAATCTTTCAAATAAAATTCTCGATCAAAAAAAATTTCGACATGGAATGATACCCTGGGTCATGTTACTTAAATCATGTTAAAACTGTAGGAACTGTAACACAAATAAACTAGTAAAATCTCTAACTCCACTACCATACCCAATTTCATAGACATGGAACTCACAAGGTTCATTGTCCCAGACCCCCAGTCAAACGCCCTCCTGACATAAAACGGACTTAATATAGTCCGAGTTACCGGTTACGAAATAACTGGACGGTCAACCTCATCACTCATAGTACGGTAGGTAGAGATTTTACCCAACAACACAAACTTGTTCATCATTAGCAAAATCTTTATCATCTTTCACCAATACATGACCCGAAGGAATCTTTCTCGTAACGTATGCAGCGTCATAAGTACGCTTTGAACTTGCAACTTTTACAGCCTTATTTTCAACTATGAAAAACAACCAATCGAAAATCTATTTACTTACGCCTTATTGCTTTTCATAAGGTGTATTATTTGAACTATCCTTTTATCTCGGTTACTGTATAAAACAGTCAATGTACCTTCTCAACTAAGATTTGTAAAAAGGGTTCATAGAAACAGACTATACACAGTCTTCACACTAAAGTCACGAGATAAACAATTACGCTCACCAAATAAACTCAATATCCAAATCTGATGAAGTACAGAGTGCAGGCCCCTTGACGCCTGATGCCATCAATAAAGGCCGATACATTGCAGCATTGCTGCATTGGCAGCAGTACCCAGCACAGCTCGACGCGCGCCGTCTGCGTCACGTCGCGGCGCTCGTTCATTGAATCTCCGTCTGTACACAAAATTAAACAGCACAAAAAAATGTTCAAACTGTCCAATTATGTTCTTTTTAGGGTTTCCTATCCGTGGGGTGTCGAAAAAAGAGTAGCACCTCCTATCAACCATCTTTCCCGTAGATGCGCCCGCCAACCCGCCTGCCAAACGTGGCGAGTATAGGCAACTACCCCCCATGTAATATTTTAAGGGAGGCTTATATCCAGAAGTGAACATCATATCCGAAATGATGATGATCATCCAAGGATAAATAACAGGAACAGAAAATTTTAATACTTTGCTGTATGTCTGTTTGCCACAACATCGCAGTTCAAATATCGCGGACAATTATTATGAGATCAAAATGTTAAATTGATTTTGCAATAAATTTCATTTTATTTCCTTTCAACGATCTAACTAATACGATAAAGAAAAGCTGTTACAGTAACAGTCTCATAATAACAACTGATCAGCAGCTGTCCCAATAATACAACTTGACCACTACATTTTAGTTGCACCATCGCGGGAATTGAACCCACAACTCTTAAGTGGAGAGCCACGCTCTGGTCACGTGAGCGATCACAATACCAGAAGACTCCCAAGTGCGTTTACAACCTTTCACATGATAACCAAGTTCACCGAAGCTGACTGAAGTAGACCGATGAACTTTCTTATCCACCTCAGCCACAAGCTCACGGCCTCTGCCACTGGACCGTTGAGTGTGTGCTGCCGCGTTCACCATCAACACCAGCCACAGGTACCTAGTAGGCTTACATACTGCAGCTTCTGGAAACGTGAAATTAAAATGCGTCAATTCAATAAAGTTTATTTAAATCACAACCGATTTTCTTTTCGACGCAAATTACACTATTATTGCCGTAACTTATAGTAATTCCAATCCGCCTAGTGTGAAAGTAATAGATAGACAAACATGTTTCAATTTTACAGCTTACAACAACAATATCATAAACTGACAGTTTTATTGCGGATCGCGAATGTCCTAGCACTTATTATCAGTTATCAATTTGTTTAAACACTCTCAGAATAAATAACAAACACGACATTATTTAAAGTTACTTTTGAAACTGATCAATGGCTATTTCTTACTACGTATGCGGTAACGCCAAATAAGAAATAGAACTGTGTACAAACTGTATGTATCTACTGTGATTAACACCCACTTGATGAACTTCGCTATTTAATAGCAGGGATGTTAGGGAGCTCCGTAACCGTAACCGAATCCGAAATAAAACTTTTGCTACTGTAAAAAGGAAACCAATATCCAATATCCGTAACCGAAATTATCCGAAACAAATGGGTAATCCGATATCATTTAATATCCATTTCTTCCCGGTTTAATAGACATGGTAAGTTTACGGAAATTTAATTTAAGTCGTTTCAAACTAGGTAGCATCTTCCAAACAATATTTGTACACGTCAATTGCTTTTGTTTATGCAGTGCAGGTGCACCGATACGCATACCGGATGTTGTATATTCAGGCACACCTAATAAGAATATAGTACGTCCAATAAAAAGTTTCAGGTGTTGGTAACCAATGAATAACTGCCGCCCAGTAGATACGATATCGACTCTATAGTACTATTCACCTTTCCTACTTTCTTACTTCACGTTAATGTGAATCCGTTAGAACTTTATCAATTCTGAATTAATGAACACCCAACAAATAATACGAACGCCTAATTGTATTATCAAATACACATGAGAATTGCTTATCATATTATGATTTTGATCACTTTATTACAAACAGTACAATTTCACGAAATGAAATGTCGATAATGATCTTCTGCTGATCAAACTTTCAAGTGCTGCTGTATTACAGCGTGATCTACTTCGGTCAATGAAACGGTAATAATGATGAATATCTGTAAGACGTATGTCCTATGTACTAAGTACTTGTTTTTACTTTGCGTTAATAATTGCTTATTCACTTAGATTATTTTTTTTAAATAATAATTTGGTTATAAAACCAGAACCATTTAGAACTTTATAATGAAATAAGTAACGATCATGATACAACCAGTTCACATCATTGCGAAGCGAGTAGAGAAGTCCATAAGAGGCACAATGCTTGTCTGCGCTGGTCGGACACCCAGCACGCTGGTCGGTCACCCAGCAATCAGCACGATGGTCGGTCACCCAGCACAGCTCCTTCTCCCCTTGGCGAGGCTATGCATCATCCGGTCGAACATCATCCCAGTGTATTGACCATCTGCACATAAAACAAAACAGCAAAACAAAAGAACACTTTAGTGTAGGTACAATAATTTATTGTAAATGAAATTTCGCGATAATATAAGCAAGATATTTTATGGACACTTGAAACACAAATTAATAACTAGTGTATTGGGCTTTAAAAATTATTTGAGTAATAAAAAGTTGGCTACCACCTTCTACCAAAACCATAATCAAAGCCTGTCGTTAAAGCACCACTGCTGGTGTCGCCACCGTGTAGACGTCACGTCACTGTCATCATCACGTCACCGCTGTCAGTACTTCTACTCCTTCTTAATCATCGTGGCGGGATTATTGGTACACGGTATCCTTGCAGCACTCTGCTCACCGCTGTCCCGTCTTACCACAATTACGCCATGTACATAGCTTGCAAAGCAGCACGGGTTAGTACGTACTGCCCAACTCATGTGGATCGAGTTTGTATTGATTTGCAATGATTACTATTATCACTTTTTGCAGACCACACAAAAGATTACACTTTTTTTTTTTACTACCCGCACTTTTAAAAAAAACCTCTCTCTTGCACGATTTGATCCCAGATTCTGATGTCGGATGGGGCTCTCATGATTTAATAACATTCCTTCGGATACTGTGGGCTTTCGTGGGTAAATCGTGAAAAGAGAACAGAGTAACAATATCACTTGTTTATTCGTAATCACAATTTCTTTATAAATTCACTATTCACTACACTTTATAAATTTACTTTACTTTAAATTCACTTTACTTTACTTTATAAGTATTGACACTAACGAAACATAACACGTTTCAAGACATCTCAACTTGGCGACCAAATCACGAATGAATTCAGTCTCGTCAAGAAAGTCCCGAGTCATGTCAAAGCGCGCCATAGACAAGTTGCGCCATTTTGCCACTTGGGGGCGCGCTTCCGTCTCGTTTTGTGTCCATATTCATATCCGGCTCCGACATATATTAAAAAGTCAGTTGTGTCTGTCAGTCTGTCTGTAGCATCGTAGTTACCAAACTGATTTATCCTACTGTTTTTTAATGTACTTTGACTTAGAGACACTAAAAAGTAAAAAAAAAATTAAAAAAACCCCGACTTAGCGTCGTTAGTACCATTCCTATCACATCTAACAAACGACCTGATGACCTTAAAGACCTGAAATTTCCACCAAACATAGCTAAGAACACTCTCGACTGATATACCTTTCAAACAAAAAAACCGCATTAAAATTGGATTTTTACAGACACGTCAAACGTATAAAAACCAAAATCAGAATTGATTCGTTGGACCCTTACGATGTTAGAGAAACACACATACTGAACGTGTTTAACGAACATTGTTCGCAGAGTCTACATCCTGAGGATGCTCCGGGGTCGGAGCGAAACGCGCGTCGAGTTTTGCTACCTGCATGGTGGTGGGGCTTCGCTCGATCGTGTTAACATTAGTGCTTGTGTGGTGGTGGTGTTTTCATGTTTTTGCTTGCGAGTGTACGCATAAGCAGTGTGAGAAGGAGGGAGATGTAAACGCATGCCTATGCGTACACTCACTCATCTGCTAGCAGGTTGTGGTTATAATTTTACACACATATCATTGCGACGAGCGTTAAAAAAGTTTAGTGAAGTATAAATTGTGTAAAATGTATAAATAGAATCGTGAAATCAACGATAGTAAAACAAAGAGGCCGTGTTGGAGTATCACGCGCTCGGGGGACCAGAAGATTGGCTGATAGTCCGTTGGCCCTACTACAAAGCACTCGAACTTCTTTGTCTATTAATATATTAATAATTTCGGATTGGCTAAAGGAACTAGATTGTGAGGCTACGGAAAAGTTCATAACATTTATTAAATAACTATATATTACACTCACAAACACACACACACACACATACACACACAAACATTAATCATAATTCTCATTTTTAACCGACTTCCAAAAAAGGAGGAGGTTTCTCAATTCGACCGCATATATGTTTTTTTTTATGTTTGTTCGCGGATATCTTCGTCGTATACGAACCAATTTGAATTTTTTTTTTGTGTTGTTTAGGGTATGATTCCAATTTGGTCCCATTGTCACCAAAATGGTGACCTGATGATGGGATCCGTGAGGAATAGAGGGAGCTCCTCAAAATTTATATGGAAACACATATCGATTTTAATTTTATCTGAAGTAGCCCGAGCATATGTTACCAAATAGTAAGGTTTTGCACCAAATCCTGGAACAAAAAATAATGATCAGAACTTTTAAGTCCTTAGAGATACATGTTTGAATATTTCAGCGTTGTTTAAAGGAATGCAAGCATATGCCACTACGTCAATTACAGTCGAATTTTTCGCTTTTTAGTTTACCTTTTGAAGTCGGTTTTTTTTTGCTTAAAATTATTACCTATGTAATGACTGTAATGAGAATTAGAGAGCCTGGGGATCTGTAACACAGGTGCCCCCCTAGTATCGACCCCAGTCTCTCATGTTAACAAGCTTACTTACCTTGTGTTGTATACTGTATGTACTATGTGATTGTGAGAGAAAATAAATAACTTATCTTATCTTATCGTATACCTCCCACTAGATAGTTAATAAAAATAATAACAATAAAAATAAGAATGCCATGTTAGTTGATCATACATTTGAATAGCGTTCGGATTAGTAAGTATGTCAATATTTCTATTCTTGTGTATGCATATTTACGATGATCAGGCAAAATAACGACATAACGAGTTCGATATGCTAACCGATGGTAGTAGTATGGATGAATATTAAGTTGTTCGTTAACCGGCATCAGCCATTTGTTGTAACTCTCTGTCAATCGTAAAGGCAGGAGTTTACAGTGCCTAAGTGTGTGCGCAATACACAAGAAGACTCTATTTTAAGTCATCAGCCATTTGTTGTAACTCTCTGTCAATCGTAAAGGCAGGAGTTTGTAGTGCCTAAGTGTGTGCGCAATACACAAGAAGACTCTATTTTAAGTCATCAGCCATTTGTTGTAACTCTCTGTCAATCGTAAAGGCAGGAGTTTGTAGTGCCTAAGTGTGTGCGCAATACACAAGAAGACTCTATTTTAAGTCATCAGCCATTTGTTGTAACTCTCTGTCAATCGTAAAGGCAGGAGTTTGTAGTGCCTAAGTGTGTGCGCAATACACAAGAAGACTCTATTTTAAGTCATCAGCCATTTGTTGTAACTCTCTGTCAATCGTAAAGGCAGGAGTTTGTAGTGCCTAAGTGTGTGCGCAATACACAAGAAGACTCTATTTTAAGTCATCAGCCATTTGTTGTAACTCTCTGTCAATCGTAAAGGCAGGAGTTTGTAGTGCCTAAGTGTGTGCGCAATACACAAGAGCACTCTATCTTCATGCCATCAGCCATTTGTTGTCGCTCTCTGTCGAAATCGCAGTAGTTAACCCTAGCCCGCCGAGAAGAACCGGCGTAAGAAACTCGGTCAGTCCATAGCCCAGGCAAACTTTTTTATTCCTTATGCGGGATTCGAACCTGCGATCTCCGGTACTACTACAGAGACGTCAAATCACAAATGATAAGTCATAAAATCTCCATGCATCCTAGTGAAGTGATCACTCCAAGAGCCTGTCACCAAGATAGCTGGTATCTCCGGCGGTATAGGAGTGTAAAAAGAACAATCACTATAACTTTGAGATACGTATAGTACCTTTCCTCATTTAGGAAATGTACGAGTATTTTTTTTATCAAAATCAATGTGTTTTACCATTTTTTATTTTCTTGACGCGAGAATAACGAAAAAACATTTTTTTTTTAAATACATTTCTAGAATGAGAAAAGATAGTATAATCATATCCCAAAGTTATAGTGACTGGTTTTTTTTACACTCGTTATTTCTCAATCCAGATAAGTCCACTATTCATTGATCGCAAACAACACCGCAATGAACAACTTTATAGAATACGATACGATTTATTTACTGGATTAATATAAAAAAGAAACGTTTCAAAAACTTTTTAGTTCTTTAAATCGGTTTTTTCAACAGTAGTTTTATTATACTTTTAGTGTATCTAAGTCAAAGTACAATAAAATAAACAGTACGATAAATCGGTTTGGTAGCTACGATACAGACAGACTGACAGATACAACACACTTCGTAATATTTATAATTTCCACCTCCTTTTTTTGTTGAGAGTCAATTATAAGTGAGAAAGTGAAAAACTCCTAAATTAGTCATAATTAAAATACATGATACATCATCCATGAAAAAATATTCAACATACACCTCAGAAAATTGGTGAAGCATGTTTATAAAATAAAAGTACGGGGCCAAACTATGGGCACTATAAAATAACTCCTGCGTAGCTGGCCTGGTTTCAATGAAACCGGCCACCGTCACCAAATTGGTGTGGGAGGCATTACTATTATTATATTCTGAAAAGTCGTATCGCACTGTGTATTTAAATTCCCGTACGCATCAGCCACAAATACAGCTATACGTTTTACGGGTACCTTTTTCACCAGATTGTATATACATCGAGATACCAGCGTCGCTAAACACCCCTTGCATCCTTACTGATAAATAAAATGTTAATTATAAAAAGTTTTAAAAACAAGCTTTTATTTAAATGCTCTGAGTGCTTGCCAAGACTATTCAAATGAGTCCAAACTTGACGGTTTTATCTTGTTTAGTTTAGGAGTTCCTATGGCCACCTTGCGACGCCATCTTGAGACCCATGTTGTTATGTAGTATAAGAGTACTTGTCAGGACTATTCAAACGAGTCCAAACTCGACGGTTTTATCTTGTTTAGTTTAGGAGTTCCTATGCCACCTTCCGACGCCATCTGAGACCCATGTTGTTATATAGCATAAGAGTACTTGTCACGACTATTCCAACGAGTCCAAACTCGACGGTTTTATCTTGTTTAGCTTAGGAGTTCCTATGGCCACCTTAGGACGCCATCTTGAGACTCATGTTGTTATGTAGTATAAGAGTACTTGTCACGACTATTCAAACGACTCCAAACTCGACGGTTTTATCTTGTTTGATTTACTAGTTCCGTTCCGGAGTCGGAATGTGGTATGGCCACATTCCGTTCGGAATGTGGCCATACCACATTCCGACTCCATCTTAAGACCAGCTTCATGGTATATAATTGCATTGAAACCAAAGTTATGTTGTTAAACCAAATTTAAACCCAATCTAACAACAGGAAGTGGTCTTAAATTAACTTGCAAGATTTATCCCACACTAACATACTAACAGGGCAAGTTGAATAAATGCTTTTAGATATATACCATGTTATAGTATTAGTACGAACAGTTAACGTGGGAAAAACTGCTAGTTTCTGCTTTGGGCCAATTCTTAGGTAAGGGGGCCAAAGGTACCAAAAAATGTTGGTAACCAGACTTTGAAATTATTCTTTGGTAAGTTATGGTAGACAACTAAATATTTAATGTGAAATTTTCCGCAACCTTATCCCCAAAAATTGGGTCACGGCAGAATCTGGCGGGAATACAGTTGTACAAAATGACTGACACCAAATTTTTTATTTCCATCTCCTTTTTGTGTCGAGAGTCAATTATAAATGCGAAAGTGAAAAACTTGTAAATTAGCCGTATTGTTCACTACATGATGAATTCTTCAATAGAAAAATGTTCTTACAAATAATTATCGTACACCTCTGGAAAGTGGTGAAATATGCTCATAAAATAAACACTACAAGGGCATACCATGTATAAATTTTATAGGACTAAATGGCAGCTATTCTGCGTCGAATAAAACAATAATCACGCAAATCATATGATTAACCTCATATTAATCGGTGTTCATACAAAAACCGGAAAAATTGAGAACCTCCTCTCCGTTTTAGGAAGTCAGTTAAAATGATTTACATTTGATCAGAGTCGGCGCACGATATGCCACACCGGCCGACCGAGGAAACCCGATCTCGAGCGTCGTGCACGCTCGTGATCTGTCGGCTGCGCTCGCGGCGACGCGGGCCCCCACCGCTCGCCACTTCACTTCGGATCACCAACGCGAGCACACGAGCATTACTTTTTACCCGACTTCGGCGAAGCCAAAAGGAAGGGTAATGATTTTGTCAGTCTATGTATGTATGTATGTATGTATGTTTGTATGTATGTATGTATGTTCCCTCGTAGCGGTTAAACTATTGGTCCGATTTTAATAAATAAGGTATCAATCGATTCGTAGTGATCCCGCGAGTAACATAGGCTATATAATTTTTCGAAAAAATTTGGATTTTGAAAATTATACCTCAAAAACTATCTCCAAAAAAAATTAAATTAAGATAATTGTATCGTGTTTGGTATCAAAAGATAGGTCTTGGCAAGCACAACACAAATATGTATTTAAATTTTTGATTTTTTATTACATTTTATTGTTAAATTCAAAATAAATTGTTAAAAATGCGGTCGCACAAATAGTATCAAGGAGTTGTATAGTTACTTACTATGTGTTAATTTAACGTTAGTTTAGTGAAAATATTATGTTATATGTAGTTCATGTGAAAACAAAAAAAATGTAAAATAAAATAAAAGATTAAAAAACTATAACCCGACTTCGCAAAAAAAGGCTCTAAAAAGGCTGAAACAAGAAAATAATTCAATTTGAAATCCAGATATGCATAGGTACAGATATGGTCAAGGTAGAGCCGTGGTCGTACCCGCTAAACAAATATATAATATTCGTCTGCTGTTGAAATATACAATCCCAATAGCGGGTACGACCACGGCTCTACCTTGACCATATCTGTACCTATGCATATCTGGATTTCAAATTGAATTATTTTCTTGTTTCAGCCTTTTTAGAGCCTTTTTTTGCGAAGTCGGGTTATAGTTTTTTTTGTAGAAGCTAGATAATATAGTTTATACAGCCTGACTGGTGAGACATGTGCAATACTTACGGAGAGTACCCGGTACTCGATTCCCATTATAAATTTATACTAATATTATAAAGCGGAAGAGTTTGTTTGTTTGTTTGTTTAAACGCGCTAATCTCAGGAACTACTGGTTCGATTTGAAAAATACTTTTTTTGTTGGATAGTCCATTTATAGAGGAGGGTTTTAGGCTATATAACATTACGCTGCGACCAATAGGAGCGAAGCGTCAGTGAGAAATGTTGCAAAAACGGGGAAAATTATTCACATTTGGGGACTTTCGTTGCGTGCGCTGCATAAACGGTTTAAGTCACTCAAAAACCACGCGAACGAAGTCGCAGAGAACAGCTAGTATGTAATAAAATTAGATACTTAATTTTTTACCAAATTTTCCTTTAAATAAATGAATCATGGATACTATGAAGTTTACGCGGCTAGGGAAGTAGTTGCATACAGCATACATTTACTCAGTGATTAATTTATATTATTTTTTTTTCATCTCATATAATAGCCAAATATCACGTCCTCAAGTATTGCTCATGTCACACTGTATGTACAGTCCACTTGTCTCATTTTATATCCAGTAAAGCGTCATCAGTCAATATTTTGTAAGGGGTGTCTGGCGGGTTTCGGATCTCGTTCACTTTACACACAATAGTGATTTGCGGCTTCGGGAATAATGAAAACCTGACGATGTCGAGTTAATATTCAATTCAGATGCATTGCGGATTTCGATGGCTCTGATGTACCCTCACCACTATTTTCGAATGACAGTTACGGTTTAAGCAGAAGCGCAATGCAATACAATACAATGTCTTAACACCATGTTTTAAAAGGTGTTACAAATAAATTATTTAGTGCATGTTTTGCGGTTTTAATGGGACACAAATATTTTGATTACAAAGTACATAATTAATTATACAATATACTATTATAGGTAGGTACTATTATATACTATTATAGGAACTATAGGTAGAAAATATTAATATACATAAATCATTAAAAAAAACAATTATCTTAATAGTTCCGTAGTTTCGTTAGAGTCTCGGTTCGGTCAACATGCCGACTCGGTATGACCTTAGAAATGCGTTTTGTTTATACAGGTTGTTTCATGGTTCGTATAAATGAAGAGAAGGACGCGTAGAGCATTTTTTGTTTTGGCACTTCATATAAATTACTTAGCATGGCGCGGTAAATCACGATTAAAGATTTCCATAAAAGTCACAAAACATATGAGTTTCAACCCTGGTCAGGTTTTAGGTCAACGACCAGTGCGTTCGTGTGTATAGACTAGGAGCCAGCGAGCCCCAAAATAGTAAGATTCACTACTTGTGATCATTTTAGACATTTGATTTTTTAATTTCAACCTAATCTAATGACAGGAAGTGTTTTTAACCCGCAAGATTTGTCTCACACTAGCATACTAACAGGGCAAATTGAATAAAAGCTTTTAATTACAAATAGAAATATTGACAGATTGCAGGATAAAATGACAGATGAAGACATGAAGGTGATACAAAAAAAAATTACGCATAAAATTGAGTTTAAACTGTCACTTAAACATTTTAGGATATCTAGTAACGTATTAAGTACGTTGATTCTAGAGACGGATCTTTAGATTAATGAACCTAATACTTTACGACGTATATTTTTAAAATGTTTATGTGACCGTTTTTAACTCAATTTTTTCAAAATCATAATTTTGCGCCATATCGTTTCCGTCCATTTATGTCTTCAGAAATCCATATGATATCGTTTTGTCTACTATATCTATTGTCTAAACTATATTCGTGGCGAACAGGCGAATCAGACATTCAAACTTCGGAGGATCGCCCTCAAATCGTAGTTGCAATGATCGTTAAAATAGTCTCGTCCGTCGCTCGTTAATATGACGAACGGCCCGCCGTGAATCTAGCTCTAATTAAAACAATCCTTTACGGTCTAGCACGGTATCGGAATACATTGAGAGGAACGTGGGCGTGTGGTGGGAGTAAGGAGGCAGGTGCCTCTGGAAATATCCCAAATGCATGAACTCTTTAAGGCGAGGAATAACCGCTACTAACGCCACTCTTTTTAAGATAAATTTTAAAACGACACAAAGATTTATTTATTTTTATTTTATTTAACAATTTATTGCACACAAGATACATTCCAATAGAACAATTTACAAAGAAAGACGACACAAAGGTACTGCTTATTTCTAAAAAGAAATTTCTTCCAGCAGCCCTACGGAGAGATATGGGATTAAAGTTAGCAGATAGGGCGTGCAAAATTATAAACATGATATACATACATAAATACATACATACATACATAATTATATTTATATATATACCAACATATGTATATTTACAAAACAAAATATAAATTACATACAATGATAATAATATATACCTACTTGATACAATAAATAAAGTATATACTAATAAAATAATTCTACTTATATGGATTGAGATACGAAATAATGCTCTTTCAAGCGCCTTTTGAATACAGCAATAGTGGGACTGTCGCGAACGGTGTGAGGAAGCGAATTCCACAGCCTGACTGCATGAACGGTGAAGGAGTAGGAATAGAGATTGGTGCGATGCAATGGGATGGAGAGAGTCGTTCTGACTTTAGATCTACAAGGGGTATCAAAGGGTCGAGAAAAATTGAATCTTTCGAGAAGATATGAAGGAGAGAGGGGATTATACAGGATATTATAAAGTAAACAGAGGATATGGGAGTTGCGACGAAGGCGAATAGGGAGCCACCTGAGTTTCAATCGAAAAGCTGATACATGATCAAATTTTCTGAGTCCAAACACAAAGCGGATACAGAGATTTATCAAAAAAAAGTAATCGGTTAAAACTCTAAGTAAATAGTTAAACTAATTTATTGGCATTTAATTACAGCTCTAAATCCTATACTATATTTACTCTCATAAAAACCGCCAAAAGTGGACGTTTTAGTTATTACTTATGAGAGTAAATACAGTATAGGATTTAGAGCTGTAATTAAATGCCAGTAAATTAGTTTAACTATTTACTCAAAGTTTTACTTTTTTTAATAAGATACTCGTATTTGTGTCATTGTAAAATTTGTTTTAAAAAGAGTGACGCCAGTTATTCCTCGCCTTAACTACATAACCTATAAAACAGAATCATTTGCAGTTGTTTTTCCTATACGCTAAATATACAATAACTAGCTGACCCGTGCCCACTTCGTTGAGCATGGAAACCGTGTAAACCTTCCCGGGATTTCCACGAATATTTCAAGACTAAAAATAGCCGAATCGGTTCAGCCCTTCTCGAGTTATAGCGAGACTAATAAACAGATTAATTTTTATATATAAGACTAGCTGACCCGTGCCCACTTCGTTGAGCATACAAGCCGTTTGAACCTTCCCTGAACTTCCACGAATATTTCAAGACCAAAAATAGCCGAATCGGTTCAGCCGTTCTCGAGTTGTAGCGAGACTAACGAACAGCAATTCATTTTTATATAATTATAAGAATAAGATATAAGATAAGATTAGGTTGCCTCAGCGTAGACGATTCAAGTTTTACCTTGTCTCTGCATAAACGTCTTCTCATAACCAGTTAATTATGATGCTTTAATATAGTCGATTTTACCAAAACTTACACATCCTGGGTAAGATTTCAAAATGTCGACTATGTAATTAAGTATAGTATGAAGAATCGCATTTTGCTGACGGCACTTAATTGATTTGGCAAACATTCCGTCGCTGCCGCCATCTTGGCAAATGAAATTGCTGTTAGCCCGGTTGGTTCTTGATTTTAATTCATTATACGTTAAAGTGAGCTTTGAAATTGAGTGTCGATTTTATAGAACTAAATGAAATCAGATTAAACCGTCTGATTTCGTTTAGTTTCTAAAATTCGACATTCAAATTATGTAGTGTGGGGACAGACAGTTTTAAATGTCGTATAATAATAAATAGCTCCCCTTGCCTATTTCGGTGTCGGTAGGCGATTTCATTGAAACCAGGCCAGCTACGCAGGAGATATTTTATAGTGCCCAAGTGTGTGCGCAATACACAGAAGCACTCTCTCTTCCTATTACTCTCATAACCCAGTGGGACGGTAAACCGACACGACTGGCGAGAGAACAGGCGAAGGTCCGACTTTTTACATGCCCATCCGACGCATGGATCATCTTTCTTGTCAGACAATCAGGTGATCAGCCTGTATTGTCCTAACCAAAATTGAAAACAACAGTTTTTTTTTTGTTGTTCCATCGAACCCACGACCTCCGGGTCGAGAGCGAAGCCCTGAAACACTAGACCACGGAGCTGATATCATAAAAACTAAATTATACATTAAAATAAACCCCCTATTGGGAGCTATTATTATTATGTGGTCAACGACCTCAGCGGTGAGGATTCGTGTCGACAATAATTATTCTCTTCTTCTTCAATTTATTATTGCATGTAGCATTTCATCAACGCATTAACGACGTCAAACGCTTCACACCACGTCAATCTGGCCCCGTCCTAAGTATCCGAACATCTTGTGTTACAGGTACCAGACACCGGAAATATAGTTAATACTTTTATACTATACACATATTATTTTTATTATATAATACACAAGTTTAATATACATCCATGAACATTGAAAACTTTTTGTTTCCTCGGCGGGATTCAAACCCGCGACCACTCGATCGAGCACCAACGCGCTCAACCACTGAGCTACAGAGGTCGTCAATGTCCTGTATGTAGATCACCCGGCGTTGCCGTAGGCCTAGGGTATCCAAACGTACAGTTGCGTAGAGTGAATTTTGCTTAGAATTAAGCCCTCAGGGTCTACCCTGAGGCTTAATTCTAAGCAAAATTCACATTGGAATTGCTATTGAATTTGACTGCTCGTCACAACACTAGCGGCAAATTGGTTTGAAATAATTTAAGATATGGATAAAGGTGATATGTAGCAAAATTCTAACCTTTTCGAGTTCAAATCACTTAAACATTTTAGAATACGTATTTTGTATTAAGTACATTAATCTAAAGATCCGTCTCTGATAGAATATAAGAGTAGGACCTATGTATAAGATTTATAATATATTACGTGTAATACAATAAATAATAAAAGACATAAATGGATGAAGGTGATATGTAGCAAAATTCTGATTTCGAGAAAATTGAGTTCAAACTGTCACTTAAACATTTTAGAATGCGTCGTAACGTATTCTAGAGATGGATCTTTAGATTAATGTACTTAACATTAATCTAAAGATCCATCTCTAGAATCAATGTAATACGGTACTAATTATAAAATATTTAAGTTAAGTACTACTAACGGGTTGTCCATTAATCACGTGAGGCTTGAAAGGGGGGGGAGGGGTTTGATAAAAATCACGAAAATAACACAAGGGGGAGGGGGGTGTAATAAGATATCTCGTGTATTTATTTTTTCGTCAAACGCGCGATTTTAAACAAATACTAAGCGGCACGGCGCCCCGGCGCGGCGTGTACCCTACGTGTAACCTACCTGTATTTAAATTAAGATAATATTCAGAAAATTTTAAGATTCTTTGTAGGTACTAAAAATACACGTGATGTTGAGAAGGGGGAGGGGGGGTGGTCTTAAACCTCACTACATATCACCAATGGGGGAGGGGGGGGGGGGGTTAAAAAATGCTAAAAAAAGATCACGTGATTAATGGACAACCCCTAATGTGTATTACCATGGACCAATTATTTGGTCTATGGTATTACTATCGCTCATCTCCATTTGTATATATATTTTCTTATATTTTGTATATCTTTGTGTATATTTTCCTAGGGTTTATATATTAATCTTAAACTAGTTTTAAACATTAATGTAATTTGTCAAATGTTTAAGTGACTATTTAAACTCTTATTGTCTGGGTAAACATTTTTTGCGACATATCACCTTCATCCTTTCATGTCTTCAATTGAGTGTAGATTGGCTGCAAGTATTTTAATCAACTGACATCGATATTATTTTCGTGAACTGCACATCATTTGACAGCAATCTAATCGATATTGAAATTAGTTACGAGAGTAGGCGTTTTCAATGTAATTAATAATTATACAGGTTCATATTAAAACGAATATAGTGTGAAGAGATTGAAGCGTAGAGCATTTTTTGTTTTGGCATCTCATATAAGTTACTTAATATAACTGAAAAAAATTCAAAGGTCTAATAAAATAACCAGGGCCCTAATTCTCAGTCCTCGAACTTAGTTTTTACTATCGGTCTGTCCCTCTCACGCAAATGAGAATTACCGCGCGTGCGAGCGGGATATACTAATATTCGGAACTAAGTTCGAGGACTGAGAATCGCCGCCCAGAAGTATTGAATGTTACTATGCTGGGGCTTGCTAGCTCCGCGAACGCACTGGTCGTTGACCTGACCAGATTTGAAACTCATCTTCATCAGTTTTGTGACTTAATGGAAATCTTTAATCCTAATTTGTCGCGTTATGGTAAGTAATTTATATGAGATGCCAAAAAATGCTCTACGCGTCGTTCTCTTCATACTATATTCCGCTTGATATATGAACCATGAATCATTCTGTATAGCAAGCATTTAAACACGAGTAGGCCTGTAAAGATGCGTTTATAATGTCGGTAGTCAGCAGTTTACTGCAGTGTAATTAAATGTAGGCCCGGAAGACAGGATAATTGCTCAGAGCGCGGAGTAACTTAATGCAGAGTCAAACGGAGCCGAGTATTGTCGAGCGTAGCCGAGCATATCCGAGCATATCCGAGCATGGCCGAATAGACTCGAACAGAGCCGAGCATATCCGAGCATAGCCGAGCAGAGTCGAACGGAGCCGAGTATTGTCGAGCGTAGCCGAGCATGGCCGAACGGAGCCGAGTATTGTCGAGCATATCCGAGCATGGCCGAGCAGAGCTGAACGGAGCCGAGCATTATCGTGCGCAGCCGAGCATGGACGAGCAGAGTCGAACGGAGCCGAGCATCGTCGAGCGTAGCCGAGTGTAGCCGAGCGTAGCCGAGCGTAGCCGAGCGTAGCCGAGCGTGGCCGAGCAGAGTCGAAAGGAGCCGAGTATTGTCGAGCGGAGCCGAGCATGGCCGAGCAAAGTCGAAGGGAGCCGAGCATCGTCGAGCGTAGCCGAGCATGACCGAGCAGAGTCGAACGGAGCCGAGCATCGTCGAGCGTAGCCGAGCAAAGTCGAACGGAGCCGAGTATTGTCGAGCGGAGACGAGCAAGGCCGAGCAAAGTCGAACGGAGCCGAGCATCATCGAGCGTAGCCGAGCATGGCCGAGCAGAGTCAAACGGAGCCGAGTATTGTCGAGCATATCCGAGCATGGCCGAGCAGAGCTGAACGGAGCCGAGCATTATCGTGCGCAGCCGAGCATGGCCGAGCAGAGTCGAACGGAGCCGAGCATCGTCGAGCGTAGCCGAGTGTAGCCGAGCGTAGCCGAGCGTAGTCGAGCGTAGCCGAGCGTAGCCGAGCGTAGCCGAGCATAGCCGAGCAGAGTCGAATGGAGCCGAGTATTGTCGAGCGTAGCCGAGCATGGCCGAACGGAGCCGAGTATTGTCGAGCATATCCGAGCATGGCCGAGCAGAGCTGAACGGAGCCGAGCATTATCGTGTGCAGCCGAGCATGGACGAGCAGAGTCGAACGGAGCCGAGCATGTCGAGCGTAGCCGAGTGTAGCCGAGCGTAGCCGAGCGTAGCCGAGCGTAGCCGAGCGTGGCCGAGCAGAGTCGAACGGAGCCGAGTATTGTCGAGCGGAGCCGAGCATGGCCGAGCAAAGTCGAAGGGAGCCGAGCATCGTCGAGCGTAGCCGAGCATGACCGAGCAGAGTCGAACGGAGCCGAGCATCGTCGAGCGTAGCCGAGCAAAGTCGAACGGAGCCGAGTATTGTCGAGCGGAGACGAGCAAGGCCGAGCAAAGTCGAACGGAGCCGAGCATCATCGAGCGTAGCCGAGCATGGCCGAGCAGAGTCAAACGGAGCCGAGTATTGTCGAGCATATCCGAGCATGGCCGAGCAGAGCTGAACGGAGCCGAGCATTATCGTGCGCAGCCGAGCATGGCCGAGCAGAGTCGAACGGAGCCGAGCATCGTCGAGCGTAGCCGAGCAAAGTCGAACGGAGCCGAGTATTGTCGAGCGGAGCCGAGCATGGCCGAGCAAAGTCGAACGGAGCCGAGCATCATCAAGCGTAGCCGAGCATGGCCGAGCAGAGTCGAACGGAGCCGAGTATTGTCGAGCGGAGCCGAGCATGGCCGAGCAGAGTCGAACGGAGCCGAGTATTGTCGAGCGGAGCCGAGCAAGGCCGAGCAGAGCCGAACGGAGCCAAGCATTATCGAGCGCAGCCGAGGATGGCGGAGCAGAGTCGAACGGAGCCGAGTATTGTCGAGCGGAGCCGAGCATGGCCGAGCAGAGCCGAACGGAGCCGAGCATTATCGAGCGCAGCCGAGCGTGGCCGAGCAGGGTCGAACGGAGCCGAGTATTGTCGAGCGTAGCCGAGCATAGCCGAGCAGGGTCGAACACAGCCGAGAATTGTCGAGCGTAGCCGAGCGAGACCGAGTGTGAGCGAGCGTCACCAAACATCAACACGTCAATACGGCCGAGACAAGCACGATCATTTCATAGTTCCGTAAAGTTATCGAATGAGAATTGTTAATATTCAATACGATCAATATGTCAATTGATCCTGCTAACCTCACTGAGCCACCACTTCAGTTGGAGTATATATATGGTACGGCGCCGAGCGACCCCGAACGTAGCCGAACACAGCCGATGACCGCCGAGCGTAGCGTGCTTCAGTATGTATGATAATATCATGATACCCCGAAACACTACTATAATATGTTGGTACGAGTACAGTTGGATTATAAATTACGTATAAAACTATTCTGCCACCCTTATCATAAACAACGCAATCGACATTTTTTAAAATGAGTTAATAGTATATTCGGTATCACCGCAACGAGATCAACCAGGATCGATCACTCAATTTTCAATAGCTGATATACTTTTCCTTATTTTGTTAATCATAAACATGTGGATCCATTCCAAACTAGTCATAAACATCGTAAAAATATTATACGGATACTGAAATGGATATTAAATTATTTCGGATTATCCATTTGTTTCGGATAATTTCGGTTACGGATATTAAATTTTAAGGTCCTTTTTACAGTAACTAATCTTTTATTTCGGATTCGGTTACGGATATTTTATATCGGATATCCGATAGTTACGGTTACGGAGCTCCCTAACATCCCCGCTTACAACATCTTCTTTAGAAAATAAAAAGAAATTACGTTTAATAACCGACTTCAACAACTAAAAAGCATAAAATAATACTTTGTAACCGAGCGCATTCTACGTTTCGCGCGTTTACAGGAACGCGTGCTGTAGGTGCTGTCCGCGCTCAACCAATAAGAGCGCGGCGTGTGGCATTTTGTAATACCGGGAGCCATGTTTTTTTCAGTGGGCTCTTAGGTAAAATGTAAAAAAGACTGTTTTTTCATGTGTGTGTGTGTTTGGATAAAGTTTTATAAGAAAGGACAATAAAAGTGTTATTTTTTTATTAACGCAAGACTATTATTTTTATTTGTGCGTATAAATCCACTACAACTTTTATAATGTACTTACAGGTAATGTTGTACATTATATTATTGTAAACTACCCACATAATAGTGAATAACGGCTGCGAATATAGAATATCAATAGTAATGTTTTGTCTCACTGGAAGTAACTAGTTCTTAAGGTACAGGCTAGGCCTAGTTTAAGAACTAGAAAAATCGACTGTATGTATCATCTCTTTGTTACATAAATAAATCTAATAAATAAAATTCTCGTGTCACAGTTTTCGTTGCCATATACCTCCGAAACGGCTTGACCGATTTTGATGAAATTTTTTGTGCTTATCCGGTATCTATGAGAATCGGCCAACATCTATTTTTCATCCCCCTAAATGTTAGGGGTAGTCCACCCCTAAATTTTATTTTTTAATTTTTTAGACAAAATTTTTAATTTCTATTTTTTTATGATACAGCATACAAAAATACATACAATCCTCAATTTTCACCCTTCTACGATCAACCCCTATTTTTTAATAGCCATTTTAGTAATTTAATCAATTTTCATCCCCGGTCGATAACTGATCAATCGTCATTTAATTAGTTCCGCGTTGCGGGCTCCGCGTTGCGGGTTCCGCGTTGTAGGCTCCACGTTGCGGGTTCCGAGTCGCGGGCTCCGCGTTGCGGGTTCCGCGTTGTAGGCTCCGCGTTGCGGGTTTCGCGTCGCGGGCTCCGCGTTGCGGGTTCCGCGTTGTAGGCTCCGCGTTGCGGGTTCCGCGTCGCGGGCTCCGCGTTGTAGGCTCCGCGTTGCGGGTTCCGCGTCGCGGGCTCCGCGTTGCGGGTTCCGCGTTGTAGGCTCCGCGTTGCGGGTTCCGCGTCGCGGGCTCCGCGTTGCGGGTTCCGCGTTGTAGGCTCCGCGTTGCGGGTTCCGCGTCGCGGGCTCCGCGTTGCGGGTTCCGCGTTGTAGGCTCCGCGTTGCGGGTTCCGCGTCGCGGGCTCCGCGTTGCGGGTTCCGCGTTGTAGGCTCCGCGTCGCGGGCTCCGCGTTGCGGGTTCCGCGTTGTAGGCTCCGCGTTGCGGGTTCCGCGTCGCGGGCTCCGCGTTGCGGGTTCCGCGTTGTAGGCTCCGCGTTGCGGGTTCCGCGTCGCGGGCTCCGCGTTGCGGGTTCCGCGTTGTAGGCTCCGTGTTGCGGGTTCCGCGTCGCGGGCTCCGCGTTGCGGGTTCCGCGTTGTTTTGAATTTCATCATAAACTGTTTAAATGCTCAACGAAGTGGGCACGGGTAAGCTAGAAAATAAATAAATGTTCTTGTAGAAGTCGGTGTCACCAAAGGTGAGATACCACCAAATAAAACACAAAAAGCCGTTGAGATCGAACTGATTTGATTTTCGATTGTGTCGGGAGTAAGCCCGCTGGTTGTAAGTAGGTTGAAAACAAATCCTATTACTTGTCCGACTGTACACGGAAGCACGAGCTCGCTTCCGGCCGGTAATGCTGTAAATTTGCCGCGAGGTCAACGACCTGCACCTAGATATTAGGGCGGTGCATAAACAAACTGATTTTATCGATGCCTACACCAAGGTAAGAATGTTTTTCTTATATCCTTATACCAGCACTGAACAATAGTTTTTGGCAAATACGAAATCCCACCAAAAACATTTTCATGTAAAAATGTTTCCAAGACGAGTCTACATAGCTGACCCTGTGAAAAAGTCATCAGATATCATATCAAGCTAAGCTCTAAAGGCTACACGCCTTACACCTACAAGTTCTATACTACACATTAATCAAAATCTATGAAAAAGTGGACAGATCTCATGTAGAGCCAAGATTCTTGATTTTTACTTTACCAAGCTTAGGCCGTGTTTCACCAAGCAATGTTAAAATTAACGCCATGTTATACCATGCCATCTCATTTATGACAGGAAATACGAGGGGGATACCATGATATTTAACATGGCGTTAACTTTAACATTGCTTGGTGAAACACGCCCTAAGCCTGGTAAAGTAAGGGCGCATAGATCAAGAATCTTGGTTTTTTACATGAGATCTGACCACTTTTTTATAGATGTTGATTAATTAACGTGTAGTGTGGAGCTTGTAGGTTTAGAGCGTGTAGTCTTTAGAGCAGAGAGCTTGGCTTTATACGATATCTGATAACTTTTAACTTCACTTTCTCTACATTTCAGTCTAAACGTGAAACTTGGCCTCAATCATGGGATCAAGATCTTGGTTGTTTGCCTTTTGGCTTCGGAACTCTAAAAATGGCAGGTTTTTTTTAATAGTTAATAGAATCAATAAGGCGTTACTTTGCGGAAATCCATAGCATAAAATTAAAACCTATAGTAATATTATAAAGCGGAAGAGTTTGTTTGTTTGTTTAAACGCGCTTATCTCAGAAACTACTGGTCCGATTTGAAAAATTCTTTCTCTGTTGGATAGTCCATTTATAGAGGAAGGCTTAAGGCTATATAACATTAAGTTGCGACCAATAGGAGCGAAGCGTTAGTGAGAAATATTGCGAAAACGGGAAATATTATACACATTTGGGGACTTTCGTTGCGTGCTCTGCATAAACGGTTTAAGTCACTGAAAAATCACGCGAACGAAGTCCCGGGCACAGCTATCGTATTATATCTAGCAATATCTCGCGAAAAAATAATCGCGGGATATTTCTAGATATAATACAATATATCTAGCAATATCCCGCGAAAAAATAATCGCGGGATATTTCTAGATATAATACATTAAAATTTTAGGTTTTTTTTCCAATTTAAATGTTTCATTTATTGATAGCGGTAGTTTAAAATAAAAGAACAGGCTGCGTATTTTTTTTACAGTAAAAAATTACACATAACGTTGCTTTACATTCTTAACCGCATATCTAAAAAATCAATGTTTTCTCGATAATATCCAGCTTGTATTAATATAAAGAATATGAAACATAATTTGTATATACTTTAGGTCAATACAAGCTAGATATAATACTTAACTGAAACTCATTGAAATAAAAATCCATATTGTAATAAAATGTAAAATTATAAAGATTTTTTACTCTACTGAAAAGTTGTAGTAGTAGTTGTAGTAGTAGTTGTAGTAGTAGATGAAGGTAAAGTGATAATAAACGCGTTCAGGTTTTTACAGTTTTTTTTTTAATTACCGCTCTCTGGTTCTACTTTCCCAGTACACACAAACAGTATGTATTACAATTTAATATATTCAAGGATTTGGTTAACAAAAGACATAAAGGGTGAGTCGCTCGCCGCAGCCAGTTCTAATTAAATTAATGCCAAAAATGAGCAACAATCCGAACAATTTGGCATAATTGGAGTAATTCCCAGTTCCAAACTTCACATTTATGTTTCTTGCCCTCGATGTACCAGATATAGGGACGTCGCAATTAATAATTTCATATTTCGTCTTTTTATCTTCACAATCTATCTATAAAACAAGCTAGTCAAAAAAACCCAATAATTTTAGATTTTATTATGATATGTATTTGTTTTAAATGAGGTTCAATTATATAACTATACGGTACACATCCAAAATCCATGTCATAATAAAATCTTATATTATTAAGTTTTTTGACTCTACTGAAAAGTTGTAGTTTTTTAGATACGAGGTTGGGAAGGTAAAGCGACAATTAAGCACTTCTTGAGGCGGCAAATTTATTAGAAGAATAATTGAAGGGGAGGGGAAGGTAGAAGAAAACCTGGAAGGCCGAGAAGAACTTTTGGTGAAGGAGAAAGTGATGGTCGTATCGTATCAGGTCAATAAAATGTAGAGAAATTGGTAAGACCCACCGACAAGAGCAAAGCTCTTAAATTATATTGAACGAACGGCAACTACATTTAAAAAAAAAGAACATTTTCCCATCTTTTTGCTAAAAGATGACCCCATGCAAGAATCTTAAGCCAGTTCTTCTCGCCAAGCTAGTTTCCGAACCGGTGGTAAGCATCATGTAGGACAATTCTATTTAATAACCTATATGGAAATAAAAACTTTTGATTTAATTTGACATCCAATGTCTACTTTGACACCTCCGTGGTCGAGTGGTTTAGAGCCTAGCTCTCGACTTGGAGGTCATGGGTTCGATTCCCGCGTTGGAACAACAAAAATATTTTTTTAAAGTTGAGATTAGTGCAATTCAAGTAGATATTAAGAAAATGCAGGCTGATCACCTGATGGTCTGACAAGAAAGGTGATCCATGCGTCGGATGGGCATGTAAATAGTCGGTCCTGCGCCTGATCTCCCACCAGTCGTGTCGGCTATCCGTCCCACTGGGCTACGAGAGTAAAGGAAGAGAGAATACTTCTGTATAATGCGCACACATTTAGGTAATATAAAAATTACTCCTGCGTAGCTGGCCTGATTTTAATGAAACCGGGCACCGTCACCGAAATCGGTGTGAGGGGCATTATTACTTTGGGAAGGTTTAATATGCAAAGCGACGAAGCACCTTCTTTTATTTTGTCTCCACATCATCCTATGGTTGACACAGTATTATGCATAAAATGTAAGAAAAACTGCAATCCTTATGGTAGTTATAGGAGTTGTGAAAACGGCTGGCTTGGCGCAAACGGCAACCATTTCTCATAATAATTTGCTATCCCTTATATCTTATTATTAAATCATGTAGATTTGAAATTTATTAAAGTCACCATTTTTTAATTGCCGTAGGGCCGGATTATTTTAGGCTTTCATATAATAGGATACCTTTTGTATACGAATGCGATATCTTTGGTATGGTACGTCGATGTCCCAGCGACTTAGCCACAGTTCTGTGTCGATTAATTTCAGCAGCGCTCGGGACATGCAAATGTCACAAGTTTCCAAACGGCTTCAGTGCGGGGAATTACTGCACGAGGAGCGCTTTAGTAGTTTTATATCATCCATTAATATTTCATTATTCAATTCGCATTGTGGTATAACTTGAAGGTTTTTATTCAAATAATAAATTGATAATTTAATAAGTATGTTTTACGAGTATTAAAAACTGTCTGTCTTACAATATATGATATTGAATGTACTGTAGGTTCTTGGTGGAAATTCATGTTATAGACATGAATCGATGAAGGTGATTGTATCGCAAAAAAATCCCAGATTGAGTTTAAACAGTCACTTAAGCATTTTAGGATACACAGTAACGTATTAAGTACATTGATTCTTGAGACGGATCTCTAGATTAATGTCCTTAATACTTTACGGCGTATTATAAAACGTTTAAGTGACAGTTTGAACTCAATTTTCTCTAAATCATTATGCTGCATATCACCTTCATCCATTCATATCTTCAGGTTCTTGGTGGAAACTCATGTTATAATAATATAATAATAATACACAAACTACTTGCATTTTTTTCCACCTTATTAGTTTTTTTACATTGATTATTTGCTATAATACACGACCGGTTCCGACTACGTTATCATTATGTCATGTCTTACAATAGTAACACGCAAGAGAACATAGATAGATTCTTAAAAATGTCAACTTGCGCCACGGTGGTGAGCAGAACTAATTGGAGTGCATTCCATTTCTAATAGTTAACACCTCTGTGGTGCAGTGATTTTGATTTCGGCTATCGACCTGGAGTGCAGTGGTTCGATGGAACAATAAAAAAAATCGGTTAGGACAATGCAGGCTGATCACCTGATTGTCTGACAAGAAAAATGACCCATGCGTCAGATGGACATGTGAAGAGTCGGTACTGCGCCTGTTCTTTTGCCAGTCGTGTGAGTTACCGCCCCACCGGGATATGAGAGTAAAAGGGGAAAGAATATCTGTGTATATTGCGCACTTACTTATGCAAAAAAATAACTCATAGAAATTACTCCTTACCTGGTCAAGGAAACCATCATAAGAGACATCGAAATTGGTAAGGGACCTTCTAATTTGAATAGGAATCTTAACTCAGTTTAGTGAATATTCGTAAAATATTATAAACAATTTACTATTTCATTAAATCTGAATTGAAATTAATAATAAAAAGAAACTACGCTTAAAAAAACTGACTTAAATTTTAAATGCGAAAGTGAAAAACTCCTAAATTTGCCGTACTGAAATTAAATCATCTACATGTATAAAAAATGTATCGCCAATTAAGTATCACCTCTGGAAATTGGTGAAATATGTTCATAAAATAAAAAGTACAAGGCCAAACTATGTGAAATTAAGGGACCAAATGGCAGTCATTCCGCGTCGAATAAAAAAATAATCACGCCATTCGGATCATTAACCACAGAGTAATCGGTGTATATACATTAAAGAAAACCGGCCGAATTGAGAACCGAAGAAGTCGGTTAAAAATGTATATTTTATGTTTGTAATTGTAACTGTATTACAAAGCTGTATTACGCCCAATGTCTTTTGTAAATCGTATCGATAAGGAAAACGTAGGTTTTATTATCAAATTATCCGCGGCCTCGCGAAGAAATTCACAGTTTGAAACAAAATCCCGCGTAATCCGCGCAAAATAAAACTCGAGTTAGGGCGTTTTATTTTCTGCTCAGGCGAATTTAAAAGTGGCCGTATCGTCTATCGTAAACCGGGATTAACGGTAATGCCGGTTGAGTGTAACTGCACTTTTATTGCTTGTACACTCCGCACTAAACGTCCACAATGTTGATGAGGTGTCTCTAGTATTGGACGTCGATGTCTTTGGGAAGTATCTAGATGATTTTTCTTCTTCTTCTTATATAAAAAATTAATAGCTGTACATTACTATCGCTAAAACTCGGGAACGGCTGAACTGATTGGGCTATTTGGTCTTGAAATATCGCCGGTCAGCGAGCACCCTTAAGGCCGGCTGAATACATACGTGTTCCGTATTAGTTTTCCGAATGCGTAATTTCGAATTGGAATTCCGTAAGACTAGCGCAAACGTTAGTTTTTTTTCATTCGGAATGTATTCACGTCAGTACAATTTATGCGTAACCAATACAGAGAATACGTCAGATGCGCGCGGCGCGGGCGCGTAATTGTATAGAAATTACCGAACCAAAATCCAAACCGTCATTAGGTTTTTTCGAGTAGATTTCTCCGGACGCGCCGGGCTTGCACACGAAACGTTCGTGCGGAATTTATTCCGTCCGGAAAAAAAGCGAGGGTATGTGTCAGTAAAAAAAATAAAATAAAAAAAATATCTTTATTAAACACATAAAGGGACATAACACAGCCAAATGTTAAACACTAACTTACACATATAACAATACGGGGTGTAAAAATCCGCGCAAAATAAAACTCGAGTTAGGGCGTTTTATTTTCTGCTCAGGCGAATTTAAAAGTGGCCGTATCGTCTATCGTAAACCGGGATTAACGGTAATGCCGGTTGAGTGTAACTGCACTTTTATTGCTTGTACACTCCGCACTAAACGTCCACAATGTTGATGAGGTGTCTCTAGTATTGGACGTCGATGTCTTTGGGAAGTATCTAGATGATTTTTCTTCTTCTTCTTATATAAAAAATTAATAGCTGTACATTACTATCGCTAAAACTCGGGAACGGCTGAACTGATTGGGCTATTTGGTCTTGAAATATCGCCGGTCAGCGAGCACCCTTAAGGCCGGCTGAATACATACGTGTTCCGTATTAGTTTTCCGAATGCGTAATTTCGAATTGGAATTCCGTAAGACTAGCGCAAACATTAGTTTTTTTTCATTCGGAATGTATTCACGTCAGTACAATTTATGCGTAACCAATACAGAGAATACGTCAGATGCGCGCGGCGCGGGCGCGTAATTGTATAGAAATTACCGAACCAAAATCCAAACCGTCATTAGGTTTTTTCGAGTAGATTTCTCCGGACGCGCCGGGCTTGCACACGAAACGTTCGTGCGGAATTTATTCCGTCCGGAAAAAAAGCGAGGGTATGTGTCAGTAAAAAAAATAAAATAAAAAAAATATCTTTATTAAACACATAAAGGGACATAACACAGCCAAATGTTAAACACTAACTTACACATATAACAATACGGGGTGTAAAAAGAGCAGTCACTATAAATTCGTGGGGTAATAACCAGGCAAGAGATATATCCATTGGTACTAGTCATTTGCTTTTAATCCACTGTTTTAAAAATTAAAAAAAATCCATTATGCAATGTACAGTCGGCTGCACTAACATGGATACATCTACAAATTTGCAAAAATATGTCTACGGTAGTTTTTCAAAAATATTGTCACCCTATTGCATTCAAAGCGATGTAACCAGCAAAGTGTTTCAAAATTATGAATACATTATTTTCATAATGAAGTAAACAGCAGTATTTCAGTGAATAGTGTACACACTTAAATTCATAATTATGAACACGCGACAAATTTCAGTAGCATGTAAACATTGTTTATTTTATTATAATGTAAACGTTAATTTTGTGTTTCAGAAAAGGCTGGTAAAAATTTCATTACATTGCAATAAATACAATAATGAATTCTATAAATAATAGAGGTGATATGTTGACGGGTATTATTATTGACGGTTATTTAAAAATCACACATACATTAGAATATCGATTATATTCTTTAGTGTAATAGGTATAACTCCGATACACGCGAACGTATATATTTCGAGACTACTTTCATCGGTTTTATTGTCTACCCTCAAACTATAATATGATCAAAACTAAACGATGTTAATATCGTTCTATATTAGTAATATTGTAAATATAAATAATATAAACTAACACGGGCAACATGAGAAACATCCCATATTTTAAAATAATAAAAATTGTAGTTTTAAAGGACTCCATTTGGATTGCCTAAGCTTAAAAACAAAAAACAAACCAAAAAAAAATAATTACTGAATAATAAATATTGCGAAGTGCGAACGAGTCTGTAAATTAACTCTGTTGTACAAACTCGTGACTAAATATTTCTGGTTTCGTTATCATCATATTATGTATAGTTTGAGGGTAGAAGTAAAAACCTGATAAAAACAGTCTCTGAAATATAATATTATGTTCGCGTAAAATTTCTGATCGATTGCAATAAATTGGATAATTCTTGTCTTTTCGTGTTTTTTTTTTGGTCAGAAAAAAAAAATATTTTATTTAACTAGCCCCTGAATAGTCAAACAGTGAATGAACTGATGACGAATTATTGCGATCTCGTCAGATTTGAATAAAAATAAAAAAAAGTTTATCAAAATCGGTCCATTCATTTAGTAGTTACGGTGCCACAGGCAAACAGACGAACATACATAAATAAACGTCAAACTTATATTATAGTGTAAGTTTAGTTTGCAGACACGCAAGCTAACATTTTGTATGATAAACAAAATTAATATAATATTAAAATATCATAGATATAGTTTGAGGGTAGAAGTAAAAACCTGACAAAAATAGTTTCTGAAATATGTTTTGGTAAAATTTCTGATTGACTGTACTAAATTTCATAATTCTTTTCTTTTTGTGTTTTTTCTAGTCATAAAAGTAAAACTATTTTTAAGTAACACTCGAATTGTTCAGCAGTAAGCAAATTGTTTTGTTGAATCATAGCTTTAGTGTTTTAACATGACCACGTCAGCTTTCAAACAAAAAAAACTACATCAAAATCGGTTCATCTGTTTGGGAGCTACGATGACAGACATACAGACAGACTCGAAAAATCCCTCTGTTTTTGTCGGAGGTGCAGAAAGGGATTTTTTACGAATTCAGTAGTCCAAATTTCATGTTTCTACCATTTGTAGTTACGGCTGTGCGAAAAGAAAAAGAAAAAATGAATGTATACATCTTATTGGAACATACCCCGAGTACATTTTTGTGGCAATTAAAACATATTTGCAGAAAAGTGAAAAATGCTAAAACTTTATAAGTGTATCCATATTATTGATACAATTAATGTTTACATTGTAATGAAGTAAACAATGTTTACATATTATTGAAACATACCACGAGTACATTTTTGTGGCATTTAAAACACATTTGCAGAAAAGTGAAAAATGCTAAAATTTTATAAGTGTATCCATATTATTGATACAATTAATGTTTACATTGTAATGAAGTAAACAATGTTTACATATTATTGAAATTTGTCGCGTATTCATAATTATGAATTTAAGTGTGCATACTATTCACTGAAATACTGATGTTTACTTCATTATGAAAATAATGTATTCATACTTTTGAAACACTTTGCTGGTTACATCGCTTTGAATGCAATAAGGTGACGATATTTTTGAAAAACTAACGTAGACATATTTTTGCAAATTTGTAGATGTATCCATGTTAGTGCAGCCGACTGTACAACGTGCACAACACAGCGATCAGCTGATTACGCTGAGAGGTCAATAGCACGCGTAAGACGTTCATTACTAGGGCAAAAATTATAAAATTTAAGAATTTAATGCAGAACGTTGTTCCAAACAGTTCAGCCTTGCGAATAAAATAATAAATGGCAAAAAAAAATATATTTTTCAAAAATAAAAATTGAGAAAAATTTATTTCAAGAATCAGTCAAGGTCCTATAATCCTATCCCAAAGTTATAGTGACTGCTCTTTTTACACTCTGTATATATTAGGAAAGAAAAAAATAAAAATAAATAGAAAGTTAAGGTTTCATCACAATTAAGGCTAAACAATGCCCACGTCATGCGTGGGTAGCCACTCAGGCTTCGACCACGGCGAGCCATGGCGCCTGGTCTTCGGTGGCCCCTTGTAAATTTGCGATTTTAATGTATTTCAACTGATTCCATTTTTTTATAGGTTTTTTTATAGAGCGAGACGAAAAGGCAGACGGGCCACCTGATGGAAAGCGGTCACCGTCGCCTATAAACATGGGCAACACCAGAGGAATCACCAATGCATCGTTACATTATGACTAACTACATCTACTTATCTATCTATTATTGAATACAATGATTGGTTATGGTAGTGTAGTATCTACAATATTTAAAATTTTATTATATTTTAATATATTTGGTATGAATTGGACTTATGTATTATTAATTGGACTTATTATGAAATTATTGAACTTATTATAATCTACGGACATTTAAGCAATCAATCTTATCTAATAACTATGTTACATCACCAATATTTAAATGACAATATCTATACTATCTGACATCTTAATTTGTTTATAGTAATAATATTTCAATTAGTTATAGATAATTAATATTGTCATAATGTAAAACTCCAATTTATGTAAATTTAATGAACTAAAATGAGCTAAATCGATTGCCAAACATGTGTAAATGTAAAACTCTTGACTGACATAGAGGTATATAGGTATTACTTACATTATAGACGATGCATGTTGAGAGAATATAATTACGAGTATGTTGCATGTATTTTTATAATATCCACTTTGTAATTATTCTTTTTATTTTTACTACAAATATTTCCATGCCCTATGGGCAGAAATTGTGCCCACTGTGTGTAAATCATTGTAACAACCATGTAACTAATTTCCGGAAATAAAGAATTGAATTGAATTGAATTGTCGGCCTCAAGGATAACTTTTTTAACACCTTTCTTGAAGAACCCCATGTCATAGCGTTCCGAGAATACCTCAGAAGGAAGCTCATTCCACAGTTTGCAGGTGCGCGGCAAGAACGATCGGGAGAATCGGACCGTGCGTTCCATGCGTTCAGATGTCCGATTCGGAAAACTAATACAGAAAACATATGTATGTGGCCGGCCTTATTCGACGGATGGATGATCACAAACAAATGTAACAGTCTGTTAGTTTTTCAGTTTTATATTCGAATGTATTTTTAGAATTTCTATTCATCAAATTCAATTGTGAATTTCTATCGAATATTATTTTGTTTGTGTTTTCAGATTTTTTAATGAAATCGCTTTAAAGGAATGTTTTTCATCAGTTAGTTAAATATTGTTTGAATTTTCACGTCACTAGAATATAATAAAATATCATATAAATTTCTTTGTTTGCCATACAATAAATTTAAATTATTATGTTTTGCTTTAGTTTCTCCTGAAGCTGGTGAAAGTTGATAAAGTTAAATGCGTTGCTAATGCAAACATTTATAGGAAAAGTAATTTGCCAGTAACTCCTAAACCTTATTCCAATTCCTATACTTGCAAAACATTTTAACCTAAGAAGTCGAAATTTTAGCGAGACTAACGAGTCTCGACTAACGGCTGAACCGGTTCGGCTATTTTTAAATATTCGTGTAGGTCCCGGGAAGGTTTAAACGCTTTCTATGCTCAACGAAGTGGGCACCGGTCAATTACTCTTCTTATATATAAAAATGAATTGCTGTTCGTTAGTTTCGCTAAAACTCGAGAACGGCTGAACCGATTCGGTTATTTTTGCTCTTGAAATATTCGTGGCAGTCCCGGGAAGGTTTAACTATTTGTATGCTCAACGATGTGGGCACGGGTCAGCACTCAGCTAGTATCTTATAGTAATCATGTCAATGTTCAAAATATAGTACATAATATAGTACATTGACTGAATCGCACTAAACAATATTTAACGTTCTAGCTGACCCGTGCCCACTTACATAATTACATCACGCTTGCTCGCTGATTCAAATCGTATGTCAACTAATCGGTGTCTTTGGAGAATTAACCTTATCTGTGGTATTTTAACAAATCTTGCAAATGCGAGCGTGATGTAATTATAAAATATCTGTCCGTTCCTTTCTGTCTGATGTTCCACCAATCAGCGTTCATTATGAGTTGTTGATTTGAATGCCATGTTATAGTACGTCTGAGATAAATTTTAACCTAAACGTAAAGAAACCCGTCTATGACACAACCAAAGACGGGGGAAAATGAAAGTGCCAATTGGCCAATATTAATACAATGATTAGTGTTTGCTATGAATCCATAGACTATAGGCTTATATTCTACAATCGGCAGTGTCAAAATGGCGTATTTTTTCTGTGAAAGATTTTAATTTAATGTTTAGACATATTAATTATTGTTTAATTGTTATAAAATGTATTGGATAATGAAGTGTAATCCTTTAATATACTTGTGAAAGTGTTGATAAGTGTGTACAATAAGTGAATAAGCGAAAATTTCGATGTTTTCGGTTTGTTTACCTTTAGGTTAAATTTATCAGTATAATATAGTTGATCATTCATTTGAATTGCGTTCGGGAAATCGGGGGTAAGACGGGGTTATTTTTTTATTTTAGTTTTATATAGCTTCAAATGTCCACTTGTCATGTTATCACACAATATGGCAATTAGATATACAACACGGCGTCATGTCCGAACTTCGGACATACACACCCCGGCCGACGGTACGAGGTAACGAGCCTACCCTTTTCCACCCTCAACCCTTACGTGTCCCTGTGGTAAACAAATTGGCAAAAATTATACCAACTCGGCAAATTATACCCAACAAAAATACGGGGTTATTTGGACGTATGTTACTCGGGGGTTAAAAGGGGTTGAAAATAGGAAACAACGAATTGGTCCTTCGGGACGAGTGTTCAGGTAGGGTTTAGAGTAATAGAAGCATGTGTTTAGTTTTCGGAATTCCATAATATACAATGCAATTAATATGGTTTAATATTACTTGAAAAGTATAACAGGTAGGGGAAATAGTTATTTTCGATACATATGCGTGAAGTGAGGGATTTCGGTACACTTGAATTTGCGACACGAGCTTAAGGTTATGGGGGATTCACAATGCGATCCCATTGTGAATCTCTCATATAACCTTAAAAGCGAGTGTCGCAAATTCAAGTGTACCAAATGTCTCACTTCAGGCATACGTGTTGAACGTAATTTTTTGTAATTTCAACTGCAAAAATATGTCTCGAGAGATAAAAACAGCTAGAAATTTAAATTATTATGCCACCGACACCTTTTCATGACAATATATCGTAAAAAATTTGCGAAATTGGTCAAGTCGTTGTCGAAGCGCACACGATGTAAGAAATTTTGAAGGTCGTTTTTTTACACTTTGGGCTACATTTTTGGGGTTTTAGTAAGGAACCCTATTTTTTTAACATATAATATAGCCTATGTTCAGCGCTAGGAATGTAGCTTTCCAACGGCGAAAGAATTTTTCTTATTGGTTTCAGAGCCTATTCCATTCAAACAAACAAACAAACGAACTATCAATTGTTACCTCTTTATAATATTAGTATAGATATAGATAGCTCAACAAGACTGGCAAGAGAACTCACCGTCCGACACATGAATCATCTTTCAATCAGGTGATCAGCCTGCCTGACCTACTATTACTGTACCTACTATAGGTACATTCTAATAAATGTTACCATCAATATCCTCTAGCAAAAACGTATCAAAGGAATCTAATTAAAGAACTAGCCTTTATTTCATTAGCCTACTGCCCGAACTTCGCAGATAGAAAGTAATCTAGAGTCCAGTTGGAATAACTTCGCCAGTTCTATAGAAGAAACTCAGTAATCAGTTCTTTTGGGTGTTCATTGAATTAGCTGACGCTTTGTGAATAGAGCTACGGTATAATTGTGTATGTATGTTACTGAAAAGGCCCTATTGCGATAAATATTTACTAACAAAGTATGAAAAATGATTGATAACATTTAATAACTGGTGTAAAAAGAGCAGTCACTATAACTTTGGGATATGATTATACTACCTTTTCTCATTCCAGAAACGTATTTTTTTTTCTTTTTTTTTGACTAATATTTGAAAAAAAAATTTTTTTTGCTTTATTTTTGCGCCAAAAAAATAAGAAATGGTGAAAAGTAAAAAAAATTTTTTTTTGTTTTTGACAAAAAAAAATAATTAAAACATACATTTCCAAAATGAGGAAAGGTGATATAATCGTATCTCAAAGTTATAGTGACTGCTCTTTTTACACCCAGTATAGTATATGTAGTGTGTAAGTTCCTTTGTATTAGTAACTAGCTGTGCCCGCGACTTCGTTCGCGTGGATGTCGACAACACTATCGATCGATTATCTTTTGATTGCTCACGTTGGTTTTTGTTGTAATTATGATTATTAAAAAGGAATAATTCTTTCATAAATATTTTTTGACTTAAACCGTTATTATTTAACTTAAGCCCTTTATTCAGCGCACGCAACGAAAGTCCTCAAATATGAATTATTTTCCCCGTTTTTGCAACATTTCTCGTCTTTAGTGCGCGTTTCACCAAGCAATGTTAATGCCATGTTAAATATCATGTTATCCATCTCGTATTTCCTGTCAATTAATGAGATGGCATGGTATTTTAACATGGCGGTAACTTTAACATTGCTTGACTTCCCTCCTCAATCCCTTTTATACAGGGTGATTCATGGTTCATACAAATTCCGAATATAATGTGAAAGAATGATGCGTAGAGCATTTTTTGTTTTGGCACCCCATATAAATCACTTACCGTAACGCGACAAATCGCAATTAAAGATCTCCATAAAAGTCACAAAAAAGATGAGTTTCATTCTTTTAACTACATTATTTGCATGCAAACTAATAAACTCTAAGCACAAAAAATCGGTATGCAATTATATTTTTTAATTATTTCGTAACCGAAAACTAATTTCGTTTCAAATTGCAATGTCGTTTGTGGCGCGAGGATTCGCCTTGTTGGCTCTCTAATATTATTTACAGAAATATACGATTATGAAAAACTTGCTTTGCTATTCTCATTTTAGCACAAAGAAGAATTACATGGACCAAGTGTTCCTACAGACGCGACGATACGATATCGCATCGAAAGACGCACGTCAATAATGGCAGTTATCTTCAAAGTACTCTTGCTAGACTTATCAGACCGATTTTACATGCCCATCCGACGTAGGATCCATATTATGTCTTGCCAGACAATCAGTGGTAGAAAAAATTAAGTTAAAGTGCACAACATTTATTTATTTTCTTGATGCTGGCAACTCTAAAAAATTCAGCACAATGTTTACAAATAATTTAAAAAATTCAATCTACCTACACCTGATGATGACTATATCGAAACATGTCGTGTATTTTAACAAATAATTGTAAAATTATTAATAAAGTGAGAAAAAAGTGTAAGTATTTAGTGTATTATTACTATATAATTAGTTGTTCATTGCAACTAAATTTGAAAACAACATTATAATATACATTCTGCTTGCAGGTTGTGATTATCGCGGGATCTTGCTAGCTAAAATATATTTAAATTTTATTTACAAGTCCAGTCGGTGTTTTCTTCAATCGTCATGCTACACTCGACGTCACGATGCGACATCGTGTCGTGACGTATAAAGCGGCAGTTCCTTTGATTCCGTTGCGGTTTGTTGCGAATTTATTTCTTCCAGTTTAATTTATGTCTGGCTGCGCGGAGAGCAAAAACTTTCTAGATGGATACTTTGGTCGTCGGCCAGACAGCCAGCGGCTTAAACTGTCCCTTCGTTTTGTTTACAAAAACCTTGAGTTTTAATTAGCTTCACATCGCTAGTCGTTGGGGCCATCCATAAATTCGTCGTTTTAGCTATGACGTCATGAATTGGCTAGACATGAGCCTCCCCTCCCCTATTTCATGAGGGGGGCCTCGCCACTCGGCAGTCTTTCATGGGGGGTTGTGGCCTATACTCACCATACTTGGAAATTTTTATGGGGGGGGGATTACTATATTCCTATACTAGCCACTCGGCACTCGGCAGTCTTTCAAGGGGGGCAGTTAACTATACTTACCATACTTGTAGTTGGTCATGGGGGGGGGGGGGATTTCTATACTCGTCACTCGGCAGTCTTTCCTGGGGGGTAGTGGCTTATACTCGCCACTCAGCCGTCTTTCATAGGGGGGGGGGGGATTTACTTTACTATATTCGCCATACTTGGTAGTTTTTAATGGTGGGGGAGATTCCTATACCTGTCACTCGGCGGCAGTCTTTCCTGGGGGGTAGTTGCCTATAATCCCCATTCTCAGCAGGGTTAGCCCACCATACATATATTCACACTGCATCTCCTGTGTAGCCAGGATCGACAGCGGTAACCGACCTCAAAAACTTTTGATCTCAGGAGTGCTCGAGGGATATGCTTGATCTGTCTTGCGCCGAAATTAATCAGAAGAATGAAGGAGTAGGAAGTCGGGTTGGAGAGCGCAGTTTTAAAACAGTCTCCGCCGAAACGGTACCAATTTTCGGATATTATTTACCTACCAACTCCCACGGGAAAGAAAGTTGGGTTGATGCTATTCTCACTTGGTCGCTTCACCGATAACCCATCTATAAATTATGTCGATTGTTAATTATCTATACTAATATTATAAAGAGGTAACGTTTGATTGTTTGTTTGTTTGTTTGTTTGTTTGTTTGAATGGAATAGGCTCTGAAACCACTGAACCAATATGAAAAATTCTTTCACCGTTGGAAAGCTACATTCCTAGCGCTGAACATAGGCTATATTATATGTTTAAAAAAAGTAGGGTTCCTTACTAAAACCTCAAAAATGTAGCCCAAAGTGTAAAAAAACGACCTCCAAAATTTCTTACATCGTGTGCGCTTCGACAACGGCTTGACCAATTTCGCAAATTTTTTTACGGTATGTTCGTTATTGTTACGAAAAGGTTATTATGAAAGAAAATGTTGAAAAAAATAAGCAGAAAATTAGAAAAAAGAAGAAAATACGTGATGGTCACGCGGGGTTTGAACCTGGGCTCGATCGATTCACGTCGTTGGCAGTTTATATGACACGGCTGTCATGGCAACGTCATTATTAACAAATGGAAAATAAAAATTATGAAATGCTATAAATACCGTTTTTATATCAGCTTAAACTATTTGGATAAAAACAAATATTAGGATTAACAAAAACATGAATCCAAATAGTTTCAGCTGATATAAATACGGTATGTATAGCATTTCCTAATTTTTGTTTTCCATTTGTAAACAACGCTGTTACCATGGCGACCGGTAGACGTTATAGACGTTTGGCTGCGTTTCCATTGACGCGGGGCGAGGCGGACAGGAGCTTGCGGTACCCGAATTGACCAATCACTATGCTCGAAATCTCTGCTCCACTCCGCTTGGGAACCACTAAGTTCCTATGCGCCCCGCTCCGCGTCAGTGAAAACGCCAAGATTGGAGAAGTTTTCCAAATCTATACATCTATACAAATAAATAAAATTGAAGTGTCAGTATGTAACTTTCAATTAGCTACGTTTTTCTAAATACATATGACATTTTAAACGATATCTTTTTTTTTTTGCATTGGCAACGATATTTACTGAAAACGAAAATGTAATTTAAAAAAAATGTCTGTCAGCGTCTCTCTTTGCTCCGGCTAATCTCTGGAACGGCTGGACCGATTTTAACGAGTCTTTCACTGGTAGATAGCTAAAGCTATAAGGATTAATTTAGGCTACTTTTCATCATCATCATCGTCGTCATCAAACTAATGATCACCGAATTGGCTGGACCGACTGTGACATTCACCGGGCTTAGCTTATGTTAGTAGGAGTAATCTATACATCTATATGTATAAAAGTAAGTCGTGTTAGTTAAATTATTTATAACTCAAGAACGGCTTTATCGATATGGCTGAAAATTGGTGAGGTAGCTTAGAGCAAGTAGACGGACATAGGATACTATTTATTCCATATTTTGTCAGCGTTGCGGGTTCTGTGTTTGGGTTTCGCGTTGTGGGTTCCGCGTTGCGGGTTCCGGGTTTCCGTGTTGCGGGTTCCGGGTTCCGCGTTGCGGGTTTCGGGTTCCCATGCTGCTGGTTCCGCGTTGCGGGTTTCGGGTTCCCATGCTGCGGGTTCCGCGTTGCGAGTTCCAGGTTCCCGCGTTGCGGGTTCCGGGTTCCCGCGTTGCGGGTTCCGGGTTCCCGCGTTGCGGGTTCCGGGTTCCCGCGTTGCGGGTTCTGGGTTCCCGCGTTGCGGGTTCCGGGTTCCCGCGTTGCGGGTTCCGGGTTCCCGCGTTGCGGGTTCCGAGTTCCGCGTTGCGGGTTCCGGGTTCCCGCGTTGCGGGTTCCGGGTTCCCGCGTTGCGGGTTCAGGGTTCCCGCGTTGCGGGTTCTGGGTTCCCGCGTTGCGGGTTCCGCGTTGCGGGTTCAGGGTTCTTACGTTGCGGGTTCCGCGTTGCGGGTTCCGCGTTGCGGGTTTCGGGTTCCCGCGTTGCGGGTTCAGGGTTCCCGCATTGCGGGTCCCGGGTTCCCGCGTTGCGGGTTCCGGGTTCCCGCGTTGCGGGTTCCGAGTTCCCGCGTTGCGGGTTCCGGGTTCCCGCGTTTCGGGTCTCGGGTTCCCGCGTTGCGGGTTCCACGTTGTTTTTTTTTTAGTTGAATTTCATCATAAACTCTTTTTATGCTCAACGAAGTGGGCAAGGGTCAGCTAGTTATGATATATTCATGTTTTTATGCCCCCCCCCCTCCCCACAGCTCTCTTATTCACATATTTTTAATACGAAAGTCTCGTCGGCAAGGAAAATCTTGAGCTCCAATTTCTTCAGTAAATAATCCCCCAGTACCTAATAGTGCAAACTGTGGCATCGTTTTGTTATTATTTTTGTGCTTGTGTTTTTTTTAATATTATAGTTTTTTTTTATGTAGGTATATGTATCCAATGAATTAAGATTATATTCAGCTTTTTCTGTTTCTAACACCTATCATGACCGTTCACAATTTCTTTTTTACTTTTGTTATGTAACCTAGAAGTGAAAACTTGTAATTGGCTGACTGGTTAATAGAATTATTACTATAGAGTTATCATAGCTGTTAGTTTTCCATGTACTTAAATAAATAAATAAAAAAAAATATAAATATTTTGAAATGGTACATCTAGAAATTGAAGACATGAATGGACGAAGGTATAGTATATGTGGTAGGATACGTCGCAGGAAAAATTACCTAGAAAATTGTGCCTATCTAAACTGTCACTTAAACATTTTAGGTTATGTTAAAAAAAGTAAAAAATAGGGACGTGCTAATAGTCTACATAGACAGTTAAAAAAATTGTTCTTTTTTTTTCAATTATTGATGAAAAGAAAATTAGTCTTCTTTATAAGTGACGTCACTAACTTTAGGACCCCTACCCTGTCGTACAATATCACACTCCTCTTACCGTATGACGTAATTAATGGATGTACCCTTGTTGGGAAGTGTTTGATAATTAAAGTCAAGAGAACTGAGATCTCTTTTGATACCCAAAGATCTGTTGTGGTTGATACTTTTTGCCTTACTTACGAGTTTTTGACCAGGATTGAAACTCATCTGTTTTGTGACTTTTATGGAGATCTTTAAACAAGTCACGAATTTGTCGCGTTATGCGTTATGCGTAGCAGAAGTAGATATATAACAGAGACACGACCTAGTATGCTGGCATTCGACTGGCTATTTTTGTTTTCTTCGATTTCCAGGCACATTCCGGAAACCGCCATCTAGCGCCACTATTGGAAAATACTAACTACTAATTTCTTTTCGTATCTTATTCTTAATTAAGGAGTTGAATTCAGCTTAATGTGACGTTATGCTTAAAAAATAATTATGCATATATTTATTTTAATGTCAATATTTGTACTTAATTATGCATATTTACATTTTATAATTTACAAACGCTAATAGTAGTGACATCTATTTGCATTTTGTATAAAACACTAGCTGTTCCCGCGACTTCGTTCGCGTGGTTTTTGAGTGACTGAAGCCGTTTATGCAGCGCACGTAATGAAAGTCCCCAAATGTAATTAATTTTACCCGTTTTTGCAACATTTCTCACTGACGCTTCGCTTCTATTGGTCGCAGCGTAATGTTATATAGCCTAAAGCCTTCCTCTATAAATGGACTATCCAACAAAAAAAGAATTTTTCAAATCGGACCAGTAGTTCCTGAGATTAGCGCGTTTAAACAAACAAACTCTTCCGCTTTATAATATAAGTATAGATATATTGTATGGGATGGTAGGCCATGCTAACGGAAATCAATTCCAACCGAAAACGAGGTCAAATGCATTCCAACTGCTGGGACACAGCGCGACGTAGTGGGGCAACTAGGGGGTAATAGGGAAGAGTGCACCGGATATAGCAGGCAGCCGGAAGTGGCGGAGATTACCCGGAAATAGACTGCTGCTGGGATTCATCATCATCATTTTGAACAGGGATGTTAGGGAGCACCGTAACCGAAACTATCGGATATCCGATATAAAAATATCCGTAACCGTAACCGAATCCGAAATGAAAGTTTTGTTACCGTAAAAAGGAAACCAAAATGTAATATGTATATCCGTAAAGGAAATTACCCGAAACAAACGGATAATCCGAAATTATTTAATATCCATATCCGTATCCGAAATTTCATATCCTTTCATCCCTGATTTTGAGCAACCCACACCCGGTTTCTGGAACGCTATTCAAAGCCCCGCCCCGCCCCGAGCGAGTTTCTTACGCCGGTTTTTCTCGCCGGGTCCCCGAACCGGTGGTAGGTCATGTGTGTGTGGACCATTCTAAAAGTGTAAGTATCCTATTTGGAAATAATATTTTTAATTTTCAAATGATCAACTTACATGACATTAAAATCAACAACCCATATTTAACGCTGATTGGTGGAACATTATCTGTCTGATAATGAAAGGAACGGACTTATTTTTATTAATCACATCACGCTTTTTGAATCATGAATCACTCTGTATAATTGATTTATAAAGAATGAGTTAGAAATATTCATCTGTGCCATATTAATGAAAAAATGTGACATAAGAGTTCTAAATTTGAAATTATAAAAAAAGTAAAATTACAATGTGCTAAGAAGTTTACATAAGGTTTGTGTCTTTACAAATCTGAACAAGTTAATTTTGTTCATGTTCTTGTAGTCTATTGGAGATACTTTAGAAGCACACGCTATAAAATATCTCATTAATAAGTTATCCAACCGCCATTTTAAATCTTAAACCGTTTGGGCCAGATGGTGATCTTTTAAACTCCGCACCGCTCGACCTCGTAAAAGTAGAAACTTGTGCTGGAAATGGATATTTTTAGCCCATCAAATATTTACGACTTAAAATACTGCTCAGATATAATGGGGGTAGTTTTGACGTACATATTGGTGGTAATATTTGATGTACCAAGTTGTTCATGGTTATATTTGTTTAAGGGTTCTGATCGTAAAAGATGCAGCCCAAACACAAACAATTATTATTATTATCAGGGATGTTACGGAGCTCCGTATCCGTAACGAATTCCGATTTAAAAAATTATCCGTAACCGTAACTGAATCCGAAATGAAAGTTTTGCTACTGTAAAAAGGAAACCTAAAATTTAATATCCGTAACCGAAATTATCCGAAACAAACGTATAATCCGAAATAATTGAATATCCATATCCGTATCCGAAATTTCATATCCATTTCATCCCTGATTATTATGTTTGTGCATACCTTTCCATGCCCACGAGCCATTAAGCCCGGACATTTTTTTGATGAACCGTTTAAACCTACCCGGGACTTCCACGAATATTTCAATGCTAAAAAAGTTTAAAAACTATAACCCGACTTCGTAAAAAACTGGTCTAAAAAGGCTGAAACAAGAAAAAAATCAATTTGAAATCCAGAAATGCATAGGTACAAAAATGGTCAAGCTAGAGCCGAGGTCGGACCCGCTAACTCATAATATTCGTCTGCTGTTTTTAGACCAGTTTTTTACGAAGTCGGGTTATAGTTTTTTTTGCGAAGTCGGGTTATAGTATTTGTTAACTTTTATTTTTTGCGAAGTCGGGTTATAGTTTTTTTTATTTTTTTTTATTTAATATTTTTCTGATTCCACATCAAATATAATAATTATTATTATATTTTTATTTAATTGTCCATTACATAGAAAGTATCAACTCCTAGATACTACTCGTACGACCGCATTTTAAACCTTTATTTAGAATTTAACAATAAAATATAATAATAAATAAAAAATATAAATACATATTCGTAATGTGCTTGCCAAGACCTATCTTTTGATACCAAACACGAGACAAATATCTTAATTAAATTTTTTTTGGAGATAGTTTTTGAGGTATAATTTTCAAAGTCTAAAATTTTTCAAAAAATTTTTGTTACTCGCGGCATTAATACGAATCGATTGACACGTCAATCATCAAAATTGGACCAGTAGTTTAGCTGCTACGAGGGAACATACATACATACATACATACATACATACATACATAGACTGCCAAAATCATTACCCTTCCTTTTGGCTTCGCCGAAGTCGGGTAAAAAGCCAAATCGGTTCAGCCGTTTTTGTGTTTTAGCGAGACTAACGAACAGCAATTCATTTTTAAATAACTGGTGTAAAAGAAACATTCACTATAAATTTCGGGATATGATTGTACTACCTATTCTCGTTCTAGAAATGTATTTTTTTTACAAAAATAAGTTTTTTTTTTTGCTTTTTCATTATTCTTGCGACAAAAAAAAAAGAAATGGTAAAAAGTAAAAAAAAGCTCACATTTTATGGGTTTTTATTCGTGCATAAATCCGACTCTTAGCCACTTTTTTATATAACCTTTTTAGCCAAAGTAAACAGGGCTAATACGGCTCAGTACCCACATTAATTAGACTTTCACCCCGCGGGGTGAGTTGTGACAATCTAATTTGGCCCCTTTTAAAAAATTTCAGCCAAGCTAAAAAGGATTACCGAAGTTTAAGCTCTTCAGGGTACATTTTGTCATTCTAATATCGCGTATACAAGTTTATAAGTAAGAAAATCCTGAGACTTAGAAGCGAGGTCACAGTATAGAGGTTAAAAAAACTTTCGACAAGAATTCAGCGTCCAGAGGCCTTACTCTCCAAACTCATTCGATTTTGATTTAGATTCAATCGTGCCGCGCACTTCCGAATGATGTTAGTTTATTGTGATTCTCTTTGGATTGATATGGCCGGGAGTACAAAAAGTTACGATCTAACGATTGTTTCGGGTGCAAGCCTGCTGATTATGATGATTTTTTTAGGTATATCTAAGAAGACTTTTAATCATGTCAGCTTTCAAATATAAAATCCGGCCAAGTGGTGTATTTATGGCATTAGGCATCGAATTAGGCATAGCTATCACTAGGGCCGTGGTTGTCATAGTTAAAGAACGTTTGTGTGCTAAAGGTTATTATAAGGTTAATGATTTCATTGATGATTTCACACCCTGGGAATAAGGTGCCTCTATGATAGGTTACAACTTTGTACACTTTGTTTTTAAAATTTTACTTTTAAGTCATAACATTGTTACATGTATATTATATTATATTTAAAAAGAAAAATAACAATTTTCCAATCTTTTTGCTAAAAGATGGCCCCGCGCGAGTTTATTACGCCGGTTCTTCTCGCCTGGTTAGTCCCCGAACCGGTGGTAGGCATCATGAAGGACAGTTCTATAAGTGTTATTTAATAACCTTTATGGAAATAAAATGTTCTGATTTTGATTTTGATTTTGATACAAATTATTTATTATAAATAACATTTACACTTCGGATAATGATAGAAAATCACACTCAGCACAATCTAGCTTCATGATATACAGCCAGATAGACGTACCGTCTCAATAATACAAAACGGGTTTGTATTATTGAGACTGAAGGGGCAAAAACGGTTTTGCCCCTTCAGTACGAAACCCTAAAAAGCGAACACCTTGTCCCTTTACATCTTTGTGCCTTAGAAAAGATTTACATTCAAAAATAGAACGAGAAAAGTCAAGTTGTTATTTAGCTGTTATACAGCGAGATGCTTGGTGTATACTAATAACCAAGGGAGACTTATGCAATATACCGAGCGTCTTGAGCTTAAAACTGTATTTTTAGTGATAGCACGCGCGCGGAGCGAAACGCGCGTCGAGTTTTGCAAACTGCATGGTCGTGTTAACATTATTGCATGTGGTGGTGTTTACACGTTTTTGCTTGCGAGTGTACGCATAAGCAGTGTGGGAAGGAGGGAGGTGCATCAAACGCATGCCTATGCGTACACTCACTCATTTGCTTACTGGTTGTAGTTATCATTTTTCGCGGGATATTACTGGATACTTTTAAATTTTATATTAAGTAAATAATTTACATGAGATGCCAAAACAAAAAGTGCTCTACGTTCTCTTTACACCATATTCGGCTAACATATGAACCATGAATCACTTGTATAACATGGCAAGGTCAGGATTTTCATCTGTGCTATCTTAGCCAATTTAGCTTTTCTAAGCCTCTCTGAATTGACCCTTAGGAATATCAGGAATTGTTTCAATCGGGCGATGTCGGGCGATGTCGGGCGAGGTCGGTAATGAGTGCCCGTGGCGACCCGGAGCAACCAGCCCTATTGTGTAACAGGCATATTGGCTAGTGGTTATTGAACTCCTAATTGGTGTGAAGTTTCCTTTAGCCCTCAGATTATATATCCTGGATATGGAGTATTTGTGTCAGATGTATCGTCTACGTGGGGTTCCGGTCGACCTGGTGAATGAATCAGGTGATCAGCATAGTCCAAACCAAACTCGGAAACAACATTTTTTGTTGTTCCAATGCGGGATCGAGCCTAGGAGAGCTGAGCTCTGAACCACTAGACCACAGCTGAGGCGTTCACTAGATCACTGAGAAGAAAAATCTCCGTTGCTGTGCATTAGCCTCAAATAACGATGTCTTTGATGTTCTGTTACATAAAGGGCTTACAGTGTTCTTGCGGTAGACAAAATCCAAAGTTAGTACCTACTGGAGCTATTCGTCTTCTCTGTCTTCTAGATATACAGAGTGATTCATGGTTCATATACCAAGCCGAATATAGTATGAAGGGAAGGACGCGTAAATTTTTTTTTTGTTTTGGCACTTCATATAAATTACTTATCATAACGCGACAAATCGCGATTAAAGATGTCCATAAAGTCACAAAACAGATGAGTTTCAACCCTGGTCAGCTGTTAGGTCAACGATTAGTGCGTTCATGTATAAATAAAAGGATCTCGCGAGCCCCAGCATAGTAAGATTCAATTATTGTGGTCATTTTAGACCTTTGTATTTATCGCGTTATGGTAAGTAATTTATATGAGGTGCCAAAACAAAAAATGCTTTACGCGTCATTCTCTTCACACTATATACAGCTTATATGAACCATGAGACCCGCTGTATAAGTGATATAAGTACGTACAAAAAGCCTCTACGTTCATGAAATATTCGCAGAAAACTATTGTCAGTATAAGAAATGAAATAAGGAGATTACCTTGTCAAGTTGCACGGCTTACAGTCGCGGCGTAGACAGTGGCAATCCGTAACACGCAGCGAGGATTACCCGACCGATTGAAATAGCTCATTCCCAAGTTGCCAGCCGCCATGCTTGTTTAGATTAAACACATAAAACGAATGAAATTGGAATTTCGTTCAAATAAATAAAACCGGCGAGTGCGAGCCGGCCTAGCGCAGTGGATTCCGTGTACAATACAAATATACTTTACTAGCAGTGCCCGCGACTTCGTTCGCGTGGTTTTTGAGTGACCGTTTATGCAGCGCACGCAAGAAAGTCCCCAAATGTGAATAATTTTCCCCGTTTTTGCAACATTTCTCACTGACGCTTCGCTCCTATTGGTCGCAGCGTCATGTTATCACGCTACGCTACTGTGACGTAGTTCTACTTAACCATATTATTATTAATCACTAGCTGTTCCCGCGACTTCGTTCGCGTGGTTCTTGAACGACTTAAACCGTTAATGCAGCGCACGCAACGAAAGTCTCCCCGTTTTTGCAACATTTCTCACTGACGTTTCGCTCCTATTAGTCCCAGCGTAATGTTATATAGCCTAAAGCCTTCCTCTATAAATGGACTATCCAACAAAAAAATATTTTTTCAAATCGGACCAGTAGTTCCTGAGATTAGGGCGTTTAAACAAACAAACAAACAAACAAACTCTTCCGCTTTATAATATTATAAGGATAGATTTGCTGCTTGAAATTTTAAATTTAATTTAACGTTTCGAACACGGAACCCCAAAACAATTTAGCCTGGCAATATTATAATTTATTTCTCCCGTGGAAAAATACGAAATTAAATTTTCATTTGTACAAATCCCGTTCGCTCTGGGACGTAATAACGGCCTCTTTTGATTTCTGTTTTAATTTAGATCTAATGTGTACTCAAACTCGCAATCGAATTTGTTTAAACAATATTCTATTTACGGACGCAATATCCACTTATGGTGAAATTTCGCCGACATTAACACAATATTTATGGTGCAGAAGCGAGCAATACGTTCCATTTTCAAAATTTCCTCTTTTTTGAACCTCTAAGAGAAAAGTTCAAATAAATTGGTGTTCTAACCCGGATTCTAGAACGCTATTCAAATGAATGATCAACTAACATGGCATTCAAATCAACAACCCATATTGAACGCTGATTGGTGGAACATTATCAGACAGAAAGGAACGGACAGATATTTTATAAGCACATCACGCTTACACTTTTATATAATATATTTACTAGCTGACCCCTGTTCACTTCGTTGAACATACAAGCCGTTTTTAAAAAAAACATACCTGAACTTCTATGAATATTTTAAGACACAAAATAGCCGAATCGGTTCAGCCGTTCTCGAGTTTTAGCGAAACTAACGAACAGCAATTCATTTTTATAAATAAGAAGAAGAAGATAAGAGTACTAGCCGACCCCTACCCACTTCGTTGAGCACACAAATCGTTTAAACCTTCCATGGACATCCACCAACATTTCCAGAATAAAAATAGTCGAATCGGTTCAGCCGTTCTCCAGTTGTAGCGTGACTAACGAACAGCGATTCATTTTCATAAATAAGAAGATATTCTGAATGTTTTTCGGTCTCTCCACAGTGCTAAAGTTAAGATTTATCGCTCACAAGTTTTATTCACGTCGACCCTCGTCGGAAGGCTCTCGTGTCAATGCTATCTACACCATTCAACCAACCCTTACATTGCCGATCAAAGGAATGTCAACTTAATTGTAACGGCATAGGGTTTGATATTGACTGTGGTATACTGTCTTACATTGTAGGTTTGTATTCAATACTGTCTAGTACATAATTAAACAGAGAACGATTGACAAAGTACGACAAACAGATATTATGTGAGATTTGTTTTTAACCGACTGCGGCAGGAGGGTTATGTTGTTTGACTGTATGTATGATTGTTTGACCCGCTATACAGCCTGAACGGATCGATGTTGCTTCAGAGGTGTCGTTAAATTCGTGTTGTATTGCGCACACTCTTGGACAATCTAATATGCGTAATAAACCGGCACGGAAATCGATGTGTATTATTAATAATGCCTCCCATATCGATTTCGGTGACGGTGGCCGGTTTCATTGGAACCAGGCCAATTACCCAGGAGTTATTTTATAATGCCTAAGTATGTGCGCAATACACAGAAGCTCTCTTTTCCTTCACTCTCGTAGCCCAGTGGGACCTGTGGGACGGATAACCGACACGACTAACGGGAGATCAGGCGCAGGACCGACTTTTACATGCCCATCCGACGCATGGATCATCTTTCTTGTCAGACAATCAGGTGATCAGCCTGCATTGTCCTAACCAAACTTGAAAACAACATTTTTTTGTTCCAACGCGGAAATCGAACCCACGACCTCCAGGTCGAAAGCGAATCTCAGTACCACTAGACCATGGAGAGTATTATTATTACTCTATTAATTAAGTCCCTAGCAAACGCAATTTGCGTTATGGTATATATGTCGCAGTCATCTGGCTGAATCGGCTATTTCATTAAATGACTAGCTTATTGAATGACGACATTTAATTGATTGACTAGGCCGTGAACAAGCGTCACTCATCGTCCAACTAGCTAGCGAACTGTAACAAAGCCCTTTAAATAGAGCGGACGTAAAATCAGTCAGGTGATTGATATTAAGGTAATTTATCCCGCAGTGGCGCTAGTAGTCACCAAAACAAATATGGCGGCAAACAGCTCGCACAGAATATAGTACCTACAAAGTTGATACTTTCATTTTCATTTAGTGTGACGTTTCATGTCCTCATTTTGAGGACCTTTTAAGTGGCGAACTTATAGTCAAACCTACGCCTACTAAACATTACAAAGCATGCTATATCCCATTCAATGACTATGCTAAACGTTCAGTCAAAACGTTGAACGTTACATTAAACTTGACGAGTTGTCCTTTAGTCATTCAATTAAATGTCGTCATGTCATAAACGCGCTAGTCGTTCAATTAAACTGCTGATTCAATAAGATTACTGCGACATATATACATATATGTCGCTACTCGGTTGTATGTGGAGTACGAGTAACAGATATTGACGTTTAATTACTTTAAACCTTAGATCATATAGTATGGATGTGAAACTAGGAAATAATTAAATTTGAAATCCAGATATTATGCATCGGTACAATTGGTACAAACATGGTCAAGGTAGAGCCGTGGTTGCACCCCTCCCCCGCACCAAAATTGCCAGAATGCTATCTACACTAAATACTAATATAATAAAGCGGAAGAGTTTGTTAGATAGTTTAAACGCGCTAATCTCAAGAACTACTGGTTCGATTTGAAAAAATATTTTCTTATTGGATAGTCCATTTATAGAGGAAGGCTTTAGCCTATATAACATTACGCTGCGACTAATAGGAGCGAAGCGTCAATGAGAAATATTGCAAAACGGGGAAAATTATTCACATTTGAGGACTTTCGTTGCGTGCGCTGCATAAATGCTTTAAGTCACTCAAAAACCACGCGAACGAAGTCGCGGGTACAGCTAGTATTATATAATATATAAATAGTGTAAGTTATGTTAGTGTGCAAAAAATGAGCTAGTGTTGATGGGTGCGTTTGAAACGATACAATCCCCGCACCAAAATTGGCAGAAAGTTATGTTAGATAATCTTCATGCGTAACATATCCATGAGTATATTATCTTAGCTAAGGTTCCGACGTCCGCAAACACCGGTCTATTGCTCGTCAAACTCCATTTGCAAAGTGACAACTCAATGTCTATTGACAGCCCTTACTGTCCCACTGCTGGGCAAAGGATTCCTCTCTTATATCCAGTATTTTTAACCCCCAACGCAAAAACGACGGGGTGTTATAAGCTGGGGTGTCTGTGAAAATGTGTATGTCTGTCTGTTGCATCGTAGCTGCCGAACGGATGATCCGATTTAAATGCGGGTTTTTTTGTTTGGTGGATGTTTGGTGGAAGTCGGTTCAGGCCTTCAAGGTCATCAGGTCGTTTGTTAGGTGTGATAGGATACACGAATTCGTTTGTTTTCGCATTTAGCGAACCTTACGTCAATATATAAATGTTTTTTTTTTGTTTTCGGACCTCGTAAGAGATAATAGACATGGCATCTTAAATCAGGGGCCAGCATAGTCTCGACTTAAAAAAATTATGTTAATTATTGACATTTCAGGTTTTTTTCTAGGCTAGGGCCTCCCCTACGCTAGAGTGCTTGTCAGGGTTTTTGTTGTCAGGAATGTTACACATATTTTTTATTTAGTTTTTATACAGTGTGTCCCGCGGTTCATATATAAATCCAAATACAGTGTGAAGAGAATGACGCGTTGAGCATTATCATATAAATTCCTTAGCAAAACGCGACAAAATACAAAGGTCTGAAATGACCACAAGGAGTGAATTATTAGAAAACTTACTATGCTGGGGCTATACACACTATACACACGAACGCACTGGTCGTTGACCTAACACCTGACCAGGGTTGAAACTTGAAACTCATCTGTTTTGTGAAATTCGACTGTTTTGTGTTAAGTTTATATGGGACGTACTATAGCTGTTATTGTTTACATTCACATCAAACGGAGTTATACCTATATATTCCGATTTTGTGATTCTATCATCAGCTTACAAAATGACTCTTCAAAAAGGAAAAAGCCTTTGACATACTTTTCCTGTTACAAATAAATCGAGATCCCAGTCGCCAGACACCCCTCACACCGTTACTGATAAAACATTTTGTATAGTACGAGATATTTTTTTTAAGAAAGAAAAAAATTAAAGTTTGTAACATAAGTAAAATTCTTCATTTTTAAAAGTGAAACGAAAGGTTTTTTTAACTGTCAAATTGGTTCTGAAGGTTGGGTTTGAGATCGTTTTATTTATACGGGCCTAAATTACTGAGGACATCAAGTAATATAGGTTTATGTTTTAATCCCCGACAAAAAGGGATGTTGTAAGTTTGACGTGTCTGTCAAACTTACAACATCTGTTTGTGTGTCTGCCACAATGTAGCAGCCAAACGGATGAACCTTTGGAGGGCTTGTTGTTGTAGAGGAGTGAAATGATACTCAACTCGTGTAGAACAGTGAATATTTTATTTACAAAAAAATGCTCTATTTATACAAGAAAATTAGCTTAATTATTATTACATAAATGGATGAATTTACAAAGGTGAATTATGATTGGTGGACAGATTAAAAGGTGAATCGTGATTGGCTGCGCGGTAGCGTATATCGCTGTCGCGCTATATGTCGTATGTCATTATCTCCGTCCTGCTCGCCGCGGAACGCGCGCGGCGCGTGGAACTCGCGGATTGCGCGGGACGCGGGGCGCGCGAATAAATACCGCAGCGCTCGCGGGGCGCGTTCACTTTTCGGCGGAACTGCGTGAGGTGAGCTGTGTCGCTGCTGGTCGGCGCCGCGTTGTTGCTAGGTGAGTTTTGAAGGCTGAAGACTGAAGAATGAAGACTTGAAGATTGAAGCATGAAGACTGTGAATATTCGTGCTGCATTTCTGTGAAGAATTCTTATTAGAATTGTAAAAGTCCTTTTCGGGACTGAAGAGTGTTTCAAGATTGAAGACGGAAGATAAGTGTTACATTTCAGTCTCAAATAATTTACGTAATTATTTGAGCGGTTTCTTTCGATGACGAATTCGCTTTTATCAAAGCGTTTCTGTTTCAATCGTACGAACGTAATAAGTGTTTTGTTCAAGACGCTGTGGTTTCATGTTTCAAGGTTAAACGTGCGTTACGTCGCCACAAACCGATTTGAATCTAGGTTTCTTTATTTGAAAGTTAACGTGGGAGTTCTTAACTATGATTCACCATCATTAGTTTCCTCACTGCTTTACAATATAATATATTTTTTAATTTTAATAAGTCAAGATTAGTGATTTTTTTTTCTTTTTTTTTCGAGTTATAACTTGAGAGGTGTCCTTTAATTGGTGTTTACTGTTAGTGACACTGGATATAATGCATTGTTGGTTTTTAAAGTTTCTTACGCCGGTTCTTTTTGACGGGTTACGGACGGGTACGGTTGAACCGGTGGTAGCTTTTTGTGTTGACATTCCAAGAATAACGTGTTAAGTTTTATTTGGAAATAAAAAAAATTAATGTTAATTTTTAAAATACTTTAATTATTACGAATTTCTTAGTAAAAGCATGGCCTACCATCCCATACACTCTATGTTTCATAAAAAAATGCTATAGATGTCACTACTATTGACATTTGTAAATTATAAAATGTAAATATGCCGAATTAAGTACAAATATTGACATTAAAATAAAGATAACCATATTTTTAAGCATAGCATCACATTAAGCTTAATTCAACTCCTCAATTAAGAAGAAGATACGAAACGAAATTAGTAATTAGTATTTTCCGGAATGTGCCTGGACTTCACCCTTTATCTATTGGAAATCTAAGAAAACAAAAATAGCCAGTAGAATTGCCAGTATTAGGGTGATACTATTTTCTAGTACTAGGTCGTGTCTCTGTTATATATCTACTCCGTGGTAAGAGTAAGTGTCTGGCGCTGCTGGGACGTCACTAGTAATCTCGAGAACATGCGGAGTATAAACGCAATATTTCCGGAGATATCACCGAGATGAAACGAGTTCGATTGGCTCTTTGTAGCAACCGGCAATACTATTACTTCCCACACCTTCGAATTTCGATTATTGGAAGAATCGTTTGGAATCACCAATCCAAATATAAGATGTATTCTTATGTTAGAAGTATTAAAATATTATCTCTTCTTCTTATCTTATATATAAAAATGAATTGCTGTTCGTTAGTCTCGCTAAAGCTCTAGAACGGCTGAACCGATTCGGCTATTTTTAGTCTTTAAAATTCGTGGAAGTCCAGGGAAGGTTTAAACGGTTTGTATGCTCAACAAAGTAGGCTCGGGTCAGCTCACATTTTTCTAAAACTACAAGAACTATACTGTTGTTTTTTTAGGACGTTATAAAATGTAAACCACATTTTACTTTTCATTTAATCAACTCAACGTGTATGACCTTTAATGTGCGTAGCTCGCACTTGGCCGATGTTTTTTTTTTAAATTCCATTGCAAGAACAATTTTTCACAGCTTATTGACGTTTCGAAGAACCTATAAAAAATGCATATTCCTTATTATTACTTAATGTAAATACTAAAGTCCCCGAGCACCCCCCCTCCACCCGTCTTATCCCACTACCTAGAACTCCAAAGGACAGTATCATTTTATTTACATTTCTCAAAGAAATGCAAATCAAAGAAAATCTCCAGACATCCCACAGCATCTAATAATTAGAAAAAAACTGTCCCCTGGATACACTATAAGACGTATTGCACACACACGTTTTTTCGCCGTTAAGTTTGCTATGCGCCTACCACCAGTAGTGTGGGAAGTATCTAGGAAAGGAGGCCGAGACTAACCCCCGTTTCTCGAACGCTATTCAAATGAATGATTAACTAACATGGCATTCAAATCAACAACCCATATTGAACGCTGATTGGTGGAACATTATCAGACGGAAAGGAACGGACATATGTTTTATAATTACATCACGCTAGCACTCGCAAGGCTGGTTTAAATTCCACAGATAAGGTCAATTCACCAAAGACACCGATTAGTTGATATACGATTTGAATTAAAAGAAGAAACAGAAATTTTACTCAGACTTGCAAGTGCGAGCGTCTCTCGCCTGTGTGCAGGACCGACTTTTTACATGCTCATCCGACGCATGGATCATCTTATCAGACAATGCGGGAATCAAACCCATGACCTCCGGGTCAGAGCGGAACTCTGGACCACTAGAACACGGAGGCGTTCCACAGCATACAACATAGACAACCTGCTAAAGCCTACATACGGCGAATTAAATTACGGCGGCAAAACGTGAGTGTACAATAGGTCTTAGGAGACTATCTCCCCCCCTGTTTAGAGGGGGAAATGTCGATGCAATCACAAGATGGCCGCCACCACAAAGACCAAGTCTTTAGCTACAGAAAACTCTGCATTTCTGAGACCTGCCACAGATATTACTTACGCTGGAATAGTTTATATTATTATTTTTAATTCCTGACCAAATCAAAGTTTTTTGGTTTGTTTATGGCATGGTATCTCTATATGGATGAACTGATTTAGATTTTTGTTTGAAAGCTAACGAATATTCTAAAAATTAAGAGAACCAGAACTCTCTTAATTTTTCATCAATTCGCTCACTTGACAATTCGGGCGGTAGTTTAAAAAAAACTTTTTATACTCTACACTTCATCTTGGATAAAACATTTTGTTACGTAACGCGTTACGTGAATATAGCAAACATGACGTTTGATGGGACTACATAGCCACAGAGGCCGTTTCACACGTTCGAGGAACGTACATAGACTGCCAAAATCATTAATCCATTTACTTTACCTCTGCTGCCGCCCATATCATAAATAACGCAATCGACATTTTTGGCGAAAATGAGTTAATAGTATATTCGGAATCAGCGCCACGAGGTCTACCAGGATCAATCATTAATTTTTTAATAGAATAGAAAAAAAACATTTATTTCAGACTAATACAACAAGCCCATAGAGTAATAGGTAAGTGTGTTAGTTACAAAACTTAGCTTTAAATAATAATTGTAATGTTAGTAGTGTTAGTGAATAATACATTAAATTGAACTTTTTATATACTAAATTAAATTATTCCCTTGACTAATGAATTAATAGCTGTTATACTTTTAATTATTTTGTTAAATATGTGAATCCATTCGAAACTAATATCTAGTCATAATCATATTTAGTAAATTTATGATTAAAAAAAAATACTAAATATATAATATCGCATTCAAAGTCACATTGAAAGGGACTAAATAAAATAAAAATATTCGGAATAGTCCTATTAGTTTCATGAGACAACAAAATACTGAAAAAAATCTTCGATCGCGATTTTCTCGAAAGTAGCCTCCAAGCAGGTGCGTTGTTTATGATAAGGTCGGCAGCCGCTGTCGGGTGAAGCCACTTCCAGAGTATTTACATCTGCGTAATAATATAGTTTGCGAGTTCTGTCCGCCGTGCATTAGGAGATGAGTCATCCATCAGACTCCGACACGACTCGTTTGAGGAGGACGTAGCGGTTACCGTGTATTTTTTTTTTGTAACCGAAGGCCTTGTCAGGCCCAGACGTAACTGCGACCCTTCTGGATCTATTGTTTTATTTTATTTTTATTTTATACACTTTATGCACAATGTACAATGGCGGACTTAATTTAATTTTTGACTTAACTTAACGGAGCAGAGACAAAATTACAGAGAAGGTGCTTAATCATAATATGGGCGATAAAAATATGTACAGACAACAAGAGAAATTATGTGTAAGAGTAGAAAGAAATATAACTAATAGTACTAATACCAATCTATACATATAATAAATCTGTAGAGGAGTCGTGTCTGTACATTGAAGATATTTGAAAAAAAATATGATAGGGGACCTTTATTTACGCAATAGTACCCAAAACTATGATTTTTGAAATTTTTGTCTGTTTGTCTGTTTGTCTGTGGGTTTGTGCACGCTAATCTCAGAAACGGCTTATCCGATTAAGATGTACTTTTCACTAATATATTGCGGCAAGCTTCACTTAACATTTAGTGTTTGTTTTATGTAAATCGGTTCATAAATAAAAAAGTTATGACAATATTAAAAGATCATGTCGTTTTTGCTGGACGTTTGTAGGAAGCGCGCGCCGGGCCCGGGAGCCGTGCGCCGCGCCGCCGCGCGCGCGTGCCGCTTCAAATTGTATTAGCAGCAAACGCACCGGGGCCGCGGGCACAGATTACTAAATAGTTACCCGCGGGGGTGACTTTTATTTGTTACTTTTAGGCTTGCTAGGTAGGAACAATCTAAGATTTTTTTTCTTGAGTTTATTACGAAAGTTATTTGTATAAAAATAGTTAGTACTTTTACTGTACAGTCCTTTGTGATAAGTAGGTACTGTAAACATATTTGTTAGCGTAGGTTAGTAATAAGTAAATAAATAAAAACCGGCCAAGTGCGAGTTGGACTTGCGCACCCATAGCTCCATACAAACCTGATTGACATAGAATTTTGATTTGGTTACAGCTTGAATATATTAGAGAGTATTTGTTATAAGTTTCAATTATACACATTCATGACAAACGGTACTAAGTTTTAAAAAATCAAAATATTTTTACTATCTATATAATGTTACTAAAAACGTATGGTTTTAGACGTTGCTTGGTTTCAAATTTTATGATTTTGAGTTCACGGGAAGTAACCTTTAGGTTTTGATTCCCTTACGAGTGTCGAAAATGACGAAATTTAGCGACATACCTAAGCGACTGCTTTTGGTTGCATTGGCTAATACGTCTGATTTTTTCACTGCTTCAAGGAACAGTAGGTATCCTGAGTATTTTATATAATTTACCTACACGCGTTTCTGAGTAAAAGGGTCTTGACAGACAGACGGACATGGAAATTATCTTATAATATGTGTTTAGTTTTTTCCTTTTGAGGTACGGAATTTTAATAACAGTTTTAAGTTTTTCATAAATATATTGCTCTTTTTTTTGTTTTTTTCTATTTTATAATATATACATTAAAAAACATCTTGATAGTTACTAAACTGTGTTACAGGGGAAAACTGTTGATACAACTCGATTCCAATCGAGATACCTTTTGAAATTCTAGCCTTTTGCGGCCTGTCCTGGATATGTGTTAACAGATTATTATGGGTTTTTTTGCCAAATATCATAATATTGATAGAGTATTCTCATATACAAATCTATCTTACAAGCGATAGCGCGATGCAGAGCAGACCATAATAGCGACATCTATACGCCAAATGCCGTACTTTTAATACAATTATAGCAAAGTTGAGTAGGTACCTACATTTATACAATACGTTATCCGAGAGTTATACTCAGGGTGCATCATTAGCAATGTATAATATTATTTTGCATTGTATATTACAGTTCTCATTCCGTCCGTTAAAATTCATACTACAGCCTACTATTACTGTACATTTTTATAGTCTTCTTTGTCCAAATTATGTATTCGATAACTGCATAATACATACAATTTTGATTAACATAAGTATTGTGTTTACAGTTAATCTAAAAAAGTTATGTCAATATAAGTTAGATTTATGTTTTTCTTGATATTTTTATTTCTTAGTTTTTATTATGGACCGAATGGTTTTTATGTTAGGTACAACTTAGGTTTGTGAAAAGAAAGAAATTTCTTTTGGGACTTTCTATATTTTGCTACTTTTCTGTATAAAATCAGTACTATAACAGTGAAGTGATTTATAATCAGTACCTACATGTTTGGTTATTAATAAATAAAAAACCGGGCAAGTGCGAGTCGGACTTACGCACCTAAAGGCTAAAAGACCGCAAAATTTTGCGGCGCGCTGTCTTAATATCATTGTCGCCACACCAGCAGCGTCGGCGTGGATACGATCATCGTCTGCAGTCGCTGCGGCGCTACTAGATGTTCGTCGTGTATGTGAGCGTACTATCAAGTAGTCCCGTTCGCATTATAGTAATTGTACACGGTCGTTTGTCAAGCTGGTAGTAGGAATTGTCAACATAAAGTAGTTTTTTAAATACCTCGACGACAGTTTTTATAACTAAAAATATTTTTATAACAGATTTATTATAACACTGCCCTAAATTACTTTTCCACGCGTACGGAGTCGCGGGCACAGCTAGTTAATTATATATTATAAACAATATTATATTGTTAATAAAGTGGCCACACTTTAAGAACGGCAACACCAATTTGAGTGGGAACACAAAATGGAGTCTTTTAAGAGGGGATTACGCCTATTTAATTCGGTGCATAGGTGGTCTAGACACTTTTTTCGGTAAAGCGGTCGGTAAGGGGAAACTCTGCCCGTTTGAGTATTGCATTTCCTAAATTAGTTAATTTTAAACCTAATTTCTGTATTTAATAATTCTGTTTTTAGTTTTTGTCCTGATTTGTCTAAATTATTGTAAAAAGTTGTAAATTGTTAATATAATTTGTATTTTATGTGTGGTTTTAATGATTCCCTTCTGTATCTTTCCAAGAATATCATATGATATAATTATAACAAATACAGATTAAAATAAAATACCACATACTATACTATATAAATACACAGTTACACATATGCATAATATTAATATACACATTCGAAAGTAACATATATCTATTATATAGACTATAGAGTCTATACTATAAAGATGATATTACAATGATTAGGATTCTGCCAACAGATTAGAGTACCACGGTCCCAAGTCACGTCACGGTCACAAGAGGGAGAGCATTCCAGAGAAGAATTGCTTGTATGTGGAAAGATGAATGAACGAGACTAGAGGTATGAGGAGGGCACAAGAGAAGGGCATTGTTATTTATTGTGACTTCACTTTAGAGTACCGTGTAAAAGTCAGTCGGCTATCCGTCCCACTGGGCTACTAGAGTGAAGGGAAAGAGAGTGCTTCTGAGTGGCGCGTACACTTGAGCCTCCGTGAGTAGTAAGGATACGCCGGTTCTGGCTCAAGAGCCAGAACCGGCGTATCTACAGGGGTTGGTCGGCCAACTACAGGGGTTGGTCGCCTAAAAAAAAAAAAAAAAAAAGTTTGGTGTCAAAATAGGGGTTTTCCGCTACGCCCGATCGATAGCAAGCATTCCCATGGCGCTATCTCTCGCCGTTCCTGACTTACGATATGATCTAATAAACTCATTAGTATTTATCTACTCCACTAATGACATTCCTCATTCATTACTATTGTCCTATTGTTCTATGTCAAGCCCTTGTTCACTGAGTATTGGGCAGGTTATTTGAATGATTTCATTAAATAAAAAACTTATAATTTTATTGCAATTGTTTTATTTTATGTATAACTTTCTTAATAATACACAGTGTTAATTACACAACAATCCAACGTGATGTTCATATTTCAAAAACAAGACTGAAACATCATATTATGCAATAACATATCATTTTTCAAAGTATCTCTACTATTAAAATCGCTTATAAAATCCATCAACGACTTCTTATTAAACTTATATAACAAATATGGGCAGGTTATTTGAATGATTTCATTAAATAAAAAACTTATAATTTTATTGCAATTGTTTTATTTTATGTATAACTTTCTTAATAATACACAGTGTTAATTACACAACAATCCAACGTGATGTTCATATTTCAAAAACAAGACTGAAACATCATATGCAATAACATATCATTTTTCAAAGTATCTCTACTATTAAATTCGCTTATAAAATCTATCAACGACTTCTTATTAAACTTATATAACAAGTACATTAAACAATACTCTCCACAAACTGAAGTGAAATCGTTTTGCACCTGGTACGGACTAAAATTCCAATATTTCGAATTCCGATTCATGAACTTTCTGTGATGACCCGTGGGTGCTCTTCCATATGTGTCAAAAAATTGTCCAATACCGTGAATGTCTATGTGTATAGCTATCCAATGAGAACCTGGTTGTGTGTCCAAATCCAAATTGCTTATAATGTATGCAGGGAGTTGAAAATGTATGGGTAATCTGTTTGCTGCATATACATTGTATTGTAAGCTCGGGTGTATTTTTCCCAAATTTTTTTGAATTTCAATAGTATTCATTTTGACATACAGAAGTAGTACATTACTTAGTCAATGGCTTTATTACATGAGAGTGAAAAGACGCGGGTAAGACATCCACATTTTATGGATATTTATATTAGAAGTGGTAAGTAGTATAAATAAAAGATATGTATAATATATACCAATGTTTTATTTAAATCATAAACCTATTTGATACAAAATTTGTTATCCCTAGCTACTATAATCTACAGTTACATTTCTATTCTTATCTATTTCAATTACATTATCAAACTCCGCATACACAACGCAGTTTATTGTTTCAGTAAGAGTCGATTCGAAACGCACCTCTAATCTTACACTACCATGTTTTATAAGATTCCAATGATTGGATGAGTTGGCTGACAAGTCTGGGGTAAGATCAAATGCTAACAAACAATAACCATTTGAATATTTATCGCGGGATATTCCATTACCTTCATTTAGAAAATGTATACCAGTTCCTGAGAATAGTGTATGATAAGTTGAAGTAAACATATTACTTTCAAATGATGGTTGTAAGGCTTTTGATGGTATTTGTTGACCATCTATGTACAAACAAAATGAACTCATATCGTAGTTTTCAAAGTTAAATGGATTTTTAGTGAGAATACCATTAAAGGCTGCGTTATTAACAAATCCAATTATACACATTTATTTTTGCTCTCCTTACAATGAGAGTTGCATCTGTTAACTTTTAATAACTAAATTTAATAACAACTTTAAATTTCGAAACAAAAAACCTCGCTAGTACAGTTTAGGATGCGTAACACAAAGAATGTAAACCTTTGTTTTCTAATCTATACCATTACCATTAGTGGAACAATTAGTTATCTTTATGAGTATTTGAAAACATTGGTATATAAGCCCGCAAATATTTTTTGTAAGACACAGTGTGTAGAATTGTTGCTAAGCACGTTATAAGTTTGTGAAGTGTTCCTTAACAAAATGCAGGTAATAACATATTTTTCATAAATTATTGTTAAAAATATTTTAATTAATGTGAAATATTCATTGGGTTTTATTCATTGACTCAATCAATCTATTAAACGGTGACAACACCTTTAAAGATTATAATGCATCACCTACTGACTCTGAAACGGAGGATTTAGAAGTAACCCAACCTACATCCTTAAAACGGGAACATATAAACGAAACAAAGCAATTAGATGTAAAATTTAAAGAATGTAGAGTTTAGGATGCGTAACATAAATAATTTGTGTTACGCATTCTAAACTGTGTCCTTTGTATTCTTATCTATGCCATTACCATTAGTCAAACAAGTTATCTTAATGAATATTTGAAAACATTAGTATATAAGGCCCCAAATATTTTTTGTAAGTCACAGTGTGTTGTAGAATTCTTGTTAAGTGAGTTATAAGTTTGTGAAGTGTTCCTAAACAAAATGCAGGTAATAAAATGTTTTTATTAATTATTTATGTTATAAATGTTTAGATTAATGTGAAATATTAATTAGATTTATTTATATTGTTACAGAACTCATTCAATCTATTGAACGGTGATAACACCTTTAAAGATTATTATAATGCATCACATACTGATTCTGAAACACAAGATTTAGAAATATTGCCGACCCAACCTACATCGTTGAAAAGGAAACATACAAACGAAACAAAGCAATTAGATGAATTATTTAAAATTACATCTAAGAACAAGAAAAAGAAACAATCGAGTTCGGTGTCTAGAACTCAAGAAGGAGGCACTGGATTTATTTCTTCAAACTCAGATGATGCTAGTAATGCAACTCATTATATCAAGATAGAAATTTTTGATTTAAAAAAGATATCTAAGTTACCACCATCAGAACATTGGAAACACACTGAAATGCGTGTAAAATTATACACGCAAAACAACAGTGCTAACTATGAAAACATTCAAAAATTAATATGTAATATCACAAAAGATATTTCAAGTGACAATAATTGTAAGAAATACTATTTTCAAAATATTGTTTAATATATAATTTATAACAATAGCTTCCTTAAATAAGTTCATCTATTTCATTTTTGTCGATACACTAGTTAATTAGTTGTAAAAATAGATTGTTAAAACAGCATTATCAAAACAACGCTAATGATTTCTTATTGTGTACTCATAGAAGTACTCGAAAAACATTGAGTTTGTAACCAACTCGAAATCATTATTCGTGTCATAGCTTTGACTATTTGGGGACTCAATACCCAAAATGGATTCCAATACATGTGAAAGCGCCTTCTTCTGTTCTCAAGTTGACGAAATTCTCGATAGTGAAATGATCCAGATTTGCGAAGAAGTTGAGAGATGTGAATTGTATAATTCATGTTTTGACGAGGAGTTTGTGTGTGCTTCTGTTGAAAATTACATTAAGTGAGTGTTTTTTTTTAATTATTATATATATTTTTTTTCATAACATTATAAATCAAATGTATAACTTTTTTATTATTTGTTCCAGTCAACCACTTCAAGAAGGGGGATCACTCAAAAGGTCTTTAGTTCACGATGATTTGAAAACTTCAGATCACCAAGCAAAACGTCAAATAACTGAAGAGACACCTTCAACTTCTTCTAGGATATCAGGACCCCACACAGGTAATCACTCAGATAAAGTAGAATGTGATGCTTGTAGAATTACAGTTAGTAGAAGATATTTTGTGAATCATTTAAAAAGTAAGACACATAAAAACAACTCCTTAAAATTACATCAAAAATTTGATAACGTATCAGTTATTGAAACAGCTTTTGGTCAAAGAATTATAACGTACAATATTTGCACTAAATCAAACCCATCTCTAGAATCAACATTGCAAACTCCTGAATCTTTTTTGAATTCAATTAAAGATAATTTATTATTTTTAATTGAAGAGTCTATTGTAAATCATACTATTTTTAAAGTTAATTTTATATTACATGCAGATTTTATTCAACAAAGTAAAAATGATATGACAAATTCATTTGATTTCCAAACTAGTAACTTTATAATTTTTCGTGGAGATGATTTTGATATATTTTTTACATCTTTATCAAACACATTAACAAATAAAATAAGTACGTTTGAGAAAAAAGATAGCGGTTGGAGTCTTAAAAATATAAAAAGTATCGATATGAATATCAATAAATTTAATCCTCTTCGTGGTACTTCATTTATTGATTTACCAAAGGACATTGCTACAAAAAAGGCTGTCATTAATGTTAAGAATACTGTAGACTCCCAGATGAAATGAAGATAGAATTTAAATGAAAGACTTAATAACAGTGGACTTTATATTGTTATGAAGGTCTAAGGTCGTCTACATCGGATGGTTGGTTTATATAAAGTGTCTTAAAATCTATCGCACGGCTGTGTGCGCAGGCGCATGCGAACGCCCCGCGCGTCCCGCACGCCCGGCACGCCCCGCTCGCCCCGCTCGCGCCGTTGCGACGTAGCCGCAACATACTGCCCGGGCCAAGTTGAAGGTGTTCAACTTGAATAAATAGGAAGTGGACATATGTTGTTGTATGCCCGCGTAATGACTCCTTTCTTCGTATGGATCTCAGCAACACGGGAAATCTTGTCAATGCCTGTATGCAGCTTGGTAATGCGTCCTAACTGCCACAGGAGAGGAGGCTGACTCTTGTCGCGAACCAACACCAGATCGCCGAGCTGCAAACTGTCACTCGAAGTGTGCCACTTGGACTTCTGTTGAAGGAGAGAAACATACTCTGATGAGAAACGAGCCCAGAAATGTTGTTTTAATTTCTCGATCCTCTCGTAACGCTGCAGCCGATTGATATTTGCATCAGTGACGTCAGGACGAGGGACAGATAACAATGTGCGTCCGATAAGGAAGTGAGCAGGAGTAAGACAGGTGAGATCTGAAGGATCACAGGAAAGAGGCGTCAAAGGTCTGGAATTGAGGATGCCCTCTATTTGGACAAGACATGTTGACATCTCTTCATAAGTTAAATGAGTTAATGATAGTATACGTCTAAGATGATGTTTGACAGATTTTACTGCCGCTTCCCACAGTCCACCGAAGTGGGGGGAATAGGGAGGTATAGTTTTAAAATGTATACCATTTTTGGACATTTCAGTTAAAATATCGTCTGAAAAAGAATTAAAAAATGATTGGATTTCGTTACTAGCGCCGACGAAGGTAGTGCCGTTATCAGAGTAAATAGTTTGCGGCTTCCCACGACGAGATATGAAGCGAAACAGAGCTGCCAAAAAAGCCTCCTTTGATAAGTCCGAGACGAGCTCCAAATGTAAGGCCTTAACTGCAAAACAAACAAAAATGCATATGTATGATTTCATCAACTTAGCACCTCTACCTTTGCGGTCGGCTATCAACACTGGACCGGCGTAATCAATACCAGTTTGCATAAAAGGAAACTCTAAATGTGTTCTATCACTAGGTAGGTCTCCCATCATAAGTTGCATGGGCCTAGATTTAAATCTAAAGCAACGCACACAGCTATGCACGACGTGCCTAGCGAGGTTCCTCCCCCCCAGCGGCCAATATTTTTGTCTTATGTGAGACAAAAGCAACTGAGGTCCTGCATGTAACAAATTAATATGCTCCTTATGAAAAATTATTTGTGTTAAGTGATGTTTGCTACAAAGCAATATGGGATATTTAACATCATAGGTATAATATGAATTACTAAGTCGCCCACCGACTCTGAGTAAATTATTACTATCTATAAATGGAGATAATGAACATAATCTGTTTTTCTTATGTAAATGTTTACCAGATTTAATTGTTAAGTATTCATCTGGAAACATGTTTTGTTGCACTAATTGTAATATAGAGTTTTCTGCCTTATCTAACTCAGCAGTAGAGAGACAACTAGTTAATTTGATTTTATTTTTACAATTGTATATAAACCTTAGTATGTAAGCAAATGTTCTAATTAACCTTGTATAATTTGATTTTTTATTTACTAAATATAGTAGTAAATTAATGTTTGTATTATTAGTGTTTGAATTTAAAATATGTAATGAAATATCTGATTTTAAATTCGACTTTATGTTAGATATGATAGGAAAAATAATATCTTTGTGTTTTAAAAATTCTGGACCAGTCCACCACAAAGAACACTGGCTAAAACAATCGGTTGTCACACCTCGTGAAACTAGGTCTGCTGGATTTTGCTTAGACGGAACGTAGCTCCACTTGTGACCAGCAGTACAGTCTTGTATTTCCCCTACACGAGACCTAACAAACGTTTTTAATTGGTTAGAAGCTGTATTCAGCCATGACAATACTATTGTGGAATCCGTCCAAAAAAATTACTCATGAAATTTTAAAGTCAGAGACGATACCACTTTAGAGTGAAGTCTGCTGGCTAGAACTGCGCCACACAGCTCCAAGCGCGGAATTGTTGTTGGCTTTATAGGAGCTACCTTATTTCTAGATGCTAAAAGAGTAATTCGTATCTCACCATTTAAGTCAATAGCTCTCACGTAGATACATGCTCCATATGCACGCTCGGAAGCGTCTGAAAAAGTATGTAGTTGTAAAGAAACAACATTATTAATACTAATCCAACGAGGAATGCGTAGATTATTAAGTACCTTTAATGATGCTATGAAATTTAAAAATACCTTTTGATTTTCTTTAGATACTTCAGCATCCCAATCACACTTATCGATCCAGAGCTTTTGAATAAGTATCTTAGATAAAACAGTACACGGGCCTAAAAGACCAAGTGGATCAAAAACTTGACTAACTATCGCTAAAATACTTCGTTTTGTAATCTTTTTTAATTTATGTTCTAAATTAATTGAAAATAAAAAAATATCTAAACAAGAATCCCAATGTAAGCCAAGAGTTTTACATGGCAAAGCGTCATTAAGATTAAGAGTTTTATTAATAATGTCTTCGTCTCGATTTGAGTTTTCTATTATTGAATTTAAAATTTCTTTATTATTTGATTGCCATTTCCTTAAATTAAATTGAGCTGATTTTAAGGTATGGTCAACATTTTTACACATATCAATGACGGAAGAAATGCTCTCTCCGCCGCTCAAAAAGTCATCAACATAAAAATCTCTACATAGAGCAAATTTAGCTTCTGGGTGTGAGCACTGGTTTGCCAATGATACTAAGCACTTAGTTGCCAAGTATGGTGCGGAAGCTGTACCGTACGTGACAGTATTGAGTGTAAATGATTGGATTTTGTCACTAGTATTAAATCTAAATAATATTTTTTGTAAAGGACGTTGTAAAGGCTCTACTAAAATGGCTCTACATTTTCGCAACGTCACTTGAAACAACATATTTGTGTTGACGAAAACGCAATAAAATTGAAAGTAGGTCGTCTTGGACGACAGGTCCTACCATTTGAATGTCGTTAAGCGATTTTCCAGACGAAGTTTTACAAGAGGCATCAAATACTACACGCAATTTCGTAGTAGTACTTGTTTCCCGAACAACGCCATGATGTGGCATGTAATATGATATTGCTTGCGCGTTGGGAGAGCAAGATGGGCTCATATGATCTAAATCCAGGTACTCCTTCATAAATTGCATGTACCTATCTCTTAAAATTGGATTGCGTTCTAGCCTACGTTCAAGCGCTAAAAATCTATTCTTTGCTACCTGATAAGAATCGCCGAGAACCTCTGATGACTGTTTTAGAGGTATAGTTACAATGAAACGACCATCATCATTACGTCGAGTGTTCTCTGCAAAACTTCTTTCACAACTCTGTTCTTCTAAAGATAAATTATATTTGGAAGGAATTGTTTCTAACTCCCAGAAACGCGTGAGCAATTCATCAGTCTGCACACTAAAACAATTTAATGATTTTTTTGATTTTGAATTATTTGTGTTTTTATAGCCAATTTTGCCCGAAACTAGCCAACCGAGTTTGGTTTGTTGCAACCTAGGACGTTGCTCACCTAAATCAACGAAATTAGAACATAAGACGTCCCAAAATATATCGGCTCCTACCAATATGTCGATAGGAGAAGAAATATAATAAGAGGGGTCAGCTAATTGTATATCAAGAGGCAATTTTAATGATTTTACATTTATGTTACATGATGGTAACATATTTGTTATTTTAGGCAAAACGTAACATTGTAAATTAACTTTATACTCTCCCGAAAATGATTGTATAGTAAGGTTACAAGACTCTGCACTGAAGGAAGTTTGATTATTAATACCTGTCACAGTGGAGCTTACGTTATGACGTACCAAATCCAGCTTCTCACATAGATGTCGAGTTACAAAATGCGCTGTGCTGCCGCTGTCGAGTAAGATGCGGGCAGGGTGTAGGTTGCCCCCAGCATCAGCTACTCTCACCATAGCTGTGGAAAGCAATACGTGCGGTGTTAATTTAGTTTCTAAATTTGTTGATAAAGCAACTGTGTTTTGGGATTCGGCGTCTTTGTGCAAAAGAGTATTATGTTTGTTAGCACAATACTTGCAGTGCGACAACTTGCAATGTTTGTCTATGTGGCCTGGTTTTAAACAGTTCTTACAAACTTGAAAATGTTTAATTTTTTGTAGACGTGTATCAACGTCCAAGTTTCTAAAATCCTGGCAATTAAATAAAAAGTGGTTAAGTTTACACATAGGACATGTTAAAGTATTTTTGTTAAAATCTGTATTTTGTATTTTATTAATTTTATGATTGTTTTTATTTCTATTATAGTCTGTAAATTGAAAATTTTGATTAGTATGTATATTTCTTTGTTTTTGTTCTTGTTGTAAAGTATTTAATAAATCTGATCTATTTGTTAAAAAGTTTAAAAATTGTTTTAATGTCGGCGTAGAAGTTATTGTATTTCTTTGTTCTTCCCACTGACGATATGTGACACTGTCTAATTTTCTTGTCATTATATGAATTATTAGAGTGTCCCAGTGATCTGTGGGTTGACCTAGTGAATTTAAAGCACATAAATTACGATTTATTACATCAATTAAGTTTCTTAAAGCAAAACAAGACTCATTTTGAATAGCAGGCAAATTAAAAATGGCGTTGACATGATTGTTAACTAAGAGACGCTCATTATCATACCTATTTGAAAGTAACTGCCATGATATAGCGTAATTATTTGAAGTAAATTCTAAGTTTTTTATAATAAGCGAAGCACTGCCTTTTAAAGCCGCTCGCAAATAGTGAAATTTATTAATATCACTTAATTTAGAGTTAGAATGAATAAGTGAAAGATACGTATCTCTAAATTCCAGCCAGTGTTGAAAGTCGCCATCAAAGCTCGGCAAATTGATTTTAGGAAGTCTGATGAAATCATGCATGGCATCCACGTGGTCGACAACCGATTCAGATTCGGATAATGTACGATTGCGGTAACGATCGTACTTATTTATCAATGTTCGTGCTGATGCCATTAGCGAAAAATATTTGGATTCAAACTCCTCACGTTCAAGCAGCATTTGATCCACATCATCCGATAACAGCTCCAATTCCGTCTGAAATTTATCGAAATCACAATGAATACTTTCAACTTTATTCACACGACATTCCAACTCATTATAATGGTTTTCACTGAAACTATCACAGTCACTTAAACTGTTTAGGAAGTTTTGAAATATGGTAAGCTTCCCTTTAAGACTACCACGTTGCTTAATTAACTCTTTAATGCGAGTATCACTCATTTTGAAAATAATTATTTACCTAAATATAAACCAAGAATCAATACGTCTAAAGACTGCAATATTAAGAATATTACTGAATGCGATGCGCTTTATGACGGTGCACGTGGCGCTCGACCGAGGCGGCAATAAAACCCCTGCGGTTCTTATCAGTTAGGCATAGAAATTACCAAGAATTTGCAATAAGGAACTGATTACACTAACTGAGATGTAATATCTTTTAATATAAAGTATAAATTATAATGTATTTAATTATTAAGGAAAAAAACGAAATATTATTAATCTTTAAATGTAATAACATCAAAAATATCAAACTGATTTTACTTTAATGAATTATGAAGAGATCTCAATGCCAGATCCAAATAAAAGACTAGGGATTAAGAAAAAGGAAAAGATATGGAACGGACTCACAAAATCAAATGCCCTTGAAATGACTGCTACGTCCTCCGATTGACTTTGCTGCGTCGGCAAGCAACTTCGCAGTTCAAGGTGTTTTGCTGATAATCCAAGCTGTCTTCCAAGACCAAAGGTATCCTCGGTGCAGAAAATATGTCTTCCTGTAGGTATCCTCCAGCGAAATTAGCCAACTTGGTATTTATCCTCTGTGACGTCCCGTGGTTCGTGAATTATTTTGACCGAAGAAGGACCATTTTGTAGACTCCCAGATGAAATGAAGATAGAATTTAAATGAAAGACTTAATAACAGTGGACTTTATATTGTTATGAAGGTCTAAGGTCGTCTACATCGGATGGTTGGTTTATATAAAGTGTCTTAAAATCTATCGCACGGCTGTGTGCGCAGGCGCATGCGAACGCCCCGCGCGTCCCGCACGCCCGGCACGCCCCGCTCGCCCCGCTCGCGCCGTTGTGACGTAGCCGCAACAAATACCGACTATTTGTGTTTTAAATGGGCTTTACTCTCTGCTCTATATCCTGTTTGTAAAAATGCTGAACGCGTATTCTCATACTCTAAATATTCTAACAAATTAAACTTTACAAATGTGACATTCCCTGTTAAATTAACCGATATTCCTAGAGTTGAAAAATTAAATAATATTAGCATAAACGTTTTTGGTTTAGAATTTGATAAACGAACTAAACGAAATAATGTGATTGGTCCATTATATTTTACAAAAAGTCGTAAGAATAGTCATATAAATTTGTTGTATTTGAGTAATGGTACATACAACCATTATTGTTTTATCAAAAATTTATCTCGTTTAGTTAGCAAACAACTTTCAAGTAGAGATCATTCTGTTTATATATGTGATGGATGTCTATTACATTTTTCAACTGGCGATCGATTATCAAATCATCAACAACAAGATTGTTCCCACGTAGTAACTGAATTACCTACTAGTAATCTCATATTTAAAAATTGGTTTGGAGAGCCCACATCTAACGATAGCGTTATGTTTAATAATTTTGAACGAAAACTGAAGGTTCCTTTTGTCATATACGCAGATTTTGAAGCGTTTCTAAATCCTATCCATTCATGTTCTAATAATCCATCTAAATCATATACAGATAACATTCAAAAACATGAACCTTATAGTTTCGGATATTATGTGAAGTGTTCTTATGATGACAATTTATCGAAATATGTGTCTTATTGTGGGGTTAATTGTACACAACAGTTTATGAATAGTTTGTACGAACAGTTGAAAATAATTTATAGCAAAAATAATTTTCAAAAATGTCCAAAATCGTTGAGTGTAGAACATAAAAACATTATAAGTGATTGTACAATTTGTCATATTTGTGAGACTAATTTAAATGATGAAAAATATTTAGATTTTGATTGGTATACGGGTGATTTTATAGGTGTTGCTCATGAAGTATGTACAAAAAAGAAAAAAACTGTACATTTTATACCAATATTTCTCCATAATTTAAGTCACTATGATTCACATTTCATTGTTCATGCTCTTAATTTTAAAGATGGCCCAGTAGAAATAATTCCACAAAACAAGGAAAAATACATATCCTTTTCAAAAATATTAAATATAAATAACCAAAGAATAAATTTAAGATTTATAGATTCACTAAAGTTTTTACCATGCAGTCTTGATCAGTTAGCTAAAAATCTTAAAGATAATCAATTTCACACTCTTAAAAAGAGTTTTCCTAAAAATGATGATTTTATACGTCTTAGGAAAAAAGGTATTTTCCCATACGAGTTTATGACTTCTTCTAATAGTTTAAAGGTGCCATTTTTACCTAGTCAAAAAGAGTTTTACAGTAGTTTAACAAATTCAAACATATCCGAGGATGATTATAGGCATGCCCATGATGTTTGGAATCACTTTAAATGTATAAATATGCAGGACTATTCTAATTTATATCAAAAAACAGATGTTTTACTATTAACAGACATATTTGAAAATTTTAGAGACCTTTGTATTGCTACTTATAATCTTGATCCTGCACACTACTATACAGCACCAGGTTTAAGTTGGGATGCGATGTTAAAATATACCAAAATACAGTTAGAACTATTGACTGACTTTGACAAAATTGCTTTTATAAGGAATGGTATTCGTGGTGGTGTATCTCAATGTAGTAACAGGTATGCAAAGGCTAATAATGAATATCTAAACAATTATGATAACACGAAAACGAAATCTTATCTCGCATATTTCGATGCAAATAATTTATACGGTTGGGCTATGTCTCAATATCTCCCCGTAGGAGGATTTGAATGGGTTGCTCCTACAACCTATTTCAATGTGCCAGACAATTCAGAAAATGGATTCATTTTAGAAGTAGATTTAATGTATCCTGATGAACTTCATGACCAACATTCTGATTTTCCTCTTTGCCCCGAAAACATTTGTGTAGGCGATTCTAAAGATGTAAAATTAATATCAAACCTTAATAATAAAACAAAATATGTAATTCACTATAGAAATCTAAAACAATGTCTTAAATTAGGTATGAAATTGCAAAAAATTCATAGAATATTAAAATTTAATCAAAAGCCCTGGCTGCAAAAATATATAGATTTAAATAATAATTTGAGGACGAAGGCAATGTCAGATTTTGAAAAGGACTTCTATAAGCTGATGAACAACTCAGTTTTTGGTAAAACAATGGAAAACGTAGAGAAGAGAGTAAATGTTAAGCTTTTAACCCATTGGGAAAATTGTGGTAAATCTTTAGGTGCACAAGACTTAATCGCACGACCAGAATTTCATAGTCTTACAATATTCTCGGAAAACTTAGTTGCCGTCCAATTGCGCAAAACAAAAGTTATTCATAATAAACCCATTTATCTAGGATTTTGTATTTTAGATGTTTCTAAGACTCTTATGTATGAATTTCATTATGATTATATGTTAAAAAAGTTTAATGATAACACCAAACTGTTGTATACCGATACTGACAGTTTTATTTATCAAATATTCACCAATAATTTTTATGAAGAACTCAGACCTGATTTAGCTACACGGTTTGATACGTCCGACTATCCAACTGATAATATTTTTAATTACCCCAAAATAAATAAAAAAAGGTTAGGATTTTTCAAAGATGAAAATAATGGTAAAATTTTAGAAGAATTTGTTGGATTACGATAAAAAATGTATGCATATAATGTAGGTAACCAACTTATAGCAAAAGCTAAGGGTGTAAATAAAAGCACTACTAAAAAATTAAATATTGAAAATTACAAATCATGTCTTTTTAATCAAAATGTTCAGTACCAGAGTATGCATAGATTTAAATCAATTAAACACACAATATTCACCCAAAAAATTAATAAAACTTCTTTGTCATATAATGATACTAAGCGTTACATTTTACCTAATCTCATTGATACATTAGCGTGGGGTCATTATTCATTAAGATAAAGTGTTGTTGTTATTTACTTTTACATAATTATACTGTTTATTTTTACTTTACTAGATAAGCTATGTATATATGTTTTTGATATTAATGTGTAAATAAATTTATATGTGCCTAACATTTAAGAAAGTTTGTAAATGAAAATGATTTTATGTTTTATTTAATTGTCCTATAAATTATTCATGTTATATTTTATTGTGTCTTTACAAATAAGAAGTTAATAAATATAATGTTTTAAACTACAATTGTTTACTTTATTCCTTGATTTCACATTAATCACACGTAAACGACATGAATCATTTTATCCACCCTTTTAGTGCAATAATTGCTGGGCCTAGTGGATGTGGAAAGTCACATTTTGTAACTGACTTTATCAAACATAGAAATCAGATGTGTAACATTATTTTTTCTCAAATAACTTGGTGTTTTGATGAAATGCAGCCATTATATAACCTTAAAAACGTTAACTATTTTCAAGGATTACCAGATCTGAATATGTTTGATGGTAAAGAGCCTAATCTTATTATAATAGATGATCTCATGAGGGAATCAGATGGACGTATAGTTGACATCTTCACTAAAGGAAGCCATCACAGGAATTTGAGTGTTTTTTATATAACTCAAAATTTGTTCCATCAAGGAAAAGGACAGCGGGACATTTCTTTAAATTCAAGTTACATAATATTTTTTAAAAACCCTCGTGATAAAACACAGATTCGCTATTTAGCACGTCAAGTAGTACCGGAAAATACTAAGTTTGTTGAAGAAGCGTACAAGGACGCAACCTTGGATGCTCATGGATATTTAATGATAGATCTTAAACAAAATACTAATGATTTATGTCGTATTAAATCAAAAATATTCCCCGACGATGGGTTTTGTTCTATTTATGTACCAAAAAAAGGGTTTAAATACGACATTAATCAACAAATTTCTGTCATTTACAAATAATGGATCGAAGATTGCACACGTTAAATCCAAAATATCAAAAAGCTTTATTAAAATCGTGTGATGAAGATGAAATAAATTGTATTTGTGAATGTATTCACAACGTTCTACAAGGTAAAGTTCCATTGGAAGAAAAAGAGAAAAAATCTCTCAAAAAATATAAATCCTTGCTTCGTAAGCTTGTACGCAAAACAACAAACAAAGTAAGAAAAAATATAATAGTACAAAAAGGTGGTTCATTTCTACCTATTATATTGGGTTCAATACTAAGTGGATTAGTTAGTGGTTTAGTTTAAAATGGAACATGCTAAAAGGATGATCCTTGTTGAACCGAGTTTCATAGACAAAATAACCCAAAAGGGGTCTTCTGATGATCCAAAATCAAGATTGGATATTGAAATGCAAAATATTTTAAAAGGCAAAGAAGATGATAGAAAGAAATGGATTTTGTATTTACAAGTTTTGCAAAGGTACTTACACTTTACTGGAGAAGATCGCCAAACGTATGAACTACCAATAATAACATCAAATGATTTACCTGAAACATTACCAAAAAAAGAACATATTAATAAAAATGTTGAAACAGTTTCTAAAGATTCAGTTATCAATAAGGCGTTTAATGAAGAAGATATCAACCTGAACAGTAACATTACACAGAGAGAACCTGTTTATTCAGTTAAACAAATTTTAAGTTTGATACCAAAGACATATTCAAAAAAGGGTGAGCAGTTATTGAACTTGTTATCGATTAACAAAAATAAAATAAATTGGGATGAAGAGGGTACAGTATTCATTAATAACAAAAAGGAAACTGGGAGCAATATAATAGATTTAATAAACGATGTATTGAGACCACTAAAAAATAGTGATCCAATAGGGTGGGAAAATTTTGCAAGGACTTTAAAAGATTTGAAAATACCACTTACCTATATTGGTAATCCTAGAAGAAGTCAGTTTATAAATCAAATAGAGTTTAAAGATTCCGAAGAGGTAGTATTTTCTACACCTACATCGAGTCCAAAAAAATATATGATAAAACAGATTTTGGTGAGAGATCATTTTCTACACCTAATCAAAAACATATTAAAAAAATTCGAAATAAAATCGATTGGGAAAAATGGACCCCTTACTAGATATTAATAATATTTATTATGATCCATCGAACCCTGCTGGTTTTAGTAGTATCGATAAACTTACAAATGCCATGAAAGGTAAAATGTCTAAAAAAGAAGTTAAGGAATGGTTGCAGTCACAAGAAACGTATACACTTCATAAACCAGTACAGAAGAAATTTTCTCGAAATAAATATATTTTATCTAATTTAAATGAACTTTGGCAAGTAGATTTAAGCGATATGAGAACTTATAGTAAATATAATAATGGTTTTAATTATATACTGTGTGTAATTGATGTATTTAGTAAGTGTGCCTACGCCAGACCTCTAAAACGTAAAAATTCTGAGACAGTAAAACGATGTTTTGAAAGCATATTCAGTGAAGCAAATACAACCCCAACCCATATACAATCAGATAAAGGAACTGAGTTTGTTTCGAAAGATGTTAAAAAATATTTTAAGTCTAAGAAAATAAATTATTACACTACGAACAATCCAGATATCAAAGCAAGTGTTGTCGAAAGATTTCAAAGAACATTGAAAACCAAAATGTGGCGATATTTTACACATAAAAATACTTACAAATACATTGATATTTTACAAGATTTAATGTATTCCTATAATCATAGTTATCATTCAAGCATTAAAATGACACCATGTGATGTAAATTCCGGTAATATTATGACGGTTTGGAATAATTTATATGATAGAAAAACATTAAAGGTACCTAAAAATATTCCATTGCCTAAGTTTCATGTTGGTGATCATGTTAGAATAACCAAATATAAACATACAGGGTGTCCCAAAAATCAACGATAAACCGAAAACGGGTGATAGGCCAAGTCATGACAGTTATGAGAAAAATGTGAAAAAAAATCTTTGTCATGTATTTTTCACATTATAAGGACTTTTAAAAATATCGGAAAAACTGACACCCTGTGATGGTCTTTCATGTCCTAAGACTACAAATATTACTTTTTTGTGATTTTTTTTTCGGTATTGTAGTCATGACTAACCCTTCTGTAAATCACAATTCATAATTTAAACATACCTGCCTCAGTTTTCAATAAAATGGTGTGTTTTGCCCAAGATTAAATTCAAAATAATTACTACACCCAACTTTAATCGTCTGTACTGTAAAAAAAAATTACTACAGTATTTTGGCAAGTAACTTTAAAAGATGGCGCATTTAATCTGGATTCCAAAATAGTATGATACTTGCTGGATTACTTCTTTGTTGAGGAAAAAAAAATTTTTTTAACGGAACCGGATGTTAGGCCAACTCTGTTTAAATTTTTAAAATGTTGGTATTAAGTTGTTATGTGACGACGATGAGTGACGTCATCTTGTCTAGAGTGAGCGAGACAGACAGTGACGCTAAGTGCGTAGCTCAAATGGACCAATAACAGTACCATTCAAAATTCCCGTCCACATGTTCACCTTAAACCGGTACTGCGATCTGTCTTCCCGCATCAAATGTGGATTATCCACGTGCCATTCGTGCAAATTATGGAGGTTCATGTAACCATCTTTTTTAAACGTGGATTCGTCAGACCACAGAATTTTTTCAAAGAATCGCGGATCATCTCTGTATCTCTGCAACATCGTTTGACAAAATTGCAATCTCTCTGGGTAGTCTCGGGGTAACAGGCTTTGTACTCGTTGTACATGGTAAGGATGAAACTGGTTCTTTTGCAAAATACGATGTGCAGTACTTTTGGGCACTCCGATGTTCTCTTCAATCCCACGTACTGAGATACTCGGGTCTTGTTCGACCGCCTCGAGCACTTCGTCCTCGTAGGGTATGAAAGGCCTTCCCTCGCTGGTATTTTGATTAGGGAATCGACCCTCTAAGAGTGACCGATGCACGTTAATAAATACCCGATAATCAGGATGACGCTCAGCGTTTGGGTATCTCTCACGATACATTCTAGCTGCAGCATTAGCGTTGCATAAGCATTCTCCATAGATGAGATGCATATTGGTGTATTCTTGTGCGGTGTATCGAGATGGCATGATAACACACTACAATGGAATCACACACTACAACCGAAGATACGACAATAAAACAAGTCCAGGGTCGTCAGAAACGGGGCAGATAAAACCAAATCACAAAGCAAATCAAGTCCAATAAACAGAAGCACAGTTGTAAGTACGAAGTCAATACGGATACAGAAAGATGCGCAATGAACGAAAGATCGTAACGTACTGCAGTTTTGCACGTTCATCACTGTGTTGTCGGGTTGGCGTCACTATCTATCTCACTCGCACTGAGCGTCACTGTCTGTCTCGCTCACTCTAGACAAGATGACGTCACTCATCGTCGTCACATAACAACTTAATACCAACATTTTAAAAATTTAAACAGAGTTGGCCTAACATCCGGTTCCGTTAATAAAATTTTTTTTTCCTCAACAAAGAAGTAATCCAGCAAGTATCATACCATTTTGGAATTCAGATTAAATGCGCCATCTTTTAAAGTTACTTGCCAAAATACTGTAGTAATTTTTTTTTACAGTACAGACGATTAAAGTTGGGTGTAGTAATTATTTTGAATTTAATCTTGGGCAAAACACACCATTTTATTGAAAACTGAGGCAGGTATGTTTAAATTATGAATTGTGATTTACAGAAGGGTTAGTCATGACTACAATACCGAAAAAAAATCACAAAAAAGTAATATTTGTAGTCTTAGGACATGAAAGACCATCACAGGGTGTCAGTTTTTCCGATATTTTTAAAAGTCCTTATAATGTGAAAAATACATGACAAAGATTTTTTTTCACATTTTTCTCATAACTGTCATGACTTGGCCTATCACCCGTTTTCGGTTTATCGTTGATTTTTGGGACACCCTGTATATTCCAAAAAGGGTATGAGTCTAACTGGAGTGATGAAATATTTGTGATAACTTCAGTTATTGAGAGATCACCTTGGGTAGTCTACACATTGAAAGATTTAAAAGATGAGGAGATTGAAGGGACTTTTTATGAAAAAGAACTACAACAAGTAAATTACAACCCAACATCTATTTATAAAATTGATAAAATACTAGGTTTTCGTTATTCAGGCTCCAGAAAGCAGGTGTTAGTGAAGTGGAAAGGTTATCCTGATAAGTTCAATAGTTGGATACAAGCTTCGAATTTGGAAACAATATGATAAAACATAATTTTTACATAACATTACCAAGCAATAGTTCGATGGAATACTTTCCTCAAAATAGGACAACAATGTTTTCTACTAAACTACCCAAAGCAATAAAATTAGAGGGAGAATGGGTCGTTGGTCTGGTTGAATTTCAATATCCATGCACTATGTTCACTGTTCAGGAAGGCGAAAATATTATATATATAACTAAACATATGTTAATGCCCAACGAAAACACTCCTTCAGTGGTTCACTATAAGGCCCACATTCCAGCCACAAATTATGATGATATAAAACATATTTTAACGGCATTAAATAATATAAGGGAAAAAGTGAGATTTCGCTATGATGAAATATCAAAATTTGTTTCCGTGACAGTTAGTGATGAATCAATTGTATCATTAACGTTGTCACCAAAGTTAGGTCTTCAATTAGGATATGAACCCAATAGAAATCTTGTAGAGAAAGGTTTGGGTAAATGTCCTGCAAATTTACATTTAGGGTTACCATCCCAACTTTTCGTTTATTGTGATATCGTAGAACCCCAAATTGTAGGTGATGTAATTACACCACTGTTAAGAATTATTCCTTTGGACACCGCTAAGTATATATATGGTGCTAATAAAATGCATGTATTTTCACCCCCACACTACATACCTGTAATGCGAAGAGAATTCGATACTATTGAAATAGATATAAGATCAAGCACAGGTAAAAAAATACCATTTCAATTTGGGACGGTGTGTGTTAAACTACACTTCAAAAAAATATAATGTATCCCCGAGATCATCCAAATTGCCCATATGAAAATTACTACACTCATCAGGCTGGTTCAGGAATGGGAGTAATATATAAGGGAGCACCTTATCAACGTGGGCATGGTATTGGTAGCTTTTTGGGAGGGCTATTTCGTTCAGTTTTACCAATATTTTCAAGTGGTGCAAAGGCTGTAGGAAAAGAAGCTTTAAGTGCTGGTGTAGGGTTGTTATCAGACATGGTTAGAGCTCGACCAATGGAGGAGTCTATCAAAAGTAGACTCAAAGAAGCTAGTTCTAATTTAAAAAGGAAAGCCGATGATAAAATCGATAAAATAATGTCTGGTTCAGGATATATAACAAAGAGAAAACTAATATCATCATTCATTCCACCGTCAACTGTTAAAGTGAAAGGAATAAACAAACGGAGAAATAAAGCTCCTCGAAAGATCAAAGATATTTTTTCATAAATCAAAATGTCCTTTTTACATAATAATTCTTGTGAGTGTATTAAATCGGAATTGGATTTATTTGCTTTACCATCAACACAAACTAGTATAGAAAGCGGAACATGGGTACACTACAAACCCATATCTTCACTAGGTGATGATGGCCCTATAGAATTTCAAGTACCCGGAACTGGAGATGATTATGTTGATTTGTCCCATACTTTGTTACATTTAAAAGTGAAAATATTAAATGAAGACTCAACAAAATTAAGTGCAGCTACTGTAGTAGCCCCTGTAAATAATTGGCTACATACACTATTTAGTCAGTTAGATGTTTATTTAAATCAAAAATTAGTTTCACCTCCTAATAATACATATGCATATCGCGCCTATATGGAAACTCTCTTAAACTATGCTCCAGCAGCAAAAGAATCTCATTTAACATGCAGTCTTTGGTATGAAGATACTGAGGGGAAAATGAATTCAACTGATGACAAAAATGTTGGTTTTACTAAAAGACAACAATTAGTATCTGAAAGTAAAGAAATAGAAATGATCGGACATCTTCATGGTGATATATTTAATCAAGAAAAGTTCTTACTCAATGGTGTTGAAATGAGTGTAAAGATGGTTAGATCTCGTGAATCTTTCAATCTTATGGCACCATCAAATGTTTCGAAATTTAAAGTTAGCATAACAGATGCAACTCTCATTGTAAGGAGAGCAAAAATAAATCCAAGTATTTTACTTGCACATCAAAAAGTTCTCTCGTCCACTACAGCAAAATATCCTATAACTCGAGCTGAAGTAAAAGTTTTAACAATACCATCGGGAGTTCAAGGAAAAACACTCGATAATATTTTTCTAGGACAAGTTCCTAAAAGGTGTATAATTGGATTTGTTAATAACGCAGCCTTTAATGGTATTCTCACTAAAAATCCATTTAACTTTGAAAACTACGATATGAGTTCATTTTGTTTGTACATAGATGGTCAACAAATACCATCAAAAGCCTTACAACCATCATTTGAAAGTAATATGTTTACTTCAACTTATCATACACTATTCTCAGGAACTGGTATACATTTTCTAAATGAAGGTAATGGAATATCCCGCGATAAATATTCAAATGGTTATTGTTTGTTAGCATTTGATCTTACCCCAGACTTGTCAGCCAACTCATCCAATCATTGGAATCTTATAAAACATGGTAGTGTAAGATTAGAGGTGCGTTTCGAATCGACTCTTACTGAAACAATAAACTGCGTTGTGTATGCGGAGTTTGATAATGTAATTGAAATAGATAAGAATAGAAATGTAACTGTAGATTATAGTAGCTAGGGATAACAAATTTTGTATCAAATAGGTTTATGATTTAAATAAAACATTGGTATATATTATACATATCTTTTATTTATACTACTTACCACTTCTAATATAAATATCCATAAAATGTGGATGTCTTACCCGCGTCTTTTCACTCTCATGTAATAAAGCCATTGACTAAGTAATGTACTACTTCTGTATGTCAAAATGAATACTATTGAAATTCAAAAAAATTTGGGAATAATACACCCGAGCTTACAATACAATGTATATGCAGCAAACAGATTACCCATACATTTTCAACTCCCTGCATACATTATAAGCAATTTGGATTTGGACACACAACCAGGTTCTCATTGGATAGCTATACACATAGACATTCACGGTATTGGACAATTTTTTGACACATATGGAAGAGCACCCACGGGTCATCACAGAAAGTTCATGAATCGGAATTCGAAATATTGGAATTTTAGTCCGTACCAGGTGCAAAACGATTTCACTTCAGTTTGTGGAGAGTATTGTTTAATGTACTTGTTATATAAGTTTAATAAGAAGTCGTTGATAGATTTTATAAGCGAATTTAATAGTAGAGATACTTTGAAAAATGATATGTTATTGCATATGATGTTTCAGTCTTGTTTTTGAAATATGAACATCACGTTGGATTGTTGTGTAATTAACACTGTGTATTATTAAGAAAGTTATACATAAAATAAAACAATTGCAATAAAATTATAAGTTTTTTATTTAATGAAATCATTCAAATAACCTGCCCATATTTGTTATATAAGTTTAATAAGAAGTCGTTGATGGATTTTATAAGCGATTTTAATAGTAGAGATACTTTGAAAAATGATATGTTATTGCATAATATGATGTTTCAGTCTTGTTTTTGAAATATGAACATCACGTTGGATTGTTGTGTAATTAACACTGTGTATTATTAAGAAAGTTATACATAAAATAAAACAATTGCAATAAAATTATAAGTTTTTTATTTAATGAAATCATTCAAATAACCTGCCCAATACTCAGTGAACAAGGGCTTGACATAGAACAATAGGACAATAGTAATGAATGAGGAATGTCATTAGTGGAGTAGATAAATACTAATGAGTTTATTAGATCATATCGTAAGTCAGGAACGGCGAGAGATAGCGCCATGGGAATGCTTGCTATCGATCGGGCGTAGCGGAAAACCCCTATTTTGACACCAAACTTTTTTTTTTTTTTTAGCCGACCAACCCCTGTAGATCTTGAGCCAGAACCGGCGTATCCTTACTACTTCCGTGGTCAGGTGGTTCAGAGATTCGCTCTCAATGTCTGATAATGTTCCACCAATCACCGTTCAATATGGGTTGTTGATTTAAATAATAATAATATCTATGGACGCTTCACACCACGTCAATCTGGCCCCATGCTAAGTATCCGAAGAACTTGTGTTACAGGTACCAGACAACGGTAATGTATATTTAATACTTTAATACTATACACATATTTAAGATTTTTATTATATTAATACACAAAGGAGAAAGCCCACTCTCCATAGTGTCTCAGGCCCAATGTGGACATCAAAAAATCGCATTAAAAATGAGTGTTCTAAAATGTTAATAGTATTAGATATCTGAGAAAAAAACTTAAAATGCCGCCATTATTGTAGAAATATATATATTTTTACTTTTTGTCTATTTTTTTTCAAGGCCTTTTCCGACTTTTCAATAATTTATAATAGTAAGATATAATAAGATTAAGATATAGTAAGATATAATTAAGATTCAGTTATTGCTACCCAGCAATTGTGGCAAACAAGATTATCGCCTGACACCTAAAACATATTAACATTAATGATAAATATTTTAAACCGTAAAAGATTTAACGATTAAACCATAATGAAAGAAATAATAGAAACATTTTATTATAATATTATGATTACCTGCTGCCGTGCAACCCACTGCTGTACGATACTTAATTCTTCGGGCTCTAAAATACAGTTCTCGGTAACATTATTACCACAACATATTATGTAACAATGTCCTTCAGATATTTTGGTATGCACAATCAAATAGCGTAATCCTTTAATCCAGGGCTAAGTAATCGTAGAAGGAGAGAACAAAACTAGTAAAACAATGCCAAAGTCGTACATGAAAAGCCGAAACAAGTTCAGGCGAGAAAGCCAGATTGCGGTGAAAAAAAATCGAAAACAAAACAAAACGCATCTTTGAGCAACAAGCGAACGGTCGAGATCATTCGTTTGAAAAATGACATTTCAGTCATCAGTGTTGCCGCTTGTCGCAAAAAAATGAAATCGATAAATCGATTACATAAAAAATAATCGATATAATATGACTTTTTATTAATCTTTATCGTTTATAGTAACAAACGTAAACATTCGTTTTAAGATAAATGTTTTCTTTTGATTAATTCTTTATAGAATTACCAACAGTGACCCATTATTTGTATTTTACATGAGTTTATTTTATTTGTTTATAAATCGATATTCGGAATGATTAATTAGAGTTTTATCATCGGGTAACATTTCACCTCAACGTTCTACTTAGGTTCCAAATAATCCAATAAAATTCCTTTTTTTATTGATACATTACTGATTATAGTGGCGGTTATTTGAATGTTATCAAAAATCATGTCTCTTTATGGTACATTTCTGGAGAAATTAAGTCTTCTTAAGACGGCTGTCCACTCTGGGCCTGAAATGGGCTTTCTCCTTTAATACACATCCATGACTCAGGAACATTTTAAAACTTTTTGTTCCCTCGGCGGGATTCGAACCCGCGACCTCCGAGTCAAGAGCCAAGCTCTGAACCACTAGACCACGGAGGCGTCAAAGGCGTCATTTGAATGCCATGTTAGTTGATCATTCATTTGAATAGCGTTCGGAAAACCGGGGCTATGAAGTCGTTTATAATAAGAAAAAAAATTATTTCCAGACTAGACAATTCGAGTGTTAGTCAACATACTCAGTATATCCTTATATTTTATACTTCCCTTACCGATTTCGGTGTCGGTAGCCGATTTCATTGAAACCAGGCCAGCTACGCCGGAGTTATTTTATACAAAGACACTCTCTCTTCCTTTTACTCTCTGAAGAACCCAGTGGGACGGTAAACCGACACGACTGGCGAGAGATCAGGCGCAGGAGCGACTTTTTATATGCCCATCCGACGCATGGATCATCTTCCTTGTCAATCAGGTGATCAGCCTGCATTGTCCTAAGCAAACTTGAATACAACATTTTTTGTTGTTCCAACGCGGGAATCGAACCCACGACCTCCTGGTCGAGAGTGAAGCTCAGAACCACTAGACCACGGAGGCACTGCTATTTTATCATAATTATTTTAACTATAGTATGAGACGGTCTTGCAAAGGGTTTCACTTACACTTTTACGAGGCTAATTTGTGTCGTTACATTACCATATCACACGAACAATTAATAAACGACAAAGTTTAAATTAATTTTGTCGCGGCTTGGCGGCAATCTTTAATGTCTTCTGACATAAAATGAATGTAGATGTATTCGGTCATAAATTATAATTTGTGTAATGGTTAATAAGTATTCTCGGCTTAACGCCGCTCGTAATCAGAATTTACGAAAGACAATGTCGTGAATATTAAAATGTTAAAAGCGGAATGTTGGTATTATTGATTTGCAAAATTATTGAAGGTTATTAATTCAAATGCGTAATTAAAATAATTACTTATAACTCACAAGTTAGATGAACTTAAATACCGCTTTGAGGACATAAAAAATGGTAATTCTAGGGTTCTACGAGGTGTAAAATAAATGTGTGATAATAATTTAGGGTGTGTCTGTGCCTCATAGGTAGAGTATACTGTCAAAGTACCAGCGCTGAAAGACTTAATTTTGACTTTCATGTATGTATGAGAAATGCCCAAACATCATAAATTTTCCTATACAATAATTTAAAAAGTACCTCTGGCAGCTATGGTACTTTCTCAGTAAACTCTATATACGGGACCCATACTCGTCCTAAAGTATTATCACTTATTATTATTTGTATGAGGTGCCAAAACAAAAAATGCTCTACACGTCCTTCTCTTCACTATATTCGGCTTGATATATAGGTTGGGTAAAAAGTTTTTTCGAATTTTATATAAAAATTCAAAAAGTTTTTTTATAAAGTTTATTCGATAACTTTTTGCCAACTTGTTGCTAGGGACATGATGCTATTGCTACAAAAATTTTTGGGCTTCTGATGAAAAAACTGCGACAAGTGGTCTTGGCAGTCCTCTTGCGATGTCAACTTGACACTGCCTAAGCAGTTCTGCAGCGACTGAAACAGGTGGAAATCTGAAGGTGCAAGGTCAGGACTATACGGCGGATGCATTAACACCTCCCAGCCAAACTCTCGTAATTTTTGCTGAGTGGCTAAAGATGTGTGAGGTCTAGCGTTATTATGATGAAAAACCACACCCCTTCTATTGATTAATTCCGGCCGCTTTTTCTCAACTTTTTGCTTTAATCTCATCAGTTGTTCTCAGTACAGCGGGCAAACTCCCGACACAATCGAGAACCGAATCCGTTCGATATCAGTGGTTTTTCGTATTTTATTTGGTGAATTACTTTGAAACTAATCAGGATGAAGAAAATTGTTAGATAGTAACTGTTTGTACTCCCGACCATATCAATCGACTAAGAATCAAAATAAACAAATGTCAATTTATTAGGAAGTACGCGGCATGATCGTATCTAAATCAAAATCAAATCAGTTTGGAGAGTAAGGCCCCAGTTCTCCGTTCAGGAGCTAGAGTTTAGACTCAAATCGCGTGGTAAAGGACGTTTGTAAGTTATTTTCTTTAAGTTGCATTTGTAGAAGTATCAAGATATCCTCCCATTTTATGGAAGTATGTGGACATTCATGATTCATTTGACGACCTCCGTAGCGCAGTTGGTTGAGCGCGTTGGCGCTCGAACGAAAGGTCGCGGGTTCGAATCCCGCCGAGGGAACAAAAAGTTTTCAATGTTCCTGGGTCATGGATGTGTATTAAATTTGTGTATAATATAATAAAAATCTTAAATATGTGTATAGTATAAAAGTATTAAATATATTTCCGTTGTCTGGTACCTGTAACACAAGTTCTTCGGATACTTAGCACAGGGCCAGATTGACGTGGTGTGAAGCGTCCATAGATATTATTATTATTATTATTATTCAAAGCGCTCAGAATATACATCCCGAGGGTCTGACGAGGTCATTATTTCCTTATCTCGTTTCTCTTTGGCATCGAAATTCCTACGCGCATCGTGTATCAAACAACTGGGATAGGCTATTTTGATTATATATATATATATTTTTTTTATAAAACCGAATCATGAAACATAATACAATGCTACTCGAAAAATGTGACGTTCCAAATTCAAAATATTTTTCTTCCTAGTGTTTTTGTGTGCCAGTGTCATATTATACTGTAAATTTAACACTAACTAACAACCCATATAGCGTTCCAAAAACCGGGTATAAGTCTCGTCACCAACGCTTGATAGTGATAAAATACGCCTTCTCATTTATTGACAAGAGATACGAGAGGGATAACAAGACATTTAATAAAGGATTAACCTTAACATGTGTTGGTAAAATTGGCACATCATCCTACTTTCTAAAGCCGCCCTTACATATTGACCGAGCGTTGCCGAGCGGCGGCCAACGCCAACGTGTAGACAGACTATTTGCCTTGTCATCGCTCGGCATTGCTCGCCTAGCCGAGTGAAGCCGCCAACGTGGGGAGGGCTCATTTGATGCCACTTGTCTACGCTCGTCGTCGCTCGTGACCACTCGCGACCACTCGTGTTACTTCGGATCGGTGTCGGTTTTTACCCACAAATCAAAGGCACCTGCGCTCGGCCAATAGCGTCCACACGTTTGTATGGCCGCCATTGTATTGTGTGACATGTATCGCTGTTACAACGCGTGGGCAGCTCTACAAACGCTCGTCAGACAGCACTCGCCTTGCACCTATGTTCGGCCAATATGTATAGCCGACATTAAGTATTCGTTGTATATACTCCGTTCCCGTGACGTAATGAGGTAATTATTCTCTCGAAACTTCCTGACACGCGTCCTGTCGGGAACAACACAGTCGAGACTTAAGACAATTCGCTTTAAAGTATGTTACTTTGAAAATACAACTATTTCAGTTATGTTAATAGTTTAACTGGGTTAAAATATTGTGATAGTATGTAAGCCCCGATTTCACCAACTCATGTTAGTGGTTGTTAAAATACCGTGCTTTCTTGTTCATTGATAGGAATTACGAGAAGAACAACATGATATTTAACGAAGGATTAACTTTAACATTGCTTGGTGAAACACGCCCTAAATGTAGTTTAGAGCTTGGCTTTGGACTGAGAGGTCGGGTACGATTTTTTTTTAAATAGTTATTTAAATCAGGCGTTATTTTGAGGAAATCCATATTTTATATACATAAAAAAAACTTTCTAATAATGTTTTTTTAAACTATGGATCGGTCACGATCACCTGTCTGAACCGATTTCCACCAAAAATAGCTGAGAACACTCTCGACTGATATACCTTTCAAACAAAAAAAACACATTAAAATTGGATCATCCGTTTGGGAGCTACGGTGCCACAGACAGACACATACACATTTACACAGACACGTCATTGCGTCGGGGATTAAAAAGTTCAAAAACAAGGTGGAACGGTCTAATATGATAATAATAATATATATGGACTATGGATTGTGTAGGCGACGGGAGGAGGAATCAATGATTGCAACTGGATGTACGATGAAAATTTGTTCATTATATCACACACTAAGTAGTCCAAAGTTACAATTTAAAGCCAAATAGATAAACACAGTTGAACTATATTAAAACTAGACAAAAAGTGGTAGGTATGCACAAATGCAACCTACGCGACCGATCGTGAGTGTAGACTGCCGGGCGCTTGGCGCGCTATTCGGCGCGCGCGCGGCAAAAAAGCGCGGTAAAATCCAAAGACAATAATACTTATTTACATTTTTTTTTACTAAAATAAGTGGCAAAAACAGTGCGGCGCTAAGTATAGCAAATCACGTCGCTAACAGATTGGTTAGTTTGATGTGATGTGAAGCACCACGTCAATCTAGCCCCGTGCGAAGTATCCAAAGAACTTGTGTTACAGGTGCCAGACAACGTTAATTATAATAATTCATAGCAAACACTAATCATTGTATTATTATTGCCCAATTAGCATCACTGACTAGTCTTTGGTTGTGTCATAGACGGGTTTGTTTACGTTTAGGTTAAACTTATCTCGTACAATAGCCAATTCGTTTTGTGGGGCTTTTAGATATTATGTAGTTTCAAGTCAGAAGAATTCTTGAAAAGTTTTTAATTTAGTAGGCACTTTATACAAAATATGTTCTATCACGTGTCCAGATGTTGAATCTTTAAAATTCGCCGTGTCATGACTTCTAGAAAAATATTTTAAGAATTCATATTTGGAATGTAATTTTGAATTTCAGGGACCTCGTGGCGAACGGAGTGCAAAAGCTTTTCGGTTCATAAAACCGGTTAAAATTGTCGAATAAAATGGAGGCAATGAAATACCAGGAACTCCGTAGCGTTGGGTAAAGAAGGTAAGTCTATTAGTTACTTGTAAAGTTTACTAAAAGCACCTTAGAGGTACTTTTTGTAGCCTAATATGTGTATAGTATAAAAGTATTAAATACTAGCTGACCCGTGCCCAATTCGTTGAGCATGGAAACCGTTTAAACCTTCCCGGGACTTCCACGAATATTTCAAGACTAAAAATAGCCGAATCAGTTCAGCTGATCTCGAGTTTTAGCGAGACTAACGAACTGCAAACATTTTATGGCAAATTTTTTGACACCTTCGGTTGGTTTTAATAGGAATTTCTAAAGATTCCTATAGTAATCTAGTACTAAATATAGCCTATTTTACTCAGTGATGCAGTGGTCCAGTACTTTTTGAGTTTATTCGTTACATAGGTACAAAAATACAAATCTTTTCTCTTTATAATGTTAGTGTAGATATTTCCATTGCTGGTACCTGTGACACAAGTTCTTCGGATACTTGGCACGGGGCCAGATTGAAGTGGTGTGAAGCGGCCATAGATATTTATTATTTACTATCTGACCCGTGCCCACTTCACTGCATAGAAACCGTTTAAACCTTTCCGGGACTTCCACGAATATTTCATGACTTAAAATAGTTGAATCGGTTTAGCCGTTGTCCAGTTTTAGCGAGACCATGGCCTACCATCCCATACAATTTATCTATAATACAGAAAAATTGCAATAGATGTCACTACTATTAACTTTTGTAAATTATAAAATGTAAATATGCCGAATTAAGTTCAAATATTGACATTAAAATAAAGATAAGCATAATATTGATAAAGCATAACATCACATTAAGCTAATTATTAATAGTGGCGCTAGATGGCGGTTACCGGAATTTCTGAGGACTTCACACTTTGCCAGTCGTATTGCCAGTATTAGGGTGATACCATTTTCTAGTACTAGCCACTAGGGCCCTGGGGCCTGATTACCTAACTCCGGTCGCTTTCCCGTCTCTCGAGATCAACTGCCACTGTGACGTTACATCTTTTTAAAACACGATTTAAAAAGTTAAAACGTCAAAATTATGACATATTAACTTTTTAAATCGTGTTTTAAAAAGTTTAAACGTCGCAATGGCAGTTGATCTCGAGAGAAGGGAAAGCGACCGAAGTTAGGTAATCAGGGGGCTGATTACGTAACTTCTTCTTCTTCTTTTTAAAAATGGCTCCTTAGTGATTTGCCAATGTCAGAGTGGATAGGCGAAGACTCTGCTTTATGAGTAGGTTTTATGAAGAAACAAGGGTATTACGTAACTTCTGTGGCTTTCCCGACCGTCGACATAAACTGTCATTGTGACGTTAAATCTTTTTAAAGCACGATTTAAAATGTTAATATGTCAACGGTCGGGAAAGCCACAGAAGTTACGTAATCAGGGCCCAGGTCGTGTCTCTGTTATATATCTACTTTGTGGCGAGACTAACGAACAGCAATTCATTTTTATATACAAGAGAAGGAGAGTAGAAGAGAAATTATATTCCCTCTGTCGACTTATCTTTCCCGTGCTATTCTTTCCTCGGGATCCCAT